>OZ012739.1:37990788-38428146 GCA_963859935.3 Lathyrus sativus | reverse complement strand
ATGTCAGAGCAAGAGGTACATAACGCAGAAATTCTAATGGAGATCGGTGAATTGAAATCAGGCGTGACTAAGCTCACCAAGATGCTTCAGGTCTTGATGGCCAGAGGAGAATCTCAAAGGACCGTCATTCAGGAAGTTTCAAATGCTGATCCTACTCCTGTTCAATTGCCGCCTTCAACTTGGCTAGAGTTTGGTTTACCTCCCAACTACACTCCACCTCTTGCATCTACTGTTATGATTGGTCAGACTGTCAGACCTATTTTTCAAGCTCCCGTCTTTACAAAAGCCAGACATGTGGTCCATATTGTTGCCCAGAATGGCCGAGCTCCCTTTGAGACTCCTTTCTTTGACTACAATGCAGCCAGTGCACAAGGAGAAGACCACGAAGATTTTGTTGAGCCTGAGATTGTCCGTGAACAGTTTCAGAACATAGACAAGAGACTCAAAGTTGTTGAGGGTACTGACTTCTTCAACGTTGATGCAAACAACATGTGCTTAGTTTCTGGCCTCGTTATGCCTGCTAAGTTTAAGATTCTTGAGTTCGTGAAATATAAGGGTCACTCATGTCCAAGAGCCCATCTGGTTATGTACTTCCAAAAGATGGCAGCTTACACCAACAATAAGAAGTTGCTCATCCACTGCTTTCAGGACAGCTTGAGTGGTGCTTCTCTCAAATGGTATATGAACTTGGAGCATTACAATATCCACTGCTTCCAGGATCTAGACAATGCTTTTATGAAGTAATACAAATACAATTTAGACATGGCTCTTGATCGTCGTCAACTTCAAAATATGTCTCAGAATGAGAAAGAGTCATTCATAGAGTATGCCCAGCGATGGAGAGAGTTGGCTTCTCAGGTTGAACCGCCTCTAGCAGAGAAGGAACTAACTGGAATGTTCATGGATACTTTGTCTCCTTTCTATTGGGAAAAGATGATTGGAAGTGTATCTTCAAGCTTTACATATCTGGTGACTATTGGCCAAAGGTTAGAAGAAGGACTGAAAAATGGTAAGGTATCCAAAGCTGCTGAATCTTCTAATGGTGCGAAGAAATCCTTTGGGACCTTCCATAAGAAGAAAGAAGAGCAAACCAACGCTGTCATGGTTGAAGTAAGAAATCCTCGTCCCCAACCAGGGTATAATCACTTTGCTATTGCTGTTGTTACCCCTACTATTGTTGCTGTCACTGCTCCACGACCAGCTCAGATTCCTCAACATCCAACTGTTGGACAGAACCAGTATCGAAATAGGAATCAATTTGATCCTATTCCCATGACATACACAGAGCTTTATCCTGACCTGGTTCAACAAGGGCTGATCACTACAAAGACTTTGCAACCTTCTAATCCTCCTCCAATTGGATTTAGGGCCGATCTCCATTGTGCTTTTCATGAGGGTGCCCCAGGCCATGACTTGGAACATTGTTATGCACTGAAAGCCAGAGTACGTGAGTTGATTAGAATTGGAATCCTTGATTTTTAGGATAGTCATCCGAATGTCCAGAATAATCCTTTGCCAGTACATCAAAGGTGAAGCTTCAGACTGATTTCAGCAGGATATCTTCCTAAATGCCCGTGTTTCAGACAAGATGGTTCATCCTTGTCTTGATTTAGTCACTAGGCCTTTTTGTTTCTCGTTGTTTGTACTTTCCTTCATTTTGTTTAAGTTGTTTGCCTTCAAACTATGTTTGTACTTTTATGTTAATGAATGAGAATTGCAACTTTTGATTCAATTCATTTTGTCTAATATTTGCATCTTTATGCTTTATCTTTTAAAAATATACACCTTTTGTTTAAACTTTTGATATGCAAACATTTGATGGAGGATGATGAAAACCTTATACCCATAACTGCTGTCAGTATGCTTTCAATCAAACTTTGTTGACGATGTAAGGCATTGTTTCAACTCCCAAACACTGGAGAAATAAGGAAGATAATCCCTAGTCAACCCGTTCGAGCCTAGAAGTTGGAGTTTCTTTCTTTTAAAACCCCGCAATCTTAACCTTGGGTGGGTAGTTCTTAGTTAACTCGGTTGTATGTTCATGCAAGACACCTTTCATATAAAGGTTGCAACCACAATTTATTTTCCTTCGCACACAATAAACAAGTGTCGAAGATGTTTCCAAACCAAGAAAGCTGATGATGGTTCACCGTGATCATTAAGTTAGGCAGTCACTTTCTTTCAAAAAAAATCAAAAGAAAAAAGCCTGCTAAGTCAAAACCTATGAAGGAGACTTAGGCAAAATTGGGGCATCCCGCTGACTGTAAGCTTCAAAAGAAACAGTCTAGGCAAAAGTTAGGGATAATAGAAGAGGAGATCTTTAAATCTTCGCCATGAAAATTCTCAATGTCAAAACAACCAATTGTTGTAGAGAAGTAGTGATTTCCGTCTCAAGAGTCCTTGGACTTCTGAACCATCATCATGGCTATAATCAGTGCAATTCCTATAGGAACCTGAGTGTATATTCTGAGTTAGCTGAGCATAGGACTGAAGATCATCACGTAGATTGGGTGAGCATAAATAAACTTTGAGACTTTATCTTTTGCTTCTTAAACCGTGAACCAGGCCACGCTACAACCCTCAAAAGACCTAACTGAAACAAGGTTATTTTGAAAGCATACTACAATAAGGTTGCATAAACTGACTCCAAAAGATCTTTGCAAATCAATTATTTTAGTAGTACACTTATGCTTTAAACTTTGAGTGTCTTGAACCACCGTGTTCTAACCAATGACTCTTTTATTTTGCTCTTTCAAAAATGATTTTGATTTCAAAAGTTGCATGAACTTCACATTACCGTGTTTGTATGAACACTTTTGTTTGCAAACTAGATTTCCTCTCAAGGAATTTTCAAACATTGAGAAACTTGGTCGGTGATCCTATCAGGGGCAAGTTCTTTTCACATCCTGTCGAAGAATTAGTTCAATATTTGTTCAAGGCAAGGTCTTCTCAAATGTGGTTTATCCAGAAGATATTTCTAGACTCAGACTGGGGCAAGCCTTCCAAGCACACATTGGATCAGTCATTTTCAACATCAGACAAGCTGAAGCAATTATCAGTTCATCTACAACAGACAGCTAATTTGGGGCAGTTTACTTGAAGAATCCCCAAGCAGCTCTTCATCCTTCCTACAAGGATCATCAACTTGACACAATTTACCATTGTGGCAGAGATGTGCCCAGCAGTAGCATTTTTAGTCCCCAAGCAGAATGACAGTGATATCCGTGTTGAGGAATTCGTTCTCTAGTCTTGTCATCTCACCAAAAGAGACGAGCCTTGTTGCCGGCATTTGCATTTACATTTTGATCATCTATCATCTGCATAACTCATATACATATGCATAACATGAGTGTTTCATCCTCATTTGCATTTCTCCTGAGGTCGTGTCGTTAACAAACTCTTACCTTGTGGTCAAAGTCCAACTCACTTGGCACCTACCAAACAGATTTTGTTGTGTCTATCTGACGTTCTCCCAGATATGACATTTCTTATCCGATTATTTTTCTGGATATGTTTGTTCCTCTTACATCTAATACCATTCCCAGATAGTGTGTTTATAACTTTCATTCAAATCCATTATTGGATGTCTGGTATCTTTTTTATCCAACTCCGTTCTTGGATGTCATATGTTTCTCTCTCTGATGTTTTTCCAGATTGAGTCTTTGTTCTGATGTTTTTCCAGAACTTATCTGATGGTTTTCCAAATATTTACCTTGATTCTGATGTTTTTCCAGAATCTATCCGATGTTTTTCCGAATATGTTTCTCTCTCTGATGATTTTCCAGATGGAGTCTTTGTTCTGATGTTTTTCCAAAACTTATCTGATGGTTTTCCAGATATTTACCTTGATTCTGATGTTTTTCCAGAATCTATCCGATGTTTTTTCGGATATGTTTCTCTCTCTGATGTTTTTCCAGTTTGAGTCTTTGTTCTGATGTTTTTCCAGAACTTATCCAATGGTTTTCCAGATATTTACCTTGATTCTGATGTTTTTCCAGAATCTATCCGATGTTTTTTCGGATATGTTTCTATCTCTGATGTTTTTCCAGATTGAGTCTTTGTTCTGATGTTTTTCCAGAACTTATCTGATGGTTTTCCAGATATTTACCTTGATTCTAATGTTTTTCCAGAATCTATCCGATGTTTTTCCGGATATGTTTCTCTCTCTGATGTTTTTCTAGTTTGAGTCTTTGTTCTGATGATTTTCCAGATACTCCCTTTAAATTTTGATGTTTTTCCAGAATCTTTCCGATGTTTTTCCGGACATATATATCTTTTGTTCTGATGTTCTTCCAGAACTCCTTTGTTACTTATCTGATGTTCTCCCAGATATGTCTTCAAACCTTTTCCCGTACATTTGAATACCCTTCTAAAATGTTTCAGATGAACTTTCAAAATATATGTCTTCAATGTGCTTCTTTGGATATGTTCTGGAGTTTATTCGATGTTTTTCCGAGTATCTCTGGTATATTTCAGAGTTCATTCGATGTTCTTCCGAATGTCTCTGATGTTTGTTTTTGTGTCCCTGTTATATTTCTCAGGTTTCTCCTCACCTTATTCATTGATATTTTGAATGTTGTGACTTTTTTCCATCCAGTTCCGTTCATGGATGATGTTTATTGCTTCCCCGATGTTGTTGTCTTTCCCCTGTGAGTAATTACTCGTCGTATTTCCATTCTTTTATTTTTACTCGTGTGTCTGCATTTATCATGCATCCAGGCGTCATAAAGCATCATTTAGTTGTCATTGCATTTCAGCATTTGTCCTTTTGCATACCATAGGATCTAAGGGACAAAATTTTTGGTTTGCTATATTTAAATACCTTTCACTACGATTCTATGAGGATTATCATCTCTCATTGTCATCTGGTGAAGATATTTAAATAGGGGCATCTGTTGCACCCCAAATTTTGACCCCTTAGATCTTCATCATCAGTTTAGGATCATATTCATTTGTTTATCTAACCATAACCTATTTTAAGTTTGTCTTTGTTAAGATACAGGTGGATTAGGGTTCCGTACAGTCAAGAATTGAGGTTTCGATGGTTTAATCAGTCAATGTATTGGATTTATTCTCCATGAAACAATTCTCCACTTCATCAAAGATACTACATTTGTTCAAGTATGAGTCCAATTTGAGTTTTTCACCCAAAGATCAAGAACAGTGCAATCCAGGACACCCGATTAGGGTTTCTATTCAGGAAAAGTCAACTGTAGTTTGACTTTTGATTTAAAAGGTTTTAAAATGATGGAGTTATGGTCCATTAAGCTCGTACGGATTAGGGAAGTCCACTCAAAAAGTTTCAAGGCCTCAGAAGACCCACAACACCAACAGTCGATTCAGAGGTTTCCGATCGTTCGGTTCGTCTGACAGAAAAGTCAACCCATTGAACAACAGGGCTTTAACCCAAAATTGAAGCCAAATATATTCCCAAAATCATTTAATATCTAATTATGAAGTTTTGTGACCAATTGATCAAGAATTGAGAAGTAATCGAAAAGTTGGGGAATTAAGGTTTTGAAAAGGGCAAAGCCATAACTCCTTAACCACACAAGGGTTTTTGACCTAGTTTCAAGAGGAATGAGTTCCTAAAACAAACATAAATATTGTATTACCTAATTGGGGATTTCTAAAAAGTACAAGTGGGTTCCATAACTCTTCCTGTTTAGAGAGAACCGAGGTCCACAAGTTGGCAAAAACTCGCATTGGCAAAACCAGGTCAGCATGAGTTTTTTTATTCCAAAACCTCTCCAAATCGATGCTAATCAAATATTAAGCCTCATTTATGATGTTTATATTGATAATAAACATTTTTACATCAACTCCCACGAAAATGGGACAAAGATCAAAGGAAATCATTATTTAATGCAAGTTGCAAAATTGAATAGTGAAGAAAGAGAAAAAAGGTGGCTACCCTTCTCAAATCATCAACTTTTATTCAACAAGTCACCTCTTATCCTATCAATCATGATGAAACAAATCTATGGGGTATGTAGAATATCTTAGTATAGTGGCTTAAAGATAAAGATGAAGATTGCATTGGAAAACTCAAAGATTTTCATGATGGAAGGTTAAAATTGGCAATTTGCTTCACTTTTACCCATACCTTGATCCAAGGCTTTTGGATATAAATAAAGCTCACTTCCTACATCACAAACACACAAGTTTCATGCTAGAAACCAGCTAGAACTCCATTCCTTACACAATCACAAGTTCTTGCAAAATCTCATTAAGTTTCCAAAATCCCTCAAAATCTACTTTGCAAAACACCTTTCAAAACCATTTCCAAACTTCTTCCAATTCAAGAAACACTTCAAACACATAAAATATGATGTATTGAAGCTATCCAAATCACTTCCATATTTATGTAACAAGGTTCCAGTGAGTTGGTCTTTGAAATCTTTGGATTTTGGAGATTTTCCTTCATTTACAAGGCATTTCGTCCACTAGCTTGCTTGGAGGTTGTTTGGAGCATCTATTCATCATCCTTGGAACATTTGAAGATCTTGGAAGAGATTTCAAAATATCTGGTTTTCTTATTTCTTAATCTTTCTTCAAGAGGTAAACCTAAAACTCATAAATGTGAACTTTCCATTTGCATTTCACATGCTACCATGACTGTTTTAGGGTTTTTACCATGATGTTCTTACACGTTTTCAACTTGTAACTTGATTTTTCTTGTGATATTAATCTTGTATTATTTATATATGATTGTTTACATGTTTAAATAATCAAATTTGTTTGATTCATTGTCTTACCATGTGCATTTTATTCTTTTTATCATTTAGATTTTTACGTTTTGTTCACAAACTTAAAAACCACATAACTTCTCCATTTTAAATTATTTTTAAGTGGTTCTTTTTGCAAAATTCTTGTGTTGTAACATATTTCCATATAATGTTTAACTAATTCTAAAAATCCAATTTTAGAAACACTTTGCATTATGATCAAGTTATAACCCATTTTAGAGTTTTCACCCTCCTATCTTTCCTTCTTTATTTCAAACATTTGGATTTCATTCTCTTTGAGTTTTTAATTTGAGATTATGAACTTGGCTTGTTAGATTCCTTATGCATTTAAGTTTGAATTTCAACTTTGCTTGTACGCATTTAAGTTGTTCACCTTTAAAAACTTTTGACTATCCCCACGAGATTTTGAACCGTTTTGTTTACATCGTTATGACATTATTAGTTTATATGTAATAACTTGTTGGTTACATTTACCTTTTTATCCTAACCTTAGGGTTTGAGTCGCCGTGCTCACTTTTAGCGTCCCGCCGTGGACATCCTTCACCCTTTATCCTAACCTTAGAATTGGAGTTGCCGTGCTCTATTTAGCGTCCTGCCGTGGACATTCTTTACCACAACAATCTCAACGTAGATTCAGGAGTCGCCGCACTCCATGTAAGTACTTCCCTATGAATGCTTACATCCCTTTGGAACCTTGACCACAGTCAAGAGTTCCTCACCCCTAGTTAGGGGAACTACGATTGCTCTGATTCCATTCCCGTTAGGATACGTAGGCACAAGATGCGATGTCTTCGCGAACATACTTTACAAACTTTGTACATACTTTGTATACTTTAGATATTTACCCTTAGCACATTTCCTTTAGCAAGCAAACTTTAGCAAACACAAATATTAACAAGAGGTTCCTGTAGAGTACTACAGATGTTTAGGATATGAAATACCTATCCTATGCATAACCAACCCCCGAACCTTTGGATCTCTCTTTGCTTAGCTTTAGGCCTTGCTTTTTGCTTAGCATTTTTATAGGTTTTATTTCTTTAAACCTTTCCTTTTTGAATAAATTAAAGTCCGGTTGTGAATTGTAAGAATCAAAGATTCAAGTTAATCAATAGCTTGGTATCACGATTCTCACTGCAACACCTGGTACTTATCTTATTTTTTATGTGAATTTGATCAGAAGATCTCTAGTTGAAATGCATGCTAATCTTAGTGAGTTGAGCTATTATAAGCACGGTCATGATGCTTGTCCAATATGTTCAAGAAATCCTCGTGGGAGTGCAGTTGTGAAAAGAGATTTGCAAGAGATGCTTGATCAGAATTTGATTCAAGTTACTCGTCTAAGGAATCATGTTAATCATGAGTTGAATTTTATTGTCCCTCACTTTAATATTCTTGAACATGTTGAGATTTCTTACAATAGCTGAAAGTTAACTGTTACACCATTGGTGATTTGTTTAACTGGACCTGTGTCCTATGAGTCTGATAAAGTGGTTATGTATTAATACAATATGTTGTACCCCAAAATTTGACCAACCATTCTTGTACCTGATTTTTGTTTCACTCTCATTTTACATTGTCGCATTGGCATAGCATATGTTCTTGAGGCGCGGGATCAAGGTTTTTCTGTGGCTCGGGTCTTTTTTAGTGAAAGAGCGGTTGATTTTATTTTATTGTGCAGGTTATTTTCAGCTCAGGAGGCAGCATTTAGGCTATCTCAAGCATTCTCATGGTTGTATTATTCAAGAGCAAGTTTCAAAGGCTGAGCAGGGCTTAGAACGGTTGAAAATGGGCAAATATGCAGGTTTCTCTCCAAAAGGCGCCAAAATTTAAATTTTCAAGGCGTTAACCGATTAACCAAGTCAAAATCAGGTCAAATTTGAATTTTTGAAGGTGTTAATCGATTACCCCATATGGTTAACCGATTAACCAAGGCAGATTTCAGCTTTGTACGTGAATTTTTAATAGAGATCACTTTGGGATCCAATTTTGATCACTTGCGAATTTGATTTTACACCAGAAGAAGGATCTAGAACCACTTTAAATTTTGATTAACTCTCAAATTAATTCGAGTTCCCTCCAAATTCCCATTCCTAATCCCAAACCAATTTTCACAAACCACACTCCAAATCATATTTGGATCCTAACCAAGAGCATATTTAAATGATTTGCTCCAAACCTCACAGACACAATCCTCATAATTTCACATCATTTTCAGAATTCACTCTCATTCTCTCAATTTTCTCTCAACTTTTTCACTCCAAAACTCCATTAGAGCTCTCACCTTGAATTCTTTGATTCTCCATTGGAATCATTGAACTTTAGAGCTAAACCTTCATCCTTCATCCTTATCATCTTCATTTCTCCATTCAATTTTCGTGCTAATGTGGATCTGAATTTGGAAGTGGATCTAGAAGAGCTTATTTGGTTTGGTTTAGCTTAATTTTGGTGGATCATCATTTCTACTACAAGCAATTACTTGGATCTTGAAGGATTTCCATATTTCTAGCTTGGATCTGCTCAATTGAATATGAATCAACAATCACCAAAGCAATTCTCTGCTTTGTAGGTTGGAATTCTAGATTCAATGCTATTTTGAGTTTATTTTGCATATTCGATGTGGATCTTCATTTTCGATTGACTTTTGGTTGATTTGATCTGTGATTTGTGATCTTGTTGTTTAATGTGTTTACATGTTGATCGAATCACTGTTTTCTGGTTTAAATTCGTGCTTAATTGATTATGTAATCATATGGATTATTGGAGAAGTAATTAATTGCTGAAAAGTGCTTTTGAGCTGCTATTTTCTGCCTCTGGTATAGTGTTAATCGATTAACCAGATGCAGTGCAAACTGGTTAATCGATTAACCAGTACGAATATTCAAATTTTCAAACATTTTCAACTGGTTAATCCTTTAACCATATGTGTTAACCGATTAACATTGTGCCAGCAGGCCTGTTTTGCTGTTTTTCAAGGTTGTTTTGGTGCTCTCTCACTTTGAATCTTCATGGATCGATATGATGCATTTTGAGTGAGATGTTTTGGATATTATGTTGTTGTTCTTGATTGTTTAATCATGATGTCTTCGACACGCGTGTTCGATTTCCACTTGAATGCATGCTTATGGATGTGGTTCAAAGTGATGATCATTTGCATTGGCTCCTTTGCTTGCATTGCTTGGTTGAGATGTGCTTGTGGTGGCTGTTGTTCCACACTTTTTCCTCCCACTTTTCTTGAAGGTAGCATTTCATGCATTTTATCTTCCATTTCTTTCTATTTGTGATTGATTTACCTTGTGTTTTCTTGGTTTTCTTTGCCATGATCCCTTAGGGTTCCTAGTCCCTCCGCTTAGGATGGGAGTAGGAGAGACATTAGGTGTTCAATCCAAGCATGCTAACATTAGGGTAGATTCCCCTTTCAATCCCAACTTTAGGTCCATTTTGCATGACAACATTAGGGCCGAGTTTCCCTTAGACCTTCTGTGCGTCTCTCTTCTCATCTCAAAACACATTCTAACTCATCTAATAAATATGATGAATGTTGTATGCTACGAGCCTTAAACACATGGGAAATGATGAGTGAGAGGTCTCATCTCGCATGTCTAGAGTGTTTAGTGTACGTCCCGTTTGGGGGCGATATGTGACGCATTCATTCCTATGTCATAGTCTTTAGTGCAACGTGAATCACAAATCAATCAATTCACTTCACTAAAAAACATAAAACAAAACCTCAAAACTTTTTATCCTTCGGGATTAATTGAAAACCATTTTCAGAAAGAGTGTGTTAAGCTTTGGTTCTACCGCAAACAGGCATCGTCCCTAACTGCTAGAACGAAGGTTTAATCCTACTCAGTTAAAATGCTTAATCAACCCATGGTTTCGTGTCAGCCCAAACTACATTTGCTCTGATTTCTCGTACCAGACGAGGATACGTAGGCACAAGACGGCGATGTCTTGGCGAGCAACATTCCCCCACCTTCACCCGTAGTTTTTCGAACTACATTGACTATGACTTTCCCATTGCACGAGGGAATACGTAGGCATAGAGCGGCGATGCTCTATCGAGTCTCTTTTCTTTTCTTTTGTCCTGTTAGCTTATAGCTTAGATAGATAAATACACCCTTTGATTAGACAACAACCATGGATCCCGTTGAGTACAACGGACGTGTGGGGTGCTAATACCTTCCCCTTGCGTAACCGACTCCCGAACCCAAGATTTGGTTGCGATGACCTTGTCTTTTCCCATTCTTCAGGTTTTCTTTGATTGTTCCCTTTCCCCCTATTTGGGATAAAGAACATTCGGTGGAGACTCTTCTGTTTTTCCGCTGGGTGTTTTTCGTAGTTGCGACAGCTGGCGACTCTGCTGGGGACATGTTGGTTCCCTATGCGAGTCAACCCTAGCGCTTATCTGTTGTGCGTGGGTGTTTATTTTTGTACATTATTTGTTGTATATTACTGCATTTTATTGTCATATCATGTTGCTGCTGTATTGTGGGGTGGGTTGTTCCATTGAGTGATAAGCCAAACCCGGGCTTGAGTATACACACAGGATTAGTGTGGAGAGTAGCGGGAGCTTGTGTGGCGTTTGGCCATGCAATAGCTCGCGTGAAATTTACGTCCAGACGAGGTTTTTCTTTGGAGATATTATATCTTGCGCGTCTGGTGCAGTTGAGGGAGTATCGATTTAGAAAGGCTAACGACTCTGGAGACCGTTCATTGGGAAGTCATCTAAGTGAGGCCGCTTCATTAGACCATGATGCCAAACCAGAAATGGTGAACGTATCATTGTTTTTTGAAAGTCTGTGACGCTGATAACCTGCATAGGATGTCGTACCTTCCAAGACTAGAACCCACATGTGAGAGGGGATGGTTTTGTAGGAAACTTTGATCTCCAACCTGCCCGGATTTCTTGTCAAAATGGACCTTTGATCTTTTAATATTGTGGGTTCCTATATGTTGGTATTGTGAGGTTCTGGTATTCTCTCTCCGAGGCAGAGCTATGGTTGTATTCAGTCAACAGCACGACAACAAGTTCGAGCATTGGATACCTTGATCCCATGTTTGCATTTGCATAATCATCCTGCATTTAACATTGCATGTTTATGTGTTCAAAAGGTTCTCGTCTTTCCCTTGATTCTGGTATTGGTCTTCTGTAGAGATAGAAGTTGGCAGAAAGAGGATTGTTGTGTACAAGTTTCTGGCACCTGAGTTGGGACCTTTATTTGGTCTGATTTCCATGGCTGATCCTGGCATTCTTGCAACCTTTAGGAAGGATTTTACCTGATATATGAGAAAATTATTGTGGTGTTCTTATCCATCTTTGTTGTTCTTGCTTATTGAAACTGGAATCAAGAGGGAGATCTCCCTATGAATACCTAGACATGTTTGCATTTTGCATTTTGCATTCTCATTTGCATCGCAGGTTGTTCTCAGTGGCCTTCTGTTCCTAACTCTGCTTAGTTTTCTTCAGTAATAGGATTGAGAAGTTCAGTTTCCACAGGTATTCAACTCGAGGGAATCAGCAAAGAGTAATGGATCAGGTTCAAGCTGAATTGCAGGAAGTTAGAGCGCGCATGTCCCATTTTATGGAGCTGATGCGAAATGTTGCCAGTGGGCAGGAGCATCTGAGAACTTTAGTTCAGCCCCTTATTGACGTTCCTAAAGTCAATGACAAGGGAGTGGTCCATCCTTGTGGTGCTGGGATTGTCAATCCTCCTGGCGAAGGTGGTGTTGGCATTGTCGTTCCTCCGGGCGGAGGTGGTGCAGGAATTATTATACCTTCGGGCGGAGGTGCTGCAAATGAAAATGGTAATATTGCTGGTGGAAGTGTGTGCGCTGTGCACGGGGCTGCTGACCCTCATTGGGAAGATCACCAGGATGATGTCTTTTCCATGAGAGATATGGAGGATGGTTTGCCAACTGAAGCTGACAGAAGGTTTAAGCTGATCGAGGAGAAAATAAAGTCTTATGAGAAGCAGAACTCTTTGGGTCTCAATATGTCAGATCTTGGTCTAGTTCCTGGGGTCAAGATTCCTCCCAAGTTTAAGGTACCCGATTTCGACAAATATAAAGGGACAACCTGTCCAAGAGTGCAAATTCGGGCATACTTAAGGAAAATTTCTGCTTACTCTGATGATGAAAAGCTAATAATGCATTGCTTCCAAGACAGTCTGGCAGAAGCATCTTTGGAATGGTATATGGGACTCGAGAGAACTCATATCCGTAGCTGGAGAGAATTGGCTGAGGCTTTCGTGTGTCACTATCAGTATAATAGCGATCTAGCACCGAACAGGGTACAATTGCAGAGTTTGTCGCAGAAAAGTACTGAGAGCTTCAAGGAGTACGCCCAGAGATGGCGAGACTTAGTAGCGAGAGTACAACCTCCCATGGTGGAGAGAGAACTGACTGACATTTTCATGGCTACACTACCTGGAGTGTATTATGAGAAGCTGATAGGTTGCATATCTGCGAGTTTTTCAGATCTGGTAAGGGCGGGAGAAATAGTCGAAAGCGGTATCAAAATGGGAAAGATCTAAGTTTCTCTTGATTCTTCTAAAGATGCAAAGAAGTCGTATATTGGGAAGGAAGGAGAAGCTAATGCTACAGTTGTTCAACAGTCATCCCAGTACTAACAATCTTATGCTCCTTAGCAGCAAAACTATCAGTGCCAGAATCAGAATAGGCCTCGCAATAATTTGAAAAGAAGGAATGTTCCTCTTCATGTAGTTCCTATGCCATACAGTCAGCTTCTGCCACATCTGATTCAGAACTCATTGGTGGAGCCTAAGACACTCAAGCCGGTGCCAGAGCCATACCCTCTTGGGTATGGTCCCAGTGTTCAATGTGGATATCATAGAGGATCAGTGGGACACTCAACGGAAGATTGCAAAGCCTTTCAAGCCAAAGTGCAACAGTTGATGGACAGAGAATACATATCCTTTCCCAAAGGAAATTTGGTCATGCATGTCAACCTCTAATCTGTTTGAGTTTGAATATTTCAAGGGTCACCTCCTCCAGCCAGTGGTTCAAATAGGAAGACACCCTCCGAGCTGGCAATCTTGAATCTTTGTTTTATCATTTCATTTCTTTGCATTCGTAGTTTCTTTTCTGTTTAAGTGCAAATTTCATTTATAAAACTTGTTTGTTTTCAATTGATAATGATAATGAAATGAATAATCAGGTTTTTGATTAAATCCATTTGTGTTCACTCAAGTTTTTATTAATGTCAAACGCTTGTTTAAGCGGAACCCGAGGGAGGATGACGAAATTTAAAGACGCAAAGCTTTCGATTGTATGATTTTGAATGAAACCACTGCTGATGATGTACAGGCATTGTTTCAAATCCCTAAACACCAGAGATATGAGGATGATAATCCCTTGCCAGCCCCTTCGAGCCTAGTAGTAGGAGTTTCTTTCTGAAAAAGAAAAAACCCTCAATCTTAACCTGGGGGCAGAGTAGGTGTCAGTTAATTTGACCAAGCGTCCAAATCGCAAAAAGTGTGTTCCCATTCGAGGAACAATCACACCTCTAGAGGTTGTTCTTAAAAAACCACAGTGGTTAAACCTCACCAATCAGGAGTGAGACAGTCATAACCCTTTCGGAGAAATCAAGACAATCGGTGTCACACGACTTGCTTCAAAAAAAAAGAAAAAGAAAAGAATCAAAAGAAGAAGCCCACTAAGTCGAATTTTGAATACAAGCGACTTAGGCAAAAATTAGGGCATCCCGCTGGACTTTGAAATCAAAAGAGACTCAAAAGAGTCAGTCCAGGCAAAAGTTAAGGAGAAAACAAGTAAAAGAACGAAAAGCAGAAAAGCGAAAAGGATTACAAAAGAAAAATCCTCGAGAAAAATAAGTCGTATGAATCCAGGCACAAAAGACGAAAAGCGAGTGGTTGTCACTCCAAAAATTTATGGTTTCCTGAACCAGCACTCCTGTCATTCAACCTTTGAGAGGTGAGCGCTTGTGTCGAACTAGCTGAATATAGGATTGGAGAACATCAAGGAGAGTGGGTGGGTTAAACAGAACTTTGAGCCTTATATTCTTTCTTTCAAACCGTGAACTTGACCAAGTTACAACCTTCAAAAGTCCTAATTGAAGCCGGGTTGTTTCAAAAGTATACTTCGGTAAAGATCGCATTGAAGCTGACTTCTAAAAGGGTTCCTCTTACCATGTTAGTATTGACATTGACATTCTGATAAGTGATTCGTTCACTATATGTCACAACTTTTTTCCATTGAACAGACTTGGATTTCAAAACTGTCATATGCATTGCATTATGTCGCTTGCGCGAAAATAAGGTGTCGGCATGACAGAAGAGTCGCCACCTTTCGTTATTTATCTCTCAGAGCGGGAAAGGAAACGATCGGAAAAACCTGACGAAAAAGGGTAAGACAAGGTCGTCGCAACCGTTGCCTGGATTCGGGAGTCGGTTACGCAAGGGGAAGGTATTAGCACCCCTCACGTCCGTCGTACTCGACGGGATCCTCGCTTGTTGTGTTTACTTGGATGGGTTAGTTTTATTCTATCTACCTATCAAGGCTGGCTGAAAAAGAAAAGAAAATGACTCGGCAAAGCGTCGCGCTTTATGCCTACGTATTCTCATCAGAGAATGAGAAATCAGAGTCAACGTAGTTCGGCCTACGACGGGTTATGGGGGAAGGTAGCTCGCCAAGACATCGCCATCTTGTGCCTACGTACTCTCAACAGGTATGAGAGATCAGAGCTCACGTAGTTCGGGAAACTACGGTTTATTTCCTGTCTTTTACGAAAGAAGTGTTTTTTATTGTGTTTGCGATTTTAATTGCACTAGAGACTATGACCTGAGAGTGAATGCGTCGCATGTCACCCAAAGGGTACCATACTAAACATCCATATTGTGGAAAAGAAACTCTCCCACAATCCTTTCTCAGATAGCTTAAGGCTCGTAACGTACGAAAGAAATCATTCATGATTACTGTATCTTAAACTGTTTTGAGATGAGAAGAGAACAAGCCCAACTAGGAGGGAGACTATCAAGTCCTACTGTTGTCATGCCATGGATTCATCCTATGGTCAAGGTTTGAACAGGGAACTCCTAGAAGTTGTCATGCATAGGTTTCAACCTAAGATTCTATCATCAAATCCTTATCAAAGGAAATGAGAGTCCTAAGGGATCATGTCAATGATACACCAAAACAGACAAAGCATCAGCTTAACAGTAAAATGCATGCAATGCAAGTGAGGGAGGAAATGTGTGTGGGGCTTCAGCCTCCACAAGCTCATCTCAACCTCAAGCCAGAATGGATAACAGTAATCATACTGAAATAAACAACATGCTATCAAGAAATAACAGTAAAATGCAATCATACAGATAAAATGAAATCAAATGCCCTCAGGCAAAACAAACCACATGGGCAAGGGAGCTGGGCTCTACCGAATACCCGCAAGCAAAGCCACACAGTAATGTAAGAGCACAGATTGTGTCTTAGTAATATCTCTAAGTTTTGATGATAACATTAATGATAATTTGTATACAAGAATTATACTCTCTAAATTTGTTCTAAACTGTTTTCTACAGGCACAAAAGATTTTAATCTTAAAGAGCAAATTTGATGTGAACAATAAATTCTGAATGGCTCAAGAGCATCTGAAGATTAGAAGAATCTGAAGTATAAGAGCTTAGTCATCAAGATTCTGAAGATACAACACGCTGCATATATTATCAAGAATCTGAATGAAAGAAGACTCTGAGTGAAGAGACTCTGAATGAGAGAAGACTCTGATCTGAGTGAAGACTCTGATCTAAGAGCATGTTACGCTTCAAGCACACAGCTGCACCAGACTCTGATTCAGCAACATCTGAAGAACATCTTAGGCTCTGAAGTTTCCAGAAGATTCTGAAGACTGAAGACTCTGATATTGATTGTTGATCTGAACTATCTGAAGAATTATTTGAAGAAGATTATTTTAATATATCCGTTGGAATATGCCAGCAAATCTTTCCTTAATTGGGATAGACATAAATCTCTGCAAGAAGATTATTTCTCTGATACATTCCATATATGGTAAATTCACAGCTCAGCAGACAATTGCTACACCCACATTTTGTGCGCCATCTCTCTGCTGCAATAGTACAAAGGACAGTACTATTTGATATTGGAAATATCTTCTCCAACGGTATTATATTCTCTCCAATATTCAAGTGGCTATATAAAGGATATCATAGCACTTTCTTCAACGAAGACGAATTTTGAAAAACTTACTCTCAAGCGAAGAAACTCTCAAGCTCTCATATTCTTTATAGTTCATACTTTGTTCTAAACTTAGAGAAATAACACAGTTGTGTTTATAGCTTTCATAGAAGCAATTTATTACTCTTACATTGTATTACATTAATTTGTAAAGGAAGTTTTCCTTAAGAGGATCTAGGTTAGATCAGTAGCTCTTGAGAAGACTAAGGACAGTTGTTCTTAGGTGTTGCTATTTGTAATCAGTTGATTTGAATAGTGGATTAAGTCCTTGTTGAGAAAGGCAAATCACTCTTGAAAAGGGTGGACTGGAGTAGTTGAGTTCAACGAACCAGGATAAAAATACTTGAGTTTTTATCTTTGATTATTTTCAGTCATACTTATTCAACCCCCCTTCTAAGTATTTTCTCACCTTCAGTTGGCATCAGAGCTCCGGTTCTGCGTGTGCATTCACTTAACCGTGACAGATAAAGATCCAGTGAGAAGAATACTCTGTTATTTATTTGGTTGCTAATATGGGTGATATTCCTACATCAAGCAACAAATATGAAGGAGACAGAATCAGCACCAAACCTCCAATGTTTGATGGAGAAAGATTTGATTATTGGAAAGATAGACTTGAAAGTTTTTTCTTGGGGTATGATGCTGATCTCTGGGATTTAGTCATTGATGGATATGAACATCCTACTAAGGATGGCAAAAAGATTGATAGAAAATCAATGACTGAGGAGCAGAAGAAAGAATTCAAGAATCATCACAAAGCCAGAACCATACTTCTTAATGCAATCTCTCATACAGAGTATGAGAAGATTACCAACAGAGACACTGCTCATGATATGTTTGAGTCTCTCAAAATGACTCATGAGGGAAACTCTCAGGTGAAAGAAACAAAGGCTCTGGCGCTGATACAGAAGTATGAAGCGTTCAAGATGGAAGAATCTGAGAACATTGAGACTATGTTTTCCAGATTTCAGATTCTAACAGCTGGGTTGAAAGTTCTGGACAAGGGCTACTCAACATCTGATCATGTCAAGAAGATCATCAGAAGTCTTCCTACCAGATGGAGACCTATGGTGACTGCATTGAAGCTGGCCAAGGATCTGAACAAAATCTCATTAGAAGAACTCATCAGTTCTTTGAGAAGTCATGAGATTGAGCTGGAGGAAGATGAACCCCAGAAGAAAGATAAAGGTAAATCCTTAGCTTTTAAATCTAACAAATCTGTTAAAGCTTTGCAGGTAAATGAAGAAAGCTCTGAGGAATCTTCTTCTGAAGAAGAAGATGAACTATCCATGCTGTCCAGAAGGATCAACAAACTCTGGAAGCACAAAGGGAAGAAGTTCAACAACTTCAGAAGATCTGATCAAAAGAGAGAATCTTCTGGACACAGAAGATCTGGCAAGAAAGAGGTCACTTGCTATGAATGTAAAGAACCTGGACACTACAAGAGTGAATGTCCCAAACTTCAAAAGGAAAAACCCAAAAGGAAGTTTGATAAAAAGAAAAAGGTTCTGATGGCTACATGGGATGACTCAGATGAATCTGAATCATCTTCTGAATCTGAGGAAGAATGTGCAAATGTTGCGCTGATGGCCAACACAAATGATCAAGATGAAGGAACGTCATCATCTGAATCTGAGTCAGAATCAGACTCTGACTCTGAAGAGGTATTTTCTGAACTCTCCAGAGCTGAACTTGTTGAAAGTTTATCTGACATGTTGGAAAGCTACAGCAAGATTAAACTCAAATACAAGAAGCTGAAAAGCAATCTTGAATCTGAGATTGATCTTCTGAGAACAGAACTTGTTGAGCAGAAAGAAATAAATTTAAAACTCAAAAATGATTTAGAAACAACTCAACAAGAATCTGATACTGAAACAGAGTCAAGTGAAAATATTTTAGAAAAATATGACTCCAGTTTTAAAAGATTCCTCACTAAAAGCATAGACAGAAGCAAAATGGCTTCTATGATCTATGGTGTTAGTGGGAACAACAGAAGAGGCATTGGATGTGAATCTTCCTCTGGAAGCAATCCAAAATCTGTTGATAAACTCTTCATCAAGAAGACTCCTCTGTATTCTCATTTTAAGTTTGGTCATCTGAATGATATTAAACATACAAGCTCTGAAAAGAGTACTTATGTGTTTAAGCCAAGGGCTAGCCAGAATAAACACTATGTTGAAAAACAGAAGTTTAGGCAAAACCACAGAACATCTAACCCCAAAGGACCCAAGAAGATCTGGGTACCTAAAAGTAAAATAATACCTGTTGCAGATGTTCTTAGCAGCAAAATCCAGACACCAATCATGGTACCTGGACTCTGGATGCTCACGACATATGACGGGCGAAAGGTCTATGTTCCAAAGCCTGGAACTTAGATCTGGAGGGGACGTGAAATTTGGAGGGAACCAGAAGGGCAAGATCATTGGCTCTGGTACAATAGGTAATGGTAACCTACCCTCTATTTCTAATGTTCTGTTAGTTGAAGGATTGAAACATAATCTATTGTCCATAAGTCAATTAAGTGACAGTGGTTATGATATCATCTTTAATCAAAAATGTTGCAAAGCTGTATGTCAAAAGAATGGTTCAATCCTATTCAGTGGAAAGAGGAAAAACAACATTTACAAAATTAACCTTTCAGAACTTAAAGTTCAAAATGTAAAATGCCTTTTATCTGTGAATGATGAGCAATGGGTCTGGCATAGAAGATTGGGACATATTATTATGAGACGTATATCTCAGATTAATAAACTCAATCTGGTCAGAGGACTCCCTAATCTGAAGTTCAATTCAGATGCTCTGTGTGGCGCATGTCAAAAGGGTAAATTTTCAAAATCTCATTTTAAACCAAAAAATGTTGTTTCCACTTCTAGACTATTGGAATTACTTCATATTGATCTGTTTGGACAAGTGAAAACTGCATCCATCAGAGGCAAGAAGTATGGGTTAGTCATTGTAGATGACTACAGCAGATGGACATGGGTAAAGTTTCTAAAACACAAGGATGAGTCTCATTCTGTGTTCATTGACTTCTGCAATCAAGTCCAGACTGAAAAAGAATGCAAAATTATTAAAGTCAGAAGTGATCATGGTGGTGAATTTGAAAACAAATATTTTGAAAAATATTTTTCTGAAAAAGGAATTGCACATGATTTCTCCTGTCCTAGAACTCCACAACAAAATGGAGTTGTAGAGAGGAAAAATAGAACATTGCAAGAAATGGCCAGAACCATGATCAACGAGACAAATCTGGCAAAATACTTTTGGGCAGAAGCAATAAATACAGCATGTTATATTCAGAACAGAGTGTCTGTAAGACCTCTTCTGGAAAAGACTCCCTATGAATTGTGGAGAAACAGAAAGCCCAACATTGCTTATTTTCATCCATTTGGATGTATTTGTTATATGCTTAACACTAAAGATCATCTGAACAAGTTTGATTCCAAAGCACAGAAGTGTTTCATGCTTGGTTATTCTGAACGCTCTAAAGGCTACAGAGTATTCAATACTGAAACACAGATTGTGGAAGAATCTATTCATGTTAGATTTGATGATAAGCTTGGCTCTGAAAAGCCAAAGCAAGTTGAAAGTTCTGCAGATAGAGAAGTTATTCTCACAGACTCTGAAGGCTCAGAGGCAGACAAGACTGAAGACAAAGACTCTGAAGCAAACCCAGATGCTACGCCTCTAACTTCCCAACTTGACAATCTGCATATTTCTGAAAGACCAACAGTCAGAGGATCTTCTTCCAGAATGAAAGCTTCTCATCCAGAGGATGTGATAATTGGAAAGAAAGATGATCCAATAAGGACAAGAGCATTTCTCAGAACTTCTGAATCTTCCTTCTGTGGCTTAGTGTCAATTATAGAACCAACATCTGTTGATGAGGCTCTGGAAGATAATGAATGGATTTTAGCTATGCAAGAGGAGCTGAATCAATTCACAAGGAATGAAGTCTGGGATCTGGTTCCAAGACCTAAAGGTTTCAATGTCATTGGAACAAAATGGGTTTTCAGAAATAAACTTAATGAGAAAGGAGAAGTTGAAAGGAACAAAGCAAGACTGGTTGCTCAAGGCTACAGTCAACAAGAAGGCATAGACTACACAGAAACATATGCTCCTGTTGCAAGGTTAGAGTCTATACGCTTGCTTATTTCATTTGCTGCACAACATAACATCACTCTTTATCAGATGGATGTTAAAAGTGCTTTTCTTAATGGAATTATAGAAGAGGAAGTGTATGTCCACCAACCTCCTGGTTTTGAAAATGAAAATTTTCCAGATCATGTTTACAAACTGAAAAAATCTCTTTATGGACTAAAACAAGCTCCCAGAGCTTGGTATGAGAGGTTGAGTAATTTTCTTCTGAAGAAAAATTTCATCAGAGGAAAAGTGGATACCACACTATTTTGTAAAACCATTAAGAAAGATTTGTTGATTTGTCAAATTTATGTAGATGATATTATTTTTGGATCAACAAATATTATGCTTGGAAAGGAGTTTGCTAAATGTATGCAGGCAGAATTTGAGATGAGCATGATGGGAGAATTGAGATTCTTTCTGGGAATCCAAGTAAATCAGACTCCAGAGTGCACCTACATACATCAGACCAAGTATGTTAAAGAGCTTCTGAAGAAGTTTAACATGCTGGATAGCAAAATGGCAAAGACTCCAATGCATCCTACAAGCACTCTAGGTAAGGAAGAGGTAAGTAAGAAGGTAGATCAGAAACTCTACAGAGGTATGATAGGATCTCTTCTTTATTTGACTGCTTCTAGACCAGACATTCTGTTTAGTGTTTGTTTATGTGCTAGATTCCAATCAGATCCTAGAGAATCACACTTAACTGCTGTTAAGAGGATTCTAAGGTATCTGAAAGGTACTGCTAATGTTGGTTTGTGTTACAGAAGATCTGACGAATATTCACTAGTTGGATTCTATGATGCTGACTATGCTGGAGATAGAGTTGAGCGCAAAAGTACTTCTGGAAGCTGTCAGTTTCTTGGAAGTCATCTGATCTCGTGGTACAGCAAGAAGCAACCAACAATTGCACTATCAACCACAGAGGCAGAATACATTGCTGCTGCTGGATGTTCCACTCAGATGCTCTGGATGAAGAGTCAACTAGAAGATTATCAAATCTATGAGAGTAATCTTTCTATCTTCTGTGATAATACTTCTGCTATATGTTTATCCAAAAATCCAATTTTACACTCTAAGGCCAAACATATAGAGATTAAACATCATTTCATCAGAGACTATGTTCAGAAGGGTGTAATAAATTTAGCCTTTGTTGATACAGATCATCAATGGGCAGATATTTTCACAAAACCCCTTGCTGAAGATAGGTTTAAGTTTATTCTGAAAAATATTTGTATGGATTTTTGTCCAGAGTAATATTTCTCAGAGTCAACTTCTCAGATGCTAAGTGTTTAACACTCTGAAGTATTTCATCTGTCTTGCTTGTTTAATTTATCTGTGAATTTTTTTTGTGTGAAACTCTGAACTGACCATCTCAGAGGATCTGAAAGTTGAAAACGTTTCATTTCTTAAGAGTTATAGAATCACATGCAAGCAAACACGTGTCACTCAGAATCTGAAAAGATGGAGTACACCTACTGATTATGACGTTTAAGGTATTGCTTTGAAAATCTCAATCTGTCTTGATTTTTCCCCAAATGTCATATCATAATTAAAAATGATTACTTTTCATTTAATGCAAACGTGCGTATGTGTCCTATGTGTGTCTGTTGTGTTTCCCATGCTTGCTTTATTTGTCTATATAAACCATTCTCATAACACATTCACACTTTTCACATTCTCAAACACATATGCGCTTTTGTTTGTTGTTCTCTCTCTTTGCAAACCCTAAAAGAACTCAGAAACCTTCATCTTCTTCATCATCGTCAACAATGGCATCTACTTCAAACGCTGTTACTACCAAAAATGCTACCACTGTCAAAGAACCAGTACGCACTCTCCTAACTGCTGTTGATTCACTAGAAGTACTGTGTGAAAGTTTCGTGGACTTAGAAGATCTTGCTGAAAATGGGTTTGATCTGATTTCTTCAATCAAAGCACAAGGCTGGGACGGTTACTTTGACAGGCTTATGGGTCCTGTGTATCCAACGTTAGTGAAGGAGTTCTGGATCCATGCATATGTTACTCCAAAGTTCATTCACTCCTCTGTGCTGGGAAAAAAGATAGTTATCACTGAAAACCTGATAAGGAAACTCATAGGTTTTAAGGCAACTGATGGAGTAACCTCTCTGTCTTCTGCGCGTGAAGACCTGAAAGATGTATGTCAAGAAATCTGTACTACTGGTGAACCTTGTAAGAAGGTTAAGTTCTTGAAACCCACTTACAAGATATGGGCTAAGATTTTCATGAGCACCATCTTTCACAGACCCTCTTCAAACTCTTCTGATTATGTTAATGCTGAACAACTTTACTTCATGTATTGTTTACACCAAAACATTCAGATTGATCTTCCATATTTGTTGTTTAATCATCTGGTGTCTCACGTCAAGGAAACAAGGGAAACAGCCAGAGATAAATCTGGAAAAGTCAGAACATGGATCCCTATGGGAAGGCTGATTTCAGATATTCTGATAGAAAACCAACTTGTGGCGCATCTGCAAGAGGCTGGGTTGACAGAAGATCTGACTTATATCATTGGCTCTGAAATAAACGGTTTAACTCTGAGAAGGATGAAACTGGTTGATGATTTATCTGAGAAACCAAGGAAAACTAACTCTGAAGAAGTTAGGGGAAGAAGGATTCCTGTTAAGGATTTTCCTTTATTCACCTCAGATGAACCTAGAGAAATTATTGCTGAGTATGTTGCTCGCTGCCTAAGAGATGGTGATGAGATTCCTGCCAATCTTTTGCAGAAGGAAGGCCAAGTTCTTCCTGATTTGACAAGGGAAAGAAGACGCAAGAGAAAAATTGATAGTGAAGGTCATCAGAAGAAAAGGAAGCATTCAGATGCTGAAAAGAAGAAGAAAAGGAAGAAGCTGAAGAAGGTTCAACCAAATCCTCCTGCAGCAACTTTTGAAGAAATTAGAGATACTCTGAAACAGGTATTTAACACTGATTCTAATCCTGTTCATCATTCTGATACCCCCACACCCTCTGACTCCCCACTTAGATTTAGAAGATCCAGACCTTCTAAAACTTTTATCTCTAAACCATCTTCTGTCCCCCCTCATACACCACAATCCAAGCAACCAACAAACATACAAACAGAAATTCCACAACAAACTCAACAAACAACACCACAACCACAAAACACTATCCCAGAATATACCATTCCAGAGGATGTTCACCCTGAACACTCTGACCAACCTGAATATCTCATTGATCCTGATGAGATATTAGATGTCACACCTTTAAACCAGTCTGTCAATTTATCTTCAACTTCTGAAAAATCTAACCACTCTGATGCATCATCTGATGATGAATCATCTGGCTACATTAATGAATGCTTGAATGATCTCAAACAACCTCGTTCTGAGAGTGTTTGGAAACAGCTGTTTAAATCTCCAACTTCTGAACATCCACCTTCTCCACAAAATTCCCCAACTCAAACTCTCACTCCACAACCTCTTGAAATCCAAAACACTCCACAACCAACAGAAACCCAACCAATTCCCTCAATACCTCAACCACAACATTCTGACCAACAAACATCTGAACCACAAACCAACCAACCAACATCTGAACCACAAATCAATCCTCAACCTTCTGAACCACAAACATCTGAACATCCATCTTCACAACCTCAACCTTCTGAACAAACACCACAAACACAACTAACCCAACCAAGAAAACCCAGAATCCCTGATGAAGCAGAATTGGGATCACGTGTTTATACTCTGTTAAGAGATTTTGATAAGGATAATGTCTCAGACTTTGCTGACATTATGAATGTTTGCATGACTACTATGGACAAAGAGGCTGCTGACGCTGTTTGGAAGAAATATCTTTACAGACTGAATAGGGAGGCTTTGAAAATCAGGACTCAATGTCTTAGATTGTCAAAAGTAAGGTTTGCTGCTTATCAAAAACGGATTAAGAGAAACACTCCTCCTATTCTTCTTCTAGAAGCTCCTCCACCTCCAGAAATTCCTGCACCTGATGTTACTCAGCCTGTTTCAGAATCTACTGTTTCAGAATCTACAGATCTTCAGAAGGATGTCAAAGAACTTAAGGATTTTATGGTTGATGAAAAGAAAACAAATGAAGAAATGAAAACTTGGATGGCTAAGCAAGATGAAAATTCAGAAAGGATTACAGCACTGCTGCAACTCATTGCTTCTCAACAAGCCTCATCTGCTAAACCTACTTGATGTTTTGCACAAGTTTTTCATGTTTTGCTTTGTTTTGATTTTCTTCTGATATGTTTTGTATGCTTTTATCTGAATCTGGATGTTCTCTTGACTTAATGACAATGATCTTTTTGCTTATCTGGATATGTGTTTCTTCTGCATCTTTACTGTCTTTTAAAATTCTTTTTGATTATGACAAAAAGGGGGAGAAACAAAATAGAATCTGATTGTTCAAATCTATAAGCAATTATCTGAACTAAGTCAGACATGTTACTAACATTCTTTGAATTTAAGTGTCCCAGATATTATTAAAAAATCTGACAAATTTCATTGAAGTTTTTCCTGAGATCTATCTTTTCAGAACCTGATCAAAAATAGCTAAATCTGAGTAGACCAGACTCTGATATCTAACCTTGAGTACTATGATCTAAAAGATAACTCAAGACAGGAAATGGCAAGATAAACAACCAGGTGTTCTGAAGTTGTTCATCTGGCATCAAGCTTTAATATGGCATCAAGCTTTGACTCTAGAAGTCAAACATATGTCAACCAGGCTTCAATCAGGCTCTGAATCTGAAATGTACTCAACCAGAAAGGGAAGTATCTAATTCCATTAGAGTATTCATTTCAGGGGGAGATTGTTAATCTCAGGGGGAGTAATTTTAATTCATATTTTTATTAACAAATTTCTCATGTTTTGTCATCATCAAAAAGGGGGAGATTGTAAGAGCACAGATTGTGTCTTAGTAATATCTCTAAGTTTTGATGATAACATTAATGATAATTTGTATACAAGAATTATACTCTCTAAATTTGTTCTAAACTGTTTTCTACAGGCACAAAAGATTTTAATCTTAAAGAGCAAATTTGATGTGAACAATAAATTCTGAATGGCTCAAGAGCATCTGAAGATTAGAAGAATCTGAAGTATAAGAGCTTAGTCATCAAGATTCTGAAGATACAACACGCTGCATATATTATCAAGAATCTGAATGAAAGAAGACTCTGAGTGAAGAGACTCTGAATGAGAGAAGACTCTGATCTGAGTGAAGACTCTGATCTAAGAGCATGTTACGCTTCAAGCACACAGCTGCACCAGACTCTGATTCAGCAACATCTGAAGAACATCTTAGGCTCTGAAGTTTCCAGAAGATTCTGAAGACTGAAGACTCTGATATTGATTGTTGATCTGAACTATCTGAAGAATTATTTGAAGAAGATTATTTTAATATATCCGTTGGAATATGCCAGCAAATCTTTCCTTAATTGGGATAGACATAAATCTCTGCAAGAAGATTATTTCTCTGATACATTCCATATATGGTAAATTCACAGCTCAGCAGACAATTGCTACACCCACATTTTGTGCGCCATCTCTCTGCTGCAATAGTACAAAGGACAGTACTATTTGATATTGGAAATATCTTCTCCAACGGTATTATATTCTCTCCAATATTCAAGTGGCTATATAAAGGATATCATAGCACTTTCTTCAACGAAGACGAATTTTGAAAAACTTACTCTCAAGCGAAGAAACTCTCAAGCTCTCATATTCTTTATAGTTCATACTTTGTTCTAAACTTAGAGAAATAACACAGTTGTGTTTATAGCTTTCATAGAAGCAATTTATTACTCTTACATTGTATTACATTAATTTGTAAAGGAAGTTTTCCTTAAGAGGATCTAGGTTAGATCAGTAGCTCTTGAGAAGACTAAGGACAGTTGTTCTTAGGTGTTGCTATTTGTAATCAGTTGATTTGAATAGTGGATTAAGTCCTTGTTGAGAAAGGCAAATCACTCTTGAAAAGGGTGGACTGGAGTAGTTGAGTTCAACGAACCAGGATAAAAATACTTGAGTTTTTATCTTTGATTATTTTCAGTCATACTTATTCAACCCCCCTTCTAAGTATTTTCTCACCTTCAAGTAACAATACAAGCAGAGGGAGCAACTCAACCTCTAGTGCAATCATGCTCCTAGATTCTACTTATTCTAGATATGGACTTATTCTAATGCATCAAACACGTCAAACAAAACACATCAATACAGAAAAGAAAAGAAAGCAGATCAACTCCTCTCTCAACTTCAAGCTTCAGCCCTTCCAACAGCAACTCAGTCTTCAGACTTCAATCACTCTTGACAAATATCAATTTACTTTTCCAGGTTTCAACCCTTCAACATAAGTTTCAACTTATCTTCTCCCTTAAGCTTCAGCTTCTTGATCAGTTCCACCTTCAGGCTTTACCTAATCTTCAGGGATCTTCAAGTATCAACTTGTTCTTGTTGCTCTTCAAGCTTCAGCTGGAATGGCAATACTCAAGGATTCATCCTCTTCAATACTCTTCAATGAAGTCTTCATCTTCAAACACAAGCTCAACATCTCTCAAGATAGTCAAACCAGAGGAAATCACTTACTAGATAAGCTGGGGATATTGGACTGCTTATTGACCACCAAAGGTGACCTATAAGGGTTCAACATCAAAGGAATGATTCCCTCAAAAGTTCTACTTCCTAGGTACCTCACTTATCCCTCCAAATGAGAGAGGTGTATACCATGGAAGGACTTTGAATCCTAGGGAGGAATGGAGGTGACAGATACCATCCATGTTTAAGAAAGAAGTTGTCTAAGTCTAAACTCTTCCTAATCCCTAACCCTAAAACAACAAAAAAAGAAACAAGACCAAGCTCTCAAGCTCCTCAATCCATCTTCAAGTCTTTTACTATGCTCCTCAATGCTCCTTAGAACAATACCAAGCTCTCCAAGCCCACAAAGCAAAGCAGACAACAATACAGCCCTAAAGGGAAACACAAACAATCAACCAATACAAAAATCATCCAAAAATAGTATACTATTATATTAAATCCTAATATAATTTCTAAGGGATCCTACATACCTACCCTTAATACCCACATATGTCCCATAGTCTAATTTGTCCTAAAAACCAAAAATCTAAAGTTATTGTGGACCTATGTTGAAGTTTAACCTAATTCTACACAACCTAATGGCATCTAATAAAAACTATCCTAAAACTAATCACAAAATTATGGAATAAACCCAGGGGGAAGCTAAAACATATAGCTAACTATCCTAAAAAGAATGACTTAAAAATACTAAGGGAACTACCTAAACTAAATTCTACAAGTTCATTGATCAACATAAAAGAAATAAAATGCAATTAAAGTGAAAAATATACAAAAAATACTAAAATGCATGAGAGGAAAAATATTTTTATTTTATATTTTTCTTGACAAAAATATGAAGTAGAAGGAAAAACTCCCATTAAAAAATATTGAATTTTCCATTTAATATGAATTTTCTAACATTAATGAAAAAATGGAGAAAAATAAAATGGAAATTATGAGATGGGGTGCAGGAAGTAATCATATGCAGTTCAGTTTATTGATGGGCTCAACATGTGGGGTGCAGAAAGAAATGCGCCTGGGCCCAATTTAAATCAGAAAAACAAATAATAAAACCTAAAGAAAATAAAAGAAACACGGTGCAAATATCAACAAGATTCAGTTCAAATTACAATGGGCCTCATGCGTGGGGTGTTGATAGAAATTATCACTTAGGCCCAGAGCCACCGTTTAATGAAACGGTGCGTTTCAGGTGTGTATCAGAATTCCTTCCAAACTGAGATTGAATGTGGACCGTTGGATTAGCTCTTGAGTCAACTGGTCAGCGCGTGATCTAATGGACGAGACTTCGTCTTCAACCTCCCACCTAGGGTTTTGCCATGGGAGCTTCATGAAACAGACCTCATGCAGCCATCTTCCATCCACTCGTACTCCCTCAAAACAGCACCAAATTCAACCATTCAAAACCCTAAATTGATCCATTTTTCACCCTGATCATGATCCTAGTCTTGGTTTTCATTGAAAGAGCCTCTATCATCAAACCCGATGGTGCAACTCCATATGTGATCAATCCTCAACTTCAACCAAACTTAGATTTTCTTGCATCAAAATGTTCACCTCACTCCACTGGTTAAAGCAAGCTATTAAACTTGTATTATCACTCACTATATCACAAGTTCTTGCTCATCAAAGTAATGGTGTCACACATTCAACCTTCACCAATTACTCTCTAAGTCTCTAGAATTGATCACCTATTGGTCTCTAGCCATTCTACACTAATAATTCAACCTAACCATGCCTAAATAATGAGGTGAAAGAGATTTTGCAAACCTGGTTTCTTGGTATGGCAGATGATGAAATCCTTCACTTCAAGGCTTGAAACTCTTCAGAAATGATCCTTGGATGAAGATAAGACTTCTGTTTGCAAAAAATCTGAGGGAGAAAGCTTGCACTTCAAGATTCGATGATGAGTTGCTTCTTGCAAATCCAATGGGAACACCTTCAATCTTCCATCAATGGAGCCTCAATTCAGTATGCACACACTCAGAAGGATCTATGGAAAGTGTTTGTGAGGAAAAAATGAATGGGAATGAAGAAGAATGAAGAAATTGAACTTGACTTGCAATGGATGATTTTGGATCTCACTCTCTCTTCTCTACACCAATTCTCACCAACCATGCATCTGAGCAAGTTACACTTGTTATATAGAGTGGTTTAGAATCATCTAGAACCCTCTAGGATCATCCAATGAGAAATTGAACTTTTCATGTCATGGTATTTTGATTTCTCATTCTCTCCACATGCTATCTCATGCCAAGCTCCATGTAACTACCAATTCTGACTTGAATTTATCCCCACATGAGATTTAAGATGAGTTACAATGCATAACTACCTTGTGTATTGAGTTATTTTGAGTTTTGGTTTGGTGCCTTAATATGCAAGTAAGCTTTTTCCAAAGCAGCCCTATGATCCAAGCCTCAAATCAAAATTGTGGCTGAACCATTGTTCTTAGAATGTCATTTGGAGTCAAAATGACCTATTACATGACATGGTTTGGATTTATAGCTTGTGATTTCCAATTTTCAATTTCACCTTAATTAACTTATGCCTCCATTTTAGGCCATTTTTATCACTTTTTGATATGAGCATTTTCAACATCTCATGACCTCCCTACTAGCCTTAAAACATCATTCTAAGCAAGTTTTATGTTGAAGATTTTTCCATTTGAAGCTTGGAACTAGGAGATATGGCCTTATGCTTGAAATGACCTATAACCTCCAAATGACCAAAATGCCCTTGGCTTGTCAAAGCCATAAGTTGAGTTCTACAAATCCTATCAAGGACTTCTAGTACTCGCTAGAAATCTAATAAGATGCCCTTCAACATTCATGTTGACCAAGAATCCATAGGAATCATCCTACTAGGGCAAAAGTTGGATGCAAGTTGGGTGACTTTCAAGGACCCAGATTCACATACCTCAGATGACCTGTAATTTGTCAAAGTCATAACTTGAGCTCTACAAATCCTATCAAGGACTTCTAGTACTCAAATTAAAGCTAAGAACAAGCTCTAAAACATTCATGTTGTGGGGAAGATGAGATGACAATCACATCTTGAGCTAAACTTCCTTGAAGATAGGGATCAAACTAGGGGATTTTACACTGTCAATCCTTAGAAACCCTAGCTTAAAACTTCTCAAACTCCTCAATAATGATGAGTTGGTCTAGGAATCATCCTTATAGCATCTCAATGCATCATTCCATGATCACATGGCTCTTGGATTAGGTCTCAACCCTCTCCAAATCATCAGTTGACCTAGGGTTGACCCAGTCAAACCCTAATTCCACCACTCGTGGCTGAATCTTCTGAATTCTTGTACAATGACCTCTCTAAGCTTCATGATGGCTTTCAAGACATCTCATAAGATTTCTCAAAGCTTCAAGTCTATCCTCATAGCCTCAGAATCATCTGAGGAGCTCCCACAACTCTCAAGTTATGAGGCACACAACCTTGGTTTCAACCAATCTCTCTGAGGATCTCTTGAGTTCTCTGACAAAGATATCAATCTTTGAACACTTGAACAACCTTCTTGGATAGCTTCAAATTCTCATACAACTCTTGATGGATAAATAAATGTTGGTCAAATTTTGGGGTGCAACAGCTGCCCCTATTCAAACGGCCTGAACCTGGCTGGGTGAAGAGCGAACGGCTCTCAGCCAATCAAGGTGCGAGACGGTTGAATACCGATAAACCCGGAAATTTGCCAACTGCACAGGTACACGGTCCTCTGACAGGAACGAATCTTTGAACATTGAGACAATAGCTGCACGGCAACTAGCTGGAGACATATTGATCTGAACCTCGTCCTCAGTTATCCACATTAAATTCCTCTATCATTGTTATTAGACACCGGACCTCACCGTCAGGCATTCATGAAAATAAAGCGTCTGACATCGCCATCAGACAACCACAACACTCAACATCGCCGCTGGGAAGATAAATCATCTGACATCGCCGTCAGAAACAAACATCCAACATCGTCGCTGGAGAACTAAAGAACCTGGCATCGCCGTCAGAAACAGACATCCAACACCGCCGCTGGAAAACTAAAGAATCTGATATCGCCGTCGGACAACTAAAATGCCCAACATCGCCGCTGGAAAACTAAATCATCTGACATCACCGTCGGATATCCAAAACACCCAACATCGCCGCTGGACAACTAAATCACCTGACATCGCCGCCAGAACCAAACAGAATACTTAACATCGCCGCTGCAAAACTAAGGAATCTGACATCACCGTCGAACAACCAAAACACCCAACATCACCGCTGGAGGACTAGAGAATCTGACATCGCCGTCGGAAACAAATATCCAACATCGCCGCTGGAGGACTACGTCGCCTGACATCACTGTCAGAAACAAATATCCAACATCACCGCTGGAGAACTAAAGAATATGACGTCGCCGTCAACCAACTGTAACTCTGAGAGACACCCGACATCGCCGTCAAGTACTCAACATAATCTAACTTTGCCGTCGACTCTCAGCATCGTCTAACCTCGCTGTCAACTCTCAAGATCATCTGACCTCGCCGTCAGGGTGAAGAAACTCCATTGGGGAATTGGTCACACGGTAACCGGTAATACATAGTCGACCATGCCATCAGGCATTCAAAGAACACTATCGGGCATCAGCCGGACTTCAACCCTCAGGTTGATCATGCCATCAGGCATTCAAAGAAATTGTCGGGCATCAGCCGGACTTCAACCGTCAGGTTGATCATGCCATCAGGAATTCAAAGAAATTGTCGGGCATCAGCCAGACCTCAACCATCAGGTTGATCATGCCATCAGGCATTCAAAGGAACTGTCGGGCATCAGCCGGACTTCATCAGCAAGTCGGGAATAGAATTCTTGGTCAATCATGAGCCAACTGGGAATATCTAAACCTCTGCCATCAGGCACTCCGCATCAGCTGAGAGAACTGCTTCATTAACACGGTTGGACTTCAATCATGGAGTCTTCAAGGGAGATTTCAACTTTGCCGTCAAAAACCTGCTGGGGAGGATGCTTCGCCGCTGGGGAATCTGGAGAACTATCAAGCAACTCCGCTCTGGGGGTCCAGAAATCATTCTAGATAAATCAACTCTGCTGAGGACTTCAAGAATCATCTTGAACAAATAACTCCGTCGGGGACCTTCAAGAATCATCTTGAACCGATAACCATTCTGGAGACTTCAGGAATCATCCTGAGCAAACACTCTGTTGGGGATTTCAAGAATCATCCTGAACTGAAGACTGGGGACTTGAAGCATCAGCTTGAGCAACCAACTCTGGTGAATGCACTGGGGTCTTAAGAATTATCTTAAGCAAACGGCCCTGCTAGGGAATTCAAGAATCATCTTGAACCGAAGACTTCGCTGGGGATCTCAAGAATCATCTTGGACAAGCGACTTCGTTGGGGAGAATGTCAGGAATCATCCTGAGCAATCGATTTTGCGGCGGAACATCTGCAAAACAAGAACGGTAGCAACCTAGATCATGCTTATTATGCATATGCTTCAGAAATGGCACAATGCTCCACGCGGTGGAAATGCTATGCGTTTATGATAAATGCTATGCAATCATGCACAATGATGAGATCCCGTCAGCAAAATAAATGTTGAAGGGGGAACCCTCCTGTCAAGGAGAAAGAACTACTCAGATAGAGGAATCATCCTGCTGAGGAGAACATGGTCACGCCAATCTCAATTGGACTCCGCAGGGGACACAACTTCAGTTGACAGCTGCGGGGGAAACAACTTCAGTTGACTGCTGCAGGGGAACGAAGCTCTACGAGAACCTGGACCTGCTGAGGGAAAGAGATGTCAATCGCGAGAATAAACTGCGTGGCCATCTCGGCTACTTCTCTGGAGATGACGACCTCGTGGGGAAACAACTTCTGTTGTTCAACACTCTACTGGGGAAAACCAATCATGGCTTGAGCAGCTTCCAAGGATTCGGCTCTCTTGGGGATCTGCAAACTCGGTTGAGGAAGGAGAAATCATTCTGCTTCGCTGAAGGGAGTACGACTCTGATGAGGAATTTCACTTCCGCTGGAGAAGAAGGAACCATCCGAATTCGGGGGAGAGTACAACTCTGGTGGGGAATTTCAATTCCGCTGGAGAAGAAGGAATCATCCGACTTTGGGGGAGAGTACAACTCTGGTGGGGAATTTCAATTCCGCTGGAGACTTCAGTCTGGCACCATCAGTTGCTGCATACTTCGGCGTACGAATAGTTTCCTACGAAACCTGCACTTGTGACCCAGTGCTGGGGGAGATGAAATCATGCTTCGGCGCGTGACTCAGCTGGGGAGACGACGTTCCTTCAGGATGCATCTAGTTGGGGAGAGAATCATCTCTGCCTGGGGAGACATATCAATGCTCATGATCTCACGTTCAGACTCTGCGGGGAGAGGCTACTGAACTCTGCTGGAGAAGGAGGAATCATCCTGCTTCAGGGATGCGCACGAAACACTGTCTGGAATATGCTATACCTGTAACAACACAAACAAACAGACAAGATACCCTTCTCAAAGGGACCTATCAAGGTTATTATCTCGTGACAATATTCAAGTAATTAATTGTTTCAACAATCAATGGCCTAGGCCGGTAAGTTTATGTATGCGCATTTTATCAAAAACATCGGCGTTCTTTTTCGCAAACAAAACAGATAAATGCTAAACAGGCAAACAGAATTGCTGAATAGTATGCATTTTATTGATAACGAACCCCTGAATGGGTAAAAAAATGTTTTACAACAGATGCAAGCTCCTGGAATGAGGAAACCGCGCAAAAATAAAACATAAATATACATCAGTATATACAAATGTCGGCAATGAGGCGTAGACGAACACCATGAGTTGATCCCTCTATGACCCACTCGACTTCGATACTTCTCTGACGCTTCAGCTTCGGAAGAGAATGATTCAGATAAACGGCCCTCAGGCCTTCCAAACCACTAAACAAAGAAAGTCCACACGCGGAACGCAGTCATTTGCTTTTTCAAATCCCTAACTTTTGCGTGAACCGCCCTTTGCGGGTTTTCAGTTCACCGGGATACCCTTTTTTGCCGAAGCCGCCCAGTGTAGGTTTTCGACTTCGCGGGTGTACATTTTTTCAATATATCCCTAATTTTTTCCCGAACCTTTTATTCTGTTTTTGGTTCGCCGGGATGCCCCTTTTTTGCCTGGACTCTCTTTTTTTGTCCAGCGGGTCGCTTTCAAGCAAAGTATTTTTTAACTGCGTCCGCGTTCACCGGGGATGAAAAATCTTCACCATCCATCGTGGATAACAACAAAGCTCCTCCCGAGAAGACCTTGCTGACGACGTACGGACCTTCGTAATTCGGAGTCCACTTGCCCCGGTGATCGGAGTGTGGAGGAAGAATCTTCTTCAGGACGAGATCACCCGTCTGAAAGCTTCTAGGATGCACCTTCTTATCATAAGCTTTCTTCATTCGGCTTTGGTACAGACGACCAAACGCAATCGACGCTAACCTCTTCTTGTCCATCAGGCTGAGTTGGTTCAGACGATTCGTAATCCATTCTGCCTCGTCGAGTTTCACATCAACCAAAACTCGCAAAGAAGGGATCTCCACTTCTAATGGTAGGACAGCTTCCATACCGTACACCAAGGAGAAAGGAGTTGCCCCGGTTGAAGTACGTACCGTCATACGATAACCGTGCAATGAAAACGGCAGCATCTCGTGCCAGTCTTTGTAGGTCACAACCATCTTTTGAACAATATTCTTTATGTTCTTATTGACTGCTTCAACGGCGCCGTTCATCTTCGGTCGGTAAGGAGATGAGTTGTGGTGTTCAATCTTGAAACTCTGGCACAGCTCCTTCATCATCTTGTTATTCAGATTCGAACCATTATCAGTAATGATCCGCTCAGGAATTCCGTAACGACAAATGATGTCCCTCTTTATGAATTTAGCCACTAACTGCTTGGTCACATTAGCGTACGAGGCTGCCTCCACCCACTTGGTGAAGTAGTCGATAGCTACCAGAATGAAGCAATGACCATTAGATGCAGTGGGCTCGATCTTGCCTATCATGTCGATGCCCCACATGGAGAACGGCCACGGGGAGGACATGACATTCAACGGGCACGGCGGCACATGAACTTTATCAGCATAAATCTGGCATTTATGACATCTCTTCGCGAATCTGAAGCAATCCGACTCCATCGTCAGCCAGTAATATCCTGCTCTCAGGATCTTTCTCGTCATAGCATGCCCGTCGGCGTGCGTACCAAAGGTGCATTCATGGACTTCTTCCATGAGCATACTCGCCTCTTTCTCATCTACACATCTGAGTAGCACGAGATCGTGGTTTCTCTTATACAACACTCCATCAGGATTGAGATAAAAGTTTTCAGACAGCCCCCTCAGAGTCTTCTTATCCTGGGTTGACGCACCCGCAGGATACTCCTTAGTCATAAGGAAGGTCTGGATGTCATGGAACCATGGCTTGCCGTCGGCGGCTTCCTCGATTGCAAAGACGAATGCCGGTCTATCAAGACGAGATAGTACAATTCTTGGAGCCTCATTCCAAAAATTGACTTTATACATTGAAGCCAACGTGGCTAAGGCATCAGCCATCTGATTTTCCGCTCTGGGCACATGATGGAGTTCCACTCGATCAAAGAATGGAAGCAGCCTTCTGGCATAATTCATGTACGGCACCAGATTCGATTGACGAGTCTCCCACTCCCCTTTAATTTGGTTGATCACAAGCGCTGAGTCACCATATACGTCTAGGTTCTTGATTCTCAAATCAATTGCCTCTTCTAGACCCATAATGCATGCTTCGTACTCCGCCTCATTATTGGTGACTGGAAACGTCAGTCTCGCAGTAAACGGGATGTGGGATCCGTGGGGAGTCGTGATGATAGCCCCGATGCCACTTCCATAGGAATTAACCGCCCCATCGAATATCAACTTCCACTGGGATTTCCTATCTGGCCCCTCGTCGGGCAACGGCTCATCGCAATCCTTCGCTTTGAGAAACATAATGTCCTCGTCAGGGAATTCAAACTTCATCGGCTGGTAATCCTCGATCGGCTGCTCGGCAAGGTAATCAGACAATACGCTTCCCTTGATGGCCTTCTGGGACACGTACTGGATATCATATTCCGTTAGCACCATTTGCCATCTGGCAATCCTGCCCGAAAGAGCCTGCTTCTCGAAGACGTACTTGATCGGATCCATCTTCGAAATTAGCATGGTGGTGTGATTGAGCATGTACTGGCGTAGACGTTTGGCAGCCCAGGCTAGTGCACAACACGTCTTCTCCAGCGTCGAGTATCGAGATTCACAGTCTGTGAACTTTTTACTCAAGTAGTAAATGGCATGCTCCTTTCTGCCCGTCTCGTCGTGCTGACCGAGAACACACCCCATACTGTTCTCAAGAACTGTCAAGTACATGATTAATGGTCGTCCAGCCACTGAGGGTATCAAGATTGGAGGTTCTTGGAGATACTGCTTCATCTTATCGAATGCCTTCTGGCAATCCTCATTCCAAGTAATCGCCTGATCTTTCTTTAAAAGCTTGAACATCGGTTCACAAGTGGCCGTGAGCTGAGAGATAAACCTTGCAATGTAGTTTATTCTGCCCAAGAAACCACAAACTTCTTTTTCTGTTTTCGGCGCTGGCATTTCTTGAATGGCTTTTATTTTCGCAGGATCAACCTCGATGCCTCGCTCACTCACGATAAACCCCAGTAACTTTCCGGACCGCACTCCGAAAGTGCATTTGTTAGGATTCAGCCTCAACCTGAACTTCCTAAGCCTCTCAAACAGCTTCAATAAGTTGACCAGATGCTCTTCCTCCGTTTGGGACTTCGCAATCATGTCATCAACATAGACCTCGATCTCATGATGAATCATATCATGAAACAAAGTCACCATTGCTCGCTGGTAAGTGGCCCCTGCGTTCTTCATACCGAAGGTCATTACCTTATAGCAGAATGTTTCCCAGGGGTGATAAACGTCGTTTTCTCCATGTCCTCCGGCGCCATCTTGATCTGGTTGTAACCGGAGAAGCCATCCATGAATGAAAACACGGAGAACTGGGTTGTGTTGTCGACCAACACATCGATATGAGGCAACGGGAAATCATCTTTAGGGCTCGCCCTATTCAAATCCCGATAATCGACGCACATGCGTACCTTACCGTCCTTCTTCGGTACAGGCACTATGTTGGCGACCCACGGAGGGTAAGTGGTGACCGCTAAGAAGCCAGCATCAAGCTGTTTCTGCACTTCTTCTTTGATCTTAACGGCCATATCTGGTCTCGTCCTCCTAAGCTTCTGCTTAACGGGAGGGCAATCTTCTCGCAACGGCAAGTGGTGGACCACGATGTCCGTGTCAAGTCCGGGCATATCTTCGTATGACCAAGCAAAGACGTCACTATACTCTCGAAGCATCTCGACTAATCTCTGCTTGACATTACTCTGCAACGCAGCCCCTATCCTGACGTTTCTGACGAGCTCTTCAGAACCCAGATTTACGATCTCAATCTCCTCTTCATGAGGCAGAATAACCTTTTCCTCTTGTTTCAACAAGCGGGCCAACTCTTCAGGAAGGTCTTCGTCTTCATCAATCTCTTCTTCGGCTTGATAGATCGGGCAATCGAAGTCGAAGTGAGCCGTAGAAGGTCCAGAGTCGATGTCATCTGTTATGTGGATCCTGCAATAACAAGGGTTAAGTTTAAAACAAGAATATGCAGGTTAGCACAAACCCCATTGCCATTTTACTGTTTTTCAAAACAAATATAAAACAGGAATAACAGAGATCACAATATTTGAATACGAAGAAAACGCCTTTGATTTATTAACAAAATGCATGTACATAATCCAACAAGGCCCTGACAATAAAACCGCTATGCCCCGGGTAGGACATAGGGTTGTACAATGATTGAAAAAAGTAAATCATTACTCTTCACTTGTCATCGGGATGATATCCTTGATGGTCCAATTGTTGAGGCCCTTGCCCGGCTTGCTTGGCTGAATCCAAGAGTCGAGATCACAATCGCTATCCCCGCTGTCTTCAGACGCCGCGTTGATGCTTTCGAAAATCACTCCGCCACTGGTAAATAGGATCGGCCCCTTACCCCGTGACGCGCTGCTAGACGAAGAGGAAGAAGCTTCAGCTTCAGGAGAATACCCCAACCCAAACTTATCCTGCTTGACTGGTATCTCCAAAATATGCCCCCAGCCTGGGGTGGATCCGGCTTCGACGACGACCCGAGCTTCTTTGAATGAGGAGAGATTCATCTCTGGCTTTTCTGTGACTACAGGAACTACCTCTTTCACCTTGACGGCCTCGAATGCCTGGCAGAGAGTCTCATGGATTTCGCCATCCATTTCAACATACTTAAAGGATGACAAATGGCTCACCATTATGTCCTCCTCGCCACACACGGTTACTATGCTTCCTCCGACAGCATATTTGAGCTTTTGGTGCAACGTGGAGGTCACGGCACCAGCAGCATGGATCCATGGCCGGCCCAAGAGGCAACTGTAGGCAGGCATGATGTCCATGATATAAAAGACTGTGTCGAACGTTTCCGGACCGACTTGGACCGGCAGGGTCACCTCCCCAAAAACGTGGCGTTTAGTTCCGTCAAACGCCTTCACCACCAGATCACTGGGTGTGCAGAGCAATCCGCGAGTGTCCAACTTCATTAATGCCTTCTTCGGAAGCACATTAAGCGACGAACCCGTGTCCACCAGGACGTGCGACATGATTGTGCCCCTACACTCGATCGAGATGTGTAGGGCGCTGTTGTGATTCCTTCCTTTTGGTGTCAGCTCCAAGTCTGTGAAACCTAGCCCATTGCCAACATTAACGTGGGCTACCACCTCTTCTAGCTGATTCACCGATATCTCTTGCGGTACGTAGGCAGCGTTCAATACCTTCAACAACGCATTGCGGTGTGCTTCATAACACAGCAACAGGTTGAGAATAGAAATCTTCGACGGCGTCTGATGGAGATGATCTACAATCTTGTAGTCGCTCTTTTTGATCAACCGCATAAACTCCTCGGCGTCTTTGACAAGCAAATCTTTCTCTACCCCACACGGGACTTCTTCGATGACTTTGCTTTTGCCTTTATCAACCGCATCAGCTCTGACCGCTTTCTCTGCCACGACCTCTGGCGGTGCGAATACTCTTCCACTGCGAGTAATACCACTGATTCCTGCAAGATTCTCCACAGTCGACCCGTACGGCTCTAGCTCCAACCTTTGTCCGTTGCAATAGACTTCAGCCCCATAATGCCACGGAACGGCGTTAGTGCTCTCGAACGGTATCGGCCCGGCTTTGGTAATAGTGATTGTAGGCGGTCTGGGTGCAGAGATGGTTATTGGCCGGCGATGGATGGTGATGGTGGCGACTTCATCGGCCTGCTTCAGCACGACCTCTCCTGATACACTTTCAGCCCTCTGGCTAAATTGCAGAATCCCTTCAGCCATCAGACTTTGGATTCCTTCTACCAATTGCTCACATCCATCAGAATGTGTAGCACAGTCCATGCATAACTCTCCGCATCCTGGAAAGAACCCTCTTTTCAGCAACTTAGCTTTAACGAAGTTAAGCGGCGTCTTTAGGTCTTTGACATCAGTCAACAGATTTGCGCTCTCTTCTTCGATAATGGCGTTCACTCCGCCTCCCCTATGATTCGGCATAGGATTTTTCGTGACATTGGGCACATTATCGGAGAAGTTAATGATCTTGGCATCTACCAGGTCCTGTACCTTGTGCTTAAAGGCTTTGCAGTTCTCGATTGTATGGCCTGGTGCCCCTGAGTGGAAATCGCAAGTGGCATTTGCGTCATACCCTGGTGGAGGTGCCCCTGTCAAGGGAGCCATCGTCCTCTTCTGAACCAACTAAAGCTGAAGCAAGGTCTGCAAGAGCTGCGCGTACGACATAGGCGGTGCTTCGAAGTGACGGTTTGCCAAAGAAGCCCGATTCTGGTACTTTCTATATCCCGGTTGATTCGGTTGCTGCTGCTGCTGCTGCGGAGCCGCTGGGATATTTATACTGGTTATCTGCTGCTGAGGGCCCTTGCCCTTCCTTCGAGCGTTGTTCACAGCGCTCGCTTCTCCTTCTCGTCGTTTACCAGCATAAGGTTTCTTTCCACCTCCTCCAGCTGAGGATGATTCACCTTGAATTTTCCCGATCTTAATTCCATTCTCGACATGCTCGCCCATGATAATGAGAGATGAGAACGTCCCAGACATACCGCTGACTAACTTTTCATAGTAAACCCCTGGGAGGGTAGCTACAAACATCTGCACGAGCTCGCGTTCAACCATCGGCGGCTGAACCCGGGCTGCCAACTCACGCCGCCGCTGGGCGTACTCCTTAAATCCTTCATTATTTCGCTGCGACAGGTTCTGCAGCTGGACTCGGTTCGGGGCCAAGTCGCTATTGTACTGGTAATGGTGGACAAACGCTTCAGCGAGATCCTTCCACGTACGCACGCTAGTGGGCTCCAGGCCCATGTACCACTCGAGGGATGGTCCGGAAAGACTGTCTTGGAAGAAGTGCATCAGCAACTTCTCGTCTTCGGAATAGGCAGACATCTTCCTGTAGTACGATCTCAGGTGGACACGAGGGCAGGTGGTGCCCTTATATTTCTCAAAGTCAGGCACCCTGAACTTAGGAGGTACCTTGAAATCAGCAATTAACCCCAGCTTGGACATATCAACGCCCAAAGTATTTTGATTCTCAATATCTCTCATTTTATCTTCCAGTGCTTTGAATCTGAGCCGCGCTTCAGCATTCAGCTCCCCTTCTGCACCCCTTTGAGAGAACACATCATCCTGATGATCCTCAAGCCACGGTTGAGGCACCAACAGATTCCCGACGCCAGCATTGCCATTGCCCGGCCCGATGTTGACATTAGCTCCCAGACTCCCATGACCGACGCCCGTCGTATTGAGTCCGATATTGGCCATCACATTGCCATTAGCACTGCCGTTGCCCCCGGCCACAGGGACACCATTCTGTGGAGTATCAATTGGTGGAGGAGTAGGCACAGCCCCGCCATGGAGTATGTCGTTGCTATCAACCCTGGAGATCAAAGGCTGAACCAAAGTCCTGAGCTGGTCCTGACCATTGGCGACCACTTGCATAAGTTCCATAAAGCGATCCATCCTCTTGCGGAGCTCCTAAACATCTGTCTGCACTTGATCCATAATCCTGGTCTGGTTAGCTCTAGTCGGGTAACGGTGAATTAGTCTCTGATCAATCCTGGAACCACCGGAAACAACCTGGGACCTGTAAACCTGAAAAAACCTGTAAACACTAAAGGTTAGGAAAAACAACAAAATGTGCGTCATGCAAATGCTTTATGCAAATGCATGCGTGTGTCTGTGTGTTTGGGAGATTTCCCCCGATCCTAGTGCCTGAGTGCCAGTGCTGATAATAATAATAAGAAGAAGTCTGAGCCCAATCATGGAAACATCAATCTCATATATAAAGAAAGCCTATCAAGGCAGTACATAGCATCAGTGAGTACAAGACAAATCACCAGCGTGACCTCAGCCAACAAGCCTGGTGATGGTCAGCATACAACAATGATCAAAACAAAAGGAATACAAATAGTCAAGTACGGCCACGGGCGCGATACTCTTCTAACAACTCCTTCGTCTCTGGATGATCTGGCAGAGTGAGTAACCCCTCGACGAGTAATTCCCTCTGCACAATGGTATATTGAAGTCCCTGGACTGAACTTTCCCATGCTCCTTCGCCAAAGCAATCTTCTAGTTTCCGCTTCTTAGACTCAAACGTCAGCTTGCGCTCCTTCAGGTTAGCGAGAGCTTTGTTGAGCTGGCCTTCGGCGGCGTATCTGCGGACGGTTTCTTCATCAAACCTCTGTTCACTGTCCTTCACCTGGGCTTCCAGCTTGGAGATCGGCAGCATCAGCTTATCCTCCCGCTCTTTCCTGGTGGCCAGGGAAGCCTTCTAGTGCTGGTTGAACTTGGATATCCTCCGATATGCCTCGTCCAAGTGCTGCTTCTTCGTAGCCAGTACGTCGTTGACAGCTTTGAAGTCTCGACCCATGCGTTCACGCTCGGCCAACTGCTTAGTCAGGTCTGTACCTAGCTGGTTCACCAACTCTGTCTGCCTTTTGAAAGAATGGACGGCTTCGTTCCTCTCGCTTCGGAGCTGAGCTAATTCCTTCTCTAGTTCTTCGTTCGCCCGCTTCAATTCATCCCGTTCAGCTAATACCTGGTTATGCTGATGAATGGGCACAGTAGTAGGCTCTTCAATCATTGGAGGGCTTTCTGGCTTAGCCTGAGGAAACGGCATCCCTATAGCATTGGCCCTGGCTCTGATCCAAGTTAAATACGGAGGGTAGGCTTGATTGTTGCTTTTTCCAAGCAAAGGCTTTCCTCGCTTACTGATACCATTCCACGCGCGCTGAAGCTTGGACAGCAGATCCCCCTCTAGAGTACCAGTGAGGTACAGAGATTCTTGTACCTCTTCATCCTTCGGCGGAGTCCTCAAGGCATACGCGAACTGTCGAACCAGCAACGACGGATTGTAGTTGATACAGCCCTTCCTACCTATCAGAGGCACATTAGGAAACCCGCTGCAACTGAAGATCACCTCAGTACCCAACCTATCTCTGTCGAACCAATCGATATCCTCTGCAGATAAACTCATCAGACGCTCAGGCCACTCAGCTGTGGCTGCAGACAGGACAAAAGGACCCCTCTTGGGCAGATGACTATCAAGCCATTTGTACAGCAAGGGTACGCAGCACGAGACATTCTTCCCCCTCTTGTTCTCGTTCTTGTAGTGGAGTGAGTGATAGACATCTCCTATCAAGGTAGGGACTGGATTCCCTGAAGCAAAGATGTGAAACGCATCAAAGTCTACAAAATCGGGCATGTTGGGGAACAGGATGATGCCATATATGCATAGAGCGAGGATGGCATTGAACGCGACCCAACATCCATCCTTGGCACACTGTTGAGCTTTACCCACCAGAAACTGCAAAGAGAACCCAGGAACCTTGTTCCAACTAGTCAATACTAATTCGGAGGCGTCCAAATAAAGTGAAGGAGCTAAACCAGCCAGATCAGGCTCAGCATCCATATGAACAAAAGGCATCTGCCTCTTGATAGGAACACCTAGCAAATCAGCATACTCTTCCAGCGTAGGTGCGAGAACGAAGTCCTGAAAAGTGAAACATCTCAGCGGAGGGTCGTAGAACTGCAGCAGAGCATGCAACCCGTTCAACTCGAACGCAGAAGGCTTGCAAACCAAACTGAGCAACCTGCCATAAGATTTCCTGAACTCATCCTTCACAGAATCATCTGCTAGAGCTATCAAACCAGTCAACTTAACCACATCAGGGGTAGGGAACTTGTACGCCACGGTCTTCCTCAGAGAGCCCATAACAATACAATAGGAGGCAAGAAATCCTGGATCGGGGAAAACGGTACCTGCAACACAAACACACGTTAATGAAATGCAAATGAACATGCAAGCTAATGCAAAATGCAATCATGCAATAAGAGGCCAAAGCCACTGTTGTGGAGATTCGGTATCAACAAAACCACGACCACTGATAAGAAGAAAACCCCGGCGTAGGACCACAAATCTGATCTGCCAAGAACAACCATCTGATAGGACCATATACATAGGATCATACTTCTGCTCTGTCAAGAACAAATGTCTGATAATAAGGACCTCAGATGTATGATCAAGAAATATCTGCTGATGAGGTTTTCAGACCCCAAATCAAAAATCTGCCCTATCAAGAACAAACATACAGCTGCTGATGAGATCTTTAGACCCCAAAAATCTACTCTGTCAAGAACAAACAACATCTGCTGATGAGATCTTCAGACCCCAAAAATCTGCTCTATCAAGAACAATCAACATCTGCTGATGAGATCTTCAGACCCCAAAAATCTGCTCTATCAAGAACAAACAACATCTGCTGATGAGATCTTCAGACCCCAAAAATCTGCTCTATCAAGAACAAACAACTGATGACAATACTCTGCTCTATCAAGAACAGCCATACACCTGATAATAAGATCCTCTGATCAAAACATACTCTATCAAGAACAGACAAACACCTGATGATAGGATCCTCTGATCAAAACCTGCTCTATCAAGAACAGACAAATCTGCAACTGAGAAACCCTGGTACCAACAAAGTTGATTCACTGTCAAGAAAACCAGGTAGTCTGAAGGTCAAAGTTTCCTGCAATAAACCCAACCCTGCTCACAGGTATGGACCTAAACTGACTCAAGGTACGGCATCCTATGCGTTCATCAGCGTCACAGACTTTCAAGAGGGGTGATACGATACCCAGAAGGTGTGGCATCACCAGCTCATGAAGCGGCCTCACTTGGCTGAATCACAAATGATCGGTCCCCAGAGTCGACAATCCACCAAACCAGCAACCGTCTCAACTCAAAGGGTTGAAAGAGAAGCCAACCGGATGAACCTCGTTTGAGCGTGGATTTCATGAGACACTAGTGCCTGCAAAGCAAGCACGCGCCCACTAATTTCCACTCTAAGTCTATAGTGCACTCAAGCCTGGGTCTGGCTTCTTACTCATCAGAACTCCCATCCCACAACAGCACAGATAATCATATCAAACTGGAAATAAAATGCGAGAAATAAAGTGCGAGAAGTAAAATGCGATAAATAAACGCAACCCAACAAGTAAACATACAAGCGTTAGGATTGACTCTCGCAGGGAACCGTTGGCGTCCCCAGCAGAGTCGCCAGCTGCTGGGGATGACCCAGACAGCTAGGAAGAAAATCCAAGGCGAGACTCGCATAGGGAACCGTTGAATTCCCCAGCAGAGTCGCCAGCTGCTGGGGATGACCCAGACAGCTAGGAAGAAAATCCAAGGCGAGACTCGCATAGGGAACCGTTGAAGTCCCCAGCAGAGTCGCCAGTTGTCGCTTGCGCGAAAATAAGGTGCCGGCATGACAGAAGAGTCGCCACCTTTCGTTATTTATCCCTCAGAGCGGGAAAGGAAACGATCGGAAAAACCTGACGAAAAAGGGTAAGACAAGGTCGTTGCAACCGTTGTCTGGATTCGGAAGTCGGTTACGCAAGGGGAAGGTATTAGTACCCCTCACGTCCGTCGTACTTGACGGGATCCTCGCTTGTTGTGTTTACTTGGATGGGTTAGTTTTATTCTATCTACCTATCAAGGCTGGCTGAAAAAGAAAAGAAAATGACTCGGCAAAGCATCGTGCTTTATGCCTACGTATTCTCATCAGAGAATGAGAAATCGGAGTCAACGTAGTTCGGCCTACGACGGGTTATGGGGGAAGGTAGCTCGCCAAGACATCGCCATCTTGTGCCTACGTACTCTCAATAGGTATGAGAGATCAGAGCTCACGTAGTTCGGGAAACTACGGTTTATTTCCTGTCTTTTACGAAAGAAGTGTTTTTTATTGTGTTTGCGATTTCAATCGCACTAGAGACTATGACCTGAGAGTGAATGCGTCGCATGTCACCCAAAGGGTACCATACTAAACATCCAGACTGTGGAAAAGAAACTCTCCCACGATCCTTTCTCAAATAGCTTAAGGCTCGTAACGTACGAAAGAAATCATTCATGATCACTGTATCTTAAACTGTTTTGAGATGAGAAGAGAACAGGCCCAACTAGGAGGGAGACTATCAAGTCCTACTGTTGTCATGCCATGGATTCATCCTATGGTCAAGGTTTGAACAGGGAACTCCTAGAAGTTGTCATGCATAGGTTTCAACCTAAGATTCTATCATCAAATCCTTATCAAAGGAAATGAGAGTCCTAAGGGATCATGTCAATGATACACCGAAACAGACAAAGCATCAGCTTAACAGTAAAATGCATGCAATGCAAGTGAGGGAGGAAATGTGTGTGGGGCTTCAGCCTCCACAAGCTCATCTCAACCTCAAGCCAGAATGGATAACAGTAATCATACTGAAATAAACAACATGCTATCAAGCAATAACAGTAAACTGCAATCATACAGATAAAATGAAATCAAATGCCCTCAGGCAAAACAAACCACATGGGCAAGGGAGCTGGGTTCTACCGAATACCCGCAAGCAAAGCCACACAGTAACAATACAAGCAGAGGGAGCAACTCAACCTCTAGTGCAATCATGCTCCTAGATTCTACTTATTCTAGATATGGACTTATTCTAATGCATCAAACAAGTCAAACAAAACACATCAATACAGAAAAGAAAAGAAAGCAGATCAATTCCTCTCTCAACTTCAAGCTTCAGCCCTTCCAACAGCAACTCAGTCTTTAGACTTCAATCACTCTTGACAAATATCAATTTGCTTTTCCAGGTTTCAACCCTTCAACATAAGTTTCAACTTATCTTCTCCCTTAAGCTTCAGCTTCTTGATCAGTTCCACCTTCAGGCTTTACCTAATCTTCAGGGATCTTCAAGTATCAACTTGTTCTTATTGCTCTTCAAGCTTCAGCTGGAATGGCAATACTCAAGGATTCATCCTCTTCAATACTCTTCAATGAAGTCTTCATCTTCAAACACAAGCTCAACATCTCTCAATATAGTCAAACCAGAGGAAATCACTTACTGGATAAGCTGGGGATATTGGACTGTTTATTGACCACCAAAGGTGACCTATAAGGGTTCAACATCAAAGGAATGATTCCCTCAAAAGTTCTACTTCCTAGGTACCTCACTTATCCCTCCAAAGGAGAGAGATGTATACCATGGAAGGACTTTGAATCCTAGGGAGGAATGGAGGTGACAGATACCATCCATGTTTAAGAAAGAAGTTGTCTAAGTCTAAACTCTTCCTAATCCCTAACCCTAAAACAACAAAAAAAGAAACAAGACCAAGCTCTCAAGCTCCTCAATCCATCTTCAAGTCTTCTACTATGCTCCTCAATGCTCCTTAGAACAATACCAAGCTCTCCAAGCCCACAAAGCAAAGCAGACAACAATACAAGCCCTAAAGGGCAACACAAACAATCAACCAATACAAAAATCATCCAAAAATAGTATACTATTATATTAAATCCTAATATAATTTCTAAGGGATCCTACATACCTACCTGTTGCGGTGGAAATAGGATCACAAACTATTAATGAGTTTGAATCGCAATTCAATTCACAACCGCTCTTTGATTTATCCGAAGGAAAAGGTCAAAAGAGGGAAAACCTATTTTTGCATCGTAAACACAATGCGGGGAAAGATCTAGGGTTCGGGGGTTGGTTAAGATTAGGGAAGGTATTAGCATCCTAAACTTCTGTAGTACTCTACAGGAACCTTTTGTTCAAATGTTTACTATTTGCTTTGTTTATTTGCTTAAGGTATATGTACAAAGATTAAAAGTGAGAAAGGAGACCTAAGGGGTTAATTCTAAGTTTACTCGGCAAGACATCGCATCTTGTGCCTACGTATCCTTACGGGAGTGGAATCAGAGTAATCGTAGTTCCCCTCAAAAGGGAGGTTAGAAACGTCTTGACTGTGGCCAAGGTTTCAATGGGGAATAAACGTATCTTAGGGACACGCTTACATGGAGTGTAGAAACTCCAAATCTCTACGTTGAATTGTTAAGTTGTAATTAGGGTTAAATTAGGTTAGGGATTCCACGGCAGGAAACCCTAAAATGAGCGCGGCGGCTCTTTGACCTAATGCTAGGGGTAAAATTGTAATCTTGCCTGCGGCGAGGCATTTGTGAAAATTAGGGTTTGTGAGGTTGTAAGGTTTTGAAGTTGAGGACTATTGACACGGCGGTCAAAAGCTAGACCTAATTCCTTCGGAGGTGTGTAGTGTGACAGAATAATTGATAAGTGTAAAATATGATGGTAGGTGAATAAATGCACAGTTATGAAATATAAAGTACTGGAAAAAAAAGATAATGCGACAATTGTCTCGCAAAATTACAACCGGGAAACAGATACATATATAATAATGAATTGGAATTTAATCTGCAGAGAGAAACTGAAAAAAAATCGTTAGTGAAAGGTTAGACTAAAATATAATCAATACATGAAAGCAAATAATATTAAAGGGGAATACAAAAATGCAAAAAAAGATTTTAGTGTAAATTTTAAAGAGAAATTAATATTAGTTTTAAAAAAAAAGATTTAAATTTTAAAAAGAAGGTTTAATTTTTATCTTAAAAAAAGTTTAATTTTAAAAATATTTTAAATTATTTAAAAAAAAAGTTTTATTTTTATTATGTGAGAAGAGGTTTTTTATAAAAAAGGTTTTTAAAATTTTTATTTATTTTTAATATTTACACAAAAAGGTTTTTTTTAAAACAATTTTTTAAATTATAAAAGTAAAATGTTTTAAAAAACAACTTAGAAAACAGAAAAAACAATTTTTAAAAAAACAAAACAAAAAAAATAAAAAATAAAGGGGTTGGGCCGGTCATCACCCCGGACCCAACCCGGTTGGTTAGTCATAAGACAAAACGGAAGTGAGGGTTTCGAAACCCTAAAATCTTTTCGCGGCGCCGCTGCTCTTCTTCCTTTCCTCCCTCTCTCGTATGCGCCGCATCTTCTTCTACAAAACATGAAAAATGAAAAAAAAAAAAGATGAGTTAACGTGAGGGTATACGTTTGATCCTAGCCGATGATGTAAAGCTGAGGCTGAGAGTCGATTGCCCGGCGTTCGTAGTGAACGGCGAAGGCGATCCTCTCCGTTCGGTGATTCGCGGCCGTCTGTGATGATATTGATGTTTGGTGATGCTCTGAACGATGATGACGATTGTTCTTCGTCTGAGTTTGCGGCCGTTCTCCTTATTTGCGCCGCCTAGGGTTTTGCATGTGACTTTGTCCGTTCCTCTGGGGCTTTCACGATTTTCGTTAGGGTTTTCTCACAGGTGAAATTGTTCCTTTTATAACTTCTCTGACTCTCTCTTTTTGGGCCTTTGGATGTTGGATTTGCGTTACTTTCTAATTTGATTTTATCTGATACTGATTGGATTCATCTGATACTGATTGAACCTTGTTTCTTCTTTAGGATTTGATTGGATTCGTAACTGGATTTGCTTCGAAACGTTTTTACTCTGATTTGGAATTGATATCAATATCAAAATCTCTTTCTGTTATTTTTCTGATATGGTTTGCCTTGCACCTTCAGGTTGGATTGATTATGATTTGTGATATCTGATATTGATTATGTCATGGATTTGGTTTGCTTTCCAGATGCTGATTGTTTTCATTTTCTGATAAGATTTGATTTCCAGCCGATATGGATTCTTTGATCTCTTTTCCTAATACGATCTGGATATTGGTTTGTTTTGCTGACATGAATTCTTTTCCTGATGCAGTTAGCTTTTCCTCTTCTTCTTTCAGAGAGGGCTGGTACTAAGGCTTAGGTTGCGTCAAACGCTGCCGAGGAAGGTATACGGAAATGATGTTTATCTGAGCCCTCGACGCTTGTAGCAATTTGAGGTAGATTCGGTCGCAGGATCGAACTGTTTCGTTGGCTTCTCATGATTGACTTGCACCTTTAACTAGGGCTTGTCCTGATCTGGTGCGATTACGCGAGCTCATCCTGCTCTTTCTGGTATGGTTCGTGATATGATTCTGTGCTGTTTGCATTCTGAACTGATGTGATTGCTTTTCTCTTGATCTTGTTGAATACCTTTCTGTCAGTAGGAACTAAACTTTGTGTGACAGATTTGTTGGATGTTCTTTTCTTGCTCTTGCGCATGAACTTGCCTTTTGATGCATTGTTTGATGCCATTCAATGCAGTTTGGTTTGTATTTTTCTGTTCTGTTTGGACTTGGTTTTCATGAACTCAGAATTGATGCAGTTTGATGCAGTTTCAGTTTGAATTTCTCCTTACCTATGGCTGTTTTGTTTAGGCAACTTATGAATTGTTTTGGGTTTTGAGTTCTGAATTCTGAACCTGGTACTGATGCGGTTGTGGATTTTCAGGTGTTGGAAATTTCGGAAACAAAATGACTCAGACCTGCCGGCATCCGGGTCTGAATCCAGATTGACTATGTCGCCTTACTCTCATATCAGTTTGGAAATCCAATCGCGGCAAAAACGAATCAGTCCCGCTTCTTTTATCACTTCTATCTCTCGGATGTCCCGTAATGATAAGAACAGGTGTTACCTGATCTGACGCCAACGGCGCGGATCGGTAACGGGGGTAGGACGCAGCTTCGGTTGTGCCACTCCCGGCACTCGATGATGACGATGTTCTGAGAGTGTCAAAAATAATTTCTAACCCCTTCTATTCTGTTTGTTTCTTTTTGATGTGCAGGAGAATCGGAGATTCGTGGAGTAATGCCCAGTAGATGAGCATCATGAAGACACTTAGAAATTTTAGGACTTAGGACTTTTTTAGGGTGAATGTAACATCTGTAACAGCAATTCAGAATGTGAAACTATTTCCCCCTTTTTGTATGATGATCTCTTTTATGAAATAAAATACAAGAACTTCTTTTATATATCCATGATCGCTCAGTTTCGAATTTATTTATATTTATTTCTAGTTAAAAATTATAAACGTTTGTGAATAAATCCACAAATATTCAAATTCATTAACATAGTCATAAACCATAAATATTCCTGAATGACATTCTTGTTCGTGCACTTGTCTCATTTGTAGCCCTAATCTCATCACCTGATTAAATTCACTCGCATTCCAACTTTAAATGCTAACCAACAATTTTATAACCAAACACGGATGTACGCCGTAATCACCACAGATTCAATATCAATGATAACCTTGCCCGTAATTGAATTCCACTGACCAAATACTGTGAGCAACAATCCAATAATACCCCATTAAAACTGTGCCTTATTACCAGCATCGGGAGTACTCTGGAAATAAACCATGAGCGATAAACTAGGTCTTAAATCCAGTTGTGTCGAACACATCGAATTGGCGCCTTGATATAATCAAACCCGGTGATAAATAAATGCCTCAGAAATAGCGCCTCCAATGCCTCAAAACTTAGTAACAGCCCGTCTTCAAGGAATTAGCAGAATTCGCGTAAAATGACCAAAATACCCCTGGAACCAAATCTGCAAAACAAAACACCTCCATGACTTGATAGTGGTTAGCAGATGCACATATGAGATGCTATGCGAAACGACTGACTAAATGTAAGGGTAAAATTTGGGGTATTACAGTTGCCCCTATTTAGATAGCTACACCGGACGATTCGAGTGGCGGAGACTCGAGGAATCATGGTGGAGGGATTTAAATATAGATAACCGAAAATTTTGCCCTTATATGTGGCGATATGCAATGCTATGGACAAAACGAGAACAGACTAATGCAGACGATGCCATGAATATGATATGATGCGTATGCTGGAATGATGAATGCGAAAATGATGACGAATACGACGACACAGGGACAGACGCTACGAGAAGAACATACTGGGGAAAACGACGCGCTGAGACACAGTACAACACTGGGGACTTCCAAAATGATGGTCAATTGGTGCGAACCGACCAATTGTCATTTTAGAACGGGAACGAGATCCTCAAATGGAGATGGTACCTATGAGACGGCCTCCACTGGGGAATCTAAAAGTAAAACTGGATCATGTACGACTGCAAAATCGATCACAGAATGCATGGAGCATTGAGCAAAGAATAACATCCAAGCTTCTGTAAACTATCTCTCGTGACACGATCAAACGGACTTTTCGGGAACCCGTTAGCAAATATACAGGGTAAAAACCGGCTGTATGCCAAAATAAATGGACTTTAGGAATAAGATCCTTAAATGGAGATGGCACCTATGAGATGACCTCCACTAGGGAATGTCTAATAATAAAACTGGACCTACACGATTGCAAGATCGATTACAGAATGCTGGAGCATTGAGCAAAGAATAACATCCAAGCTTCTATAAACTATCCTTCGTGATGGGATCGAACGGACTTTTCGGAAATCCGTATCAAATATACAGGGTAAAGACCGGCTGTATGCCAAAATAAATGGACTTTAATGGGAAATGCCCTGATAAGCTTCTCGAGGGAGAACTGTCACTTATCGTTGGAAGGGACTTATGTGCCAAAATGAATAAGCACTCAAATAAAGAGGCTGCTGCTTATCTGATATATCAATTTTCTCATATTTAAGGTCGGCGCCTGGAATACGATTCTGATAAATGAACTTCCTCATACTTCAAGATCGTGCCCTCCTGAATATGATTCCGCTCCTTCTTTTACTAAAGGGTAAATGAACTTCCTCATACTTCAAGATCGTGCTCTCCTGAATATGATTCCGCTCCTTCTTTTACTAAAGGGTAAATGAACTTCCTCATACTTCAAGATCGTGCTCTCCTGAATATGATTCCGCTCCTTCTTTTACTAAAGGGTAAATGAACTTCCTCATACTTCAAGATCGTGCTCTCCTGAATATGGTTCCGCTCCTTCTTTTACTAAAGGGTAAATGAACTTCCTCATACTTCAAGATCGTGCTCTCCTGAATATGGTTCCGCTCCTTCTTTTACTAAAGGGTAAATGAACTTCCTCATACTTCAAGATCGTGCCCTCCTGAATATGATTCCGCTCAAACCTCCCCGTACTTCAAGATCGTGCTCTCCTGAATACGATTTGGTTCAAAACCTCCCTATACTTCAAGACGACAAGGAAAATGGAAGCCCAACTTCTCAATGGAGATGGCCATTTGCTGTGAGTCATAACGAAGATAGGATCGGCTTCTTAGGTGAGAAATGTCGCATACCGATGTTGTAAGATGTAAAGTGTTGTACCGATAGATTTTCCAGGCGTGAACTGGCGTGTATCTGTAAAGGATTGTGGTTGATTTTCTTGAAAGATAGTGCAAAATAAATGCACATCCGGGTATAGTGATAAGCTTCTCAGGCGAGAACAGTCGCATATCTGCCAAGGTATGGTGAAAAGTTTTAAACGGTGCAAAATAAATGCACGTCCGGTTGGGCTTGACGACCGACACGACTGAGATTCAATCTAGGATCGAGCTAGAAAGAATACTGGTAATCAAGACTCCATCGAGGGAATGATCTCGAAGGGTAAATATCTTATCCTGGCCAGGAAAGATAGCTGAAGTAACCGTCATCCACGAAGATCGAGCTTTGTGGGGAAACTGGAAACACATGTGTATTTTATGCTTAGGGCTGACAATCTACTTGGAGAGAGCGGACGAACCCAGTTACTCGGCGGTAACAACCAAATGATGGTGAAACACAATGAACTTGTGAATGCTAACGCACGTGTCGATGCATATGTTAATGGGAATGTATGTTAAGGTCTATGTATGCAAGATGTTATGAAATGAGTATGCAATGAGTATGTGTATGAAATAGGCATGTGATGCTTATGCCCCTGTGTATGCTGACGAAACAGACTAGAGACGGGACGAGAGATGAAATAGACATCTCGACGGAGATACCCTGCGTTCTCTGCAACCAATACGTCAATCAGGGAAAAAATGGTAGGACTAAATCTGGTTTTACAGTTCTGAATTCTCTGGGGAGAAGGTAATCTGCTTGGGTGCACAGTATCACGTCTTCACATGGGGAGAAGAAAACCTGAGGGATACTTTCGAGTTACCCAAGAAAAAAGTTGTCAGCTTATAGTCTCTCTGGGGACTGTGATGAGGCAATAGTTTAGGAGCCTGTTGCAACACTGAGATTTACTGGGGAATGAAGGCCGCCGTGAGTAAAATCCATCGGGCGCATGAAGAAAAGTTGTGAAACCACATGGTTTTGATCTTGAAGGACATTATAGTAGTCGCCATTTGTTTTTTTAAAAACACGGTGCCCCAGGATATTCGCGTTGTGAGGTATGGTCATCTCAAGAGGATTTTATAGAGAACACGGAGTCTGGTTGCCCCACTGTTTTCAAACTCTTTGAGAGATTCGTCAGGTCTCGACGTAACTGGCACAAATTAATCGTGTTACGATGAAGTTTTTGAGAAATAGCTCTTAAGAACTTCAGACTCGCGTTGGTAAGCGAATTGGGAAACTGCCTGCCCCTGTTTAGCAGGATCTTCAAGTTCTACGGGTTATGTCCATATGTAAATCTCTAAGATATCAAGCAAAGTCGTCATGCCTGAAATGCCTATCCCGAGCTTGTCAATGCACACATATATTTGTCTTGAATTTTTGTTTTTTTTGTTTTGAAAAAGATATCGCAATAACTTGTGACCGAAATCACTAGTCAGGATATAAGTTTTAATTATAATGCCAACATGAATCTTTTCTGAGCATAGCTCGTAGGAGTCAGGAAATGTGATCTTGTCGAGTATGCTTTCAACCGAAGTCCTACTTCAATTAGGTCTTTTAAAGGTTGTATCGTGGCTCGGTTCACGGTTTAAGAAACAAAAGGATAAAGGCTCAGAGTTATATTTATACCCACCCCTTCTTCGTGATGTTCTCCAATCCTAATTCAGTTAACCGGATACGAATGCCCATATCTCAAGCGGATTTGCTATGATCGAGAACTTATCAAGGCTTTGGACATGGCAGTCACTCACCTATTTCTAATGGCGATTGGTCACACGATTTTGTTCTTTATAAGGATTCAAAAAAACTAATGGTTTATTGCTCTTATTCCCTAACTTTTGCCTGGACAACGTCTTTTGATCTGACTTTGGAATCCAGCGGGATGCCCCAGTTTTGCCTAAGTCTCCTTCATAGGTTTTGACTTAGCGGGCTCTTATTTTTTGAATATTCTTTTATGCACAAGTCGTGTAAATCTTTTGAAAGGCTCGTGACTGCCCCACTCCTTAGGTAACCGAGGGATAGTCATTGTATTAGACTTCTTAAGATGCTAAGGATAAATTCTCGAAGGTTTGCTTCCTCCTTTTTGAGAGTCTAAGTGCTCGATCGGTTTAACTGAAACCTACCCTGCCCCAGGTTAGGATGAAGGTTCTTAAAAAAAGAAAACTCCTACTTCAAGGCTCAGAGAGTTGACTAGGGATTAACATCCTTATATCTCCAGTGTTTGGGATTTGAAACAATGCCTTACATCATCAACGGGTTTCAATCGAAAGCATACGACAAGAAATCTGTCGTTTTGGGTTCGTCATCCTCCTCCCAATTCTCCATCTGAACAAGAGATCGGGTAAAGTTGGCATTATAATTTATGAAAAATATATTTTGAATGAGTGAAACGAATGGACTTATTCAAGACAAACATATGCGTTGCATTAATCAAAGATAAACAAGTTCGCACACGCTAAATATGCTTAATCAAAGAGAAATACATATAAATAAACAAATGGACTGTCGGAAAAATCCTTCTAAATGTTTATGAAATCTTGCATTCAAGAGTAACAGTTTCCTTTGGCGGAGCCTCAATGGAAAGGACGTCTGGTTTATGATCACTGCGAGTCGTCATGGCTTGCCCCAATTATGCTGGTCACATCTTCAACAGTTTTCATTCGTTGCTTCAGAATAACTTTCCCAGATTCTTTGTTGATCCCGGTCACATCATCTTGAGGGTTACTGAAATGAAGCGAGCTAGGCCTTGGAATAATTACTGGATTCAACTGATTTGCCGCAAGAGTAACATGCTTTGCAGAATTTAAGCTTGACAAGCGGGGAACCCCGAGAGGAGTCTCGATCTTCGGCTGAGCATCGCCAAAAGACAACTTCTTCGTTTCTAGCAAATTTCTGACAAAGTTCTTAAGAGCGTAGCAATTCTCTAGATCATGGTCGGGCGCACCCTCATGAAATAAACAATGAGCGGCAGCGTTGTAACCTGCAGGTAACGGATTAGGCGGAGGACCCAAAGCACGGGTGGTAATCAGACCTTGTTGTACCAAATGGGGGTATAACTCAGTGAAAGTTATCGGGATTGGAGGACAAGGCTTATACTGCCTCTTACGGAGATAAGGAACCTGATCCTGTGATTGCTGATGAACAGGAGCGTTGGGCACTCGTTGACTGTTGACAGGACCTTCCATGGGCGGATAACCGGAAGGTTGTCGATAAGTCGGTGCTTGATGCACCGGAGCTGACTGCACAGGCTGGTATGTAGGAAACTGCTGATCGAAAGGAGGTGCAATAGTAGCTACATAGGGTTGCTGGACATATGGAAACGGATAACCTTGAACATAACTCTGTTGATGCTGCCAAGGTTGAGGAGTAGCCATTTTGCGGTTCCTCGAACGTGCAGGTCCTTTACCATGGTCGGAGTTAGGAGTTTTGCACTTTGGAGGGGTAGCTCGTCGAACTGGTTGAGCACTAGGAGGCACCAAACCGGATTGAAGACCGTGAGGAGGCACATTCTTGACAATAACAGCTTGTTGAGGTTCCATAACGGTATTAGTAATCTCAGAAACAACAGTAGACTGAGCATCCACCTTCACACTAAGGGCTCGTAGCATTTCCAAAATCTGCCCCACACTTCCTCGAAGATCTTCGAGTTCATGGCTGACACGGTTGATCTCTTGGTTTTGATCTTCCATCCTTTTGAAGGGTCGTATTGATGCAGAGAACTTAGGGTGACAAAACTGGAAGGTGAGAAAATCGCGTATGAGAAACCGGGAGACACATGCAATGCAAAAGTATGATGCTAAAATGTGAATGCAAATGAAGATTTCATGGAATTCAAATATTTACGAATATTGCGGAATACCAAGGAAACTTTTAATTCATTGAAGACAGATTACAAATAATATTCTTGCAACCAAAATAGCTAAATAAAAGCCTAGAAAATCCTAGAGAAGCATCTTCCACAACTTCAGTGAGCAGACGGAGATCCGGAGGAAAATAAGTATTCGTAGAGCCTTCTCTTCTTGTAGGATTGTATCTCATCATTCTTCAATTGAATCTGCTTTTGAAGTTCTTCGTACTCGCTGGCCATCACATGGTATTTGTTCTTCCATGCTTCTGTTTCGCATTGTGATCTCTTCAAAGCGATCTTCAAAGTCTCAGCTTCAGTCATGAAATACTGGACATGTTCTTCTCTTTGAGGTAAAGGATCTTGGCGAGAGTAAGGCATCTCTTCAACTCAATAGCTCTTCCTCGGACCCAATGAAGGTATGGTTCCATGGACACACAATTAGGTCTGCCCAAACGTTCTTTGTCTTTCCTATGCAGATGATTCCAAGAAGATAGAATCTGATCTTGAAGCTTTTTGTCGTCTTTGAAAAAGATTTTCTCCACATGAATACCTTTAGGCGGTTCCTTCAAGGGGTATCCCAACTGTCGGCGAGCTAAGACTGGATTGTAGCTAATTCCTCCATTGAAACTGAGCAAAGGCACATTGTTGAATTTTCCACAACTATCAATGATCGATATCCCATCGTACACGCGATTATACCAATCAATATCAGAGTGAGTTAAAGCCATAACTTTTTGCGACCAACGTTCTTGATTAGGTCTCCAGAACGGACCGGACTTGGGCAAGTGAGAAATAAACCACTTGTATAGTAATGGCACACAACATGTAATCATTCCTCCACCATGAAAGTTTCGAAGATGTACTGAATGATAAGTATTACCCAATAGAGTTGGAACTGGATTTCTCCTCATGAAGGTCTTGATTGCATTAAGGTCCACAAACCCCTCAAAACTAGGAAAAAGCAGCAACCCATAAATAAGCAAAGCAAATATTGTCTCAAAGGAAACATGTCTTTATGATCGGCACAAAATTGGGCTTTCTTAATTAGGAAGTCCCTGGGAAAACCGGAGATCCCCCCTTTGGTGATCATATTGTTTTTGACATCGGATATCCTTAGACAAATGGCTTTAGAAATATCTCGTTCTTTAGGGTCTTCCTCCAAGAAAGGGAATGGAGACTTATCCAAGATCGGTAATCCCATCAACTGAGAGTACTCTTCTAAGGTAGGTAAAAGCTGATAATCTGGAAAGGTAAAGCAGTGATAATCTGGATCATAAAATTGTAGCAAAGTCGCAAGAAGTCCTTCGTTTACTTGAACCTTCATCAAAGACAATAACCTTCCATATCTGTTTTGGAACTTTTCTTGATCTTGAACCAAATCCCTTAGCTTCTCTAGGACATCCAAATTAAAACCCTTAAAGGTAAATTTCAAAGTATGTCTTCTATGGTGATCCATGGTATCCTGCAATGTTCACAAATAGAGTTGGAATTCCATGAAATCTTAATGCGATATGATGTTTTATGAATGCAAATGCATGAAAACACACAAAGTCCTAGGTTAAGGGTATGTGAGCGGAGTTAAGGTCTACCCATCCCCAAAAGGAGTGTACTATAGGTTAGTTGTACCTGCCGAACAAGGTTCTAAAAAAGTGCCCAAAGTCATCAGCCCATCTTTCGGATATTATCAACTTTCCGACTGACTCGGGAGTTAATAATATTCTCAAGAGAACCTCTTTTGAGTGTAGTATCGCGTAGCAACCATTGTAGGACTACTCCCACATAGTTCCCGCACTACGTCCTAAATAAGGCCGAGGTTGTGTTAAGGTACTACGGTTCCCAATATCACAGACTCCAATCGACCATGGAAAAAGTTTTCACGATTACTCGTTCAACCGAACCATTTTCGAAAAGGTCTCAACTGAGCGGTGATTCTCGAATCAACTTGGTCGGGATTCAACTCCCTATAAGCCTCATCGAATATATCCCCATCCTATAATAATGTCACTAGTCCGGGCGTAGGACTTATCTCACAGCACAAGGAACAGTCCCACAATCAAAGCACAAATATATACATGCAAATGAATAATAACACAGATAGTAATAAATATGAACAAGTTAGGGATAACCCTCAAAAGTTTAGAAGATTCCCCAGTGAAGTCGCCATTTTCTGTTGCGGTGGAAATAGGATCACAAACTATTAATGAGTTTGAATCGCAATTCAATTCACAACCGCTCTTTGATTTATCCGAAGGAAAAGGTCAAAAGAGGGAAAACCTATTTTTGCATCGTAAACACAATGCGGGGAAAGATCTAGGGTTCGGGGGTTGGTTAAGATTAGGGAAGGTATTAGCATCCTAAACTTCTGTAGTACTCTACAGGAACCTTTTGTTCAAATGTTTACTATTTACTTTGTTTATTTGCTTAAGGTATATGTACAAAGATTAAAAGTGAGAAAGGAGACCTAAGGGGTTAATTCTAAGTTTACTCGGCAAGACATCGCATCTTGTGCCTACGTATCCTTACGGGAGTGGAATCAGAGTAATCGTAGTTCCCCTCAAAAGGGAGGTTAGAAACGTCTTGACTGTGGCCAAGGTTTCAATGGGGAATAAACGTATCTTAGGGACACGCTTACATGGAGTGTAGAAACTCCAAATCTCTATGTTGAATTGTTAAGTTGTAATTAGGGTTAAATTAGGTTAGGGATTCCACGGCAGGAAACCCTAAAATGAGCGCGGCGGCTCTTTGACCTAATGCTAGGGGTAAAATTGTAATCTTGCCTGCGGCGAGGCATTTGTGAAAATTAGGGTTTGTGAGGTTGTAAGGTTTTGAAGTTGAGGACTATTGACACGGCGGTCAAAAGCTAGACCTAATTCCTTCGGAGGTGTGTAGTGTGACAGAATAATTGATAAGTGTAAAATGTGATGGTAGGTGAATAAATGCACAGTTATGAAATATAAAGTACTGGAAAAAAAAGATAATGCGACAATTGTCTCGCAAAATTACAACCGGGAAACAGATACATATATAATAATGAATTGGAATTTAATCTGCAGAGAGAAACTGAAAAAAAATCGTTAGTGAAAGGTTAGACTAAAATATAATCAATACATGAAAGCAAATAATATTAAAGGGGAATACAAAAATGCAAAAAAAGATTTTAGTGTAAATTTTAAAGAGAAATTAATATTAGTTTTAAAAAAAAAAGATTTAAATTTTAAAAAGAAGGTTTAATTTTTATCTTAAAAAAAGTTTAATTTTAAAAATATTTTAAATTATTTAAAAAAAAAGTTTTATTTTTATTATGTGAGAAGAGGTTTTTTATAAAAAAGGTTTTTAAAATTTTTATTTATTTTTAATATTTACACAAAAAGGTTTTTTTTTAAAACAATTTTTTAAATTATAAAAGTAAAATGTTTTAAAAAAACAACTTAGAAAACAGAAAAAACAATTTTTAAAAAAACAAAACAAAAAAAATAAAAAATAAAGGGGTTGGGCCGGTCATCACCCCGGACCCAACCCGGTTGGTTAGTCATAAGACAAAACGGAAGTGAGGGTTTCGAAACCCTAAAATCTTTTCGCGGCGCCGCTGCTCTTCTTCCTTTCCTCCCTCTCTCGTATGCGCCGCATCTTCTTCTACAAAACATGAAAAATGAAAAAAAAAAGATGAGTTAACGTGAGGGTATACGTTTGATCCTAGCCGATGATGTAAAGCTGAGGCTGAGAGTCGATTGCCCGGCGTTCGTAGTGAACGGCGAAGGCGATCCTCTCCGTTCGGTGATTCGCGGCCGTCTGTGATGATATTGATGTTTGGTGATGCTCTGAACGATGATGACGATTGTTCTTCGTCTGAGTTTGCGGCCGTTCTCCTTATTTGCGCCGCCTAGGGTTTTGCATGTGACTTTGTCCGTTCCTCTGGGGATTTCGCGATTTTCGTTAGGGTTTTCTCACAGGTGAAATTGTTCCTTTTATAACTTCTCTGACTCTCTCTTTTTGGGCCTTTGGATGTTGGATTTGCGTTACTTTCTAATTTGATTTTATCTGATACTGATTGGATTCATCTGATACTGATTGAACCTTGTTTCTTCTTTAGGATTTGATTGGATTCGTAACTGGATTTGCTTCGAAACGTTTTTACTCTGATTTGGAATTGATATCAATATCAAAATCTCTTTCTGTTATTTTTCTGATATGGTTTGCCTTGCACCTTCAGGTTGGATTGATTATGATTTGTGATATCTGATATTGATTATGTCATGGATTTGGTTTGCTTTCCAGATGCTGATTGTTTTCATTTTCTGATAAGATTTGATTTCCAGCCGATATGGATTCTTTGATCTCTTTTCCTAATACGATCTGGATATTGGTTTGTTTTGCTGACATGAATTCTTTTCCTGATGCAGTTAGCTTTTCCTCTTCTTCTTTCAGAGAGGGCTGGTACTAAGGCTTAGGTTGCGTCAAACGCTGCCGAGGAAGGTATACGGAAATGATGTTTATCTGAGCCCTCGACGCTTGTAGCAATTTGAGGTAGATTCGGTCGCAGGATCGAACTGTTTCGTTGGCTTCTCATGATTGACTTGCACCTTTAACTAGGGCTTGTCCTGATCTGGTGCGATTACGCGAGCTCATCCTGCTCTTTCTGGTATGGTTCGTGATATGATTTTGTGCTGTTTGCATTCTGAACTGATGTGATTGCTTTTCTCTTGATCTTGTTGAATACCTTTCTGTCAGTAGGAACTAAACTTTGTGTGACAGATTTGTTGGATGTTCTTTTCTTGCTCTTGCGCATGAACTTGCCTTTTGATGCATTGTTTGATGCCATTCAATGCAGTTTGGTTTGTATTTTTCTGTTCTGTTTGGACTTGCTTTTCATGAACTCAGAATTGATGCAGTTTGATGCAGTTTCAGTTTGAATTTCTCCTTACCTATGGCTGTTTTGTTTAGGCAACTTATGAATTGTTTTGGGTTTTGAGTTCTGAATTCTGAACCTGGTACTGATGCGGTTATGGATTTTCAGGTGTTGGAAATTTCGGAAACAAAATGACTCAGACCTGCCGGCATCCGGGTCTGAATCCAGATTGACTATGTCGCCTTACTCTCGTATCAGTTTGGAAATCCAATCGCGGAAAAAACGAATCAGTCCCGCTTCTTTTATCACTTCTATCTCTCGGATGTCCCGTAATGATAAGAACAGGTGTTACCTGATCTGACGCCAACGGCGCGGATCGGTAACGGGGGTAGGACGCAGCTTCGGTTGTGCCACTCCCGGCACTCGATGATGACGATGTTCTGAGAGTGTCAAAAATAATTTCTAACCCCTTCTATTCTGTTTGTTTCTTTTTGATGTGCAGGAGAATCGGAGATTCGTGGAGTAATGCCCAGTAGATGAGCATCATGAAGACACTTAGAAATTTTAGGACTTAGGACTTTTTTAGGGTGAATGTAACATCTGTAACAGCAATTCAGAATGCGAAACTATTTCCCCCTTTTTGTATGATGATCTCTTTTATGAAATAAAATACAAGAACTTCTTTTATATATCCATGATCGCTCAGTTTCGAATTTATTTATATTTATTTCTAGTTAAAAATTATAAACGTTTGTGAATAAATCCACAAATATTCAAATTCATTAACATAGTCATAAACCATAAATATTCCCGAATGACATTCTTGTTCGTGCACTTGTCTCATTTGTAGCCCTAATCTCATCACCTGATTAAATTCACTCGCATTCCAACTTTAAATGCTAACCAACAATTTTATAACCAAACACGGATGTACGCCGTAATCACCACAGATTCAATATCAATGATAACCTTGCCCGTAATTGAATTCCACTGACCAAATATTGTGAGCAACAATCCAATAATACCCCATTAAAACTGTGCCTTATTACCAGCATCGGGAGTACTCTGGAAATAAACCATGAGCGATAAACTAGGTCTTAAATCCAGTTGTGCCGAACACATCGAATTGGCGCCTTGATATAATCAAACCCGGTAATAAATAAATGCCTCAGAAATAGCGCCTCTAATGCCTCAAAACATAGTAACAGCCCGTCTTCAAGGAATTAGCAGAATTCGCGTAAAATGACCAAAATACCCCTGGAACCAAATCTGCAAAACAAAACACCTCCATGACTTGATAGTGGTTAGCAGATGCACATATGAGATGCTATGCGAAACGACTCCCGAATCCAGGATTTGGTTGTGATGACCATTCCTTTCCCGTCTTTGCGGTAGGTTTACTTCGAGCGTTTCCTTTCCCTCTGTTGGGATAAATAACGCACGGTGGCGACTCTTCTGTTCAGCCGTCGCCGATTTTCGCAGTAGCGACAGTTGGCGACTCTGCTGGGGACTGCGATAGTTCCCTATGCATTTGGGATCCAACGTCCCTCAAGAGAGTCAATCCTAGCGCTTGTCTTCCCGTCAAGGATTTTGTATGGATTTACGTTTCTGTATTTTATATTCAACATTATATTATTGATTATTGTTGTATTGGGGTTGTGACGGGTGTTCTATGATTGAGAGATAAGCCGGACCTAGGCTTGAGTGCATTTAGAATTAGAGTGGAAAGTAGTGGGCACGTGCCGGCTTTGCTTGCATTAGTGTTCTGCAAAATTCACACTCGGACGAGGTTCTTCTGGTTGACTTCTTTTTCTACCCTTTGGGTCGAAGGGGTTGTTGGTTAGTTGAATTGTCGACTCCGAGAACCGATCAATTGGAAGTTGGCTAAGTGAGGCCTCTTCAGGATTTGATGATGCCACTCCTTCTGGGAATCGTATCATCAACCCTGAAAGTCTGTGACGCCAACGACTGCATAGGAGGACATACCTTGTGTCAGTCATTAGGACACCTACCTGTGAGAGGGGTTTGGGGCATGCAGGTAACTTGACCTTCAGATACCGGTTTGTTTCTTGATTGAGATCCAGTGATATTTTGAAGACAGCATTTTGAGGTCTGTTGGAGACCAGGTTCGAGTACCGTTTTGATTTGCTGACACCAGGTTCGAGCAGTGTTATGGGTCTGACTAAGACCAGTACGGTGGATACTTCTCAGCCAGGGGAACTTGGTCCCTTGTGTGTGCATTTTGCATTTTTGCATGACTGTTTGCATTCGCATTTCATTTTGCATATTCATCCTCATCCGGAACAGGGAGCTTACCCGTTTTTGTCCGCTTCATCAGTTGATTCCCCGACATTCGCATTGGACTTTAGTTAGTATTGGGATAGATCATGGCTTCAGGAGAGCAGAACTTGGTTATTACTCGGGCGGAGTTCGAATTGTTGAAACACCAGGTGAGTCAGATCAGGGAAGACATCACAGCTATGCATAGAGGAGATAACAATGGTCAAAGAGCTCAGATGAACAATGTTGCTCAGCCTGTGCAAACCCCTGTCAGAGGTTCATATTCTCTCAATGACTCCGAGTATCACAATTTCACTTTCTCTACGCCAGATTCTCCAAGGATTTTGCCACCTCCGAGAGTTGTTCCACAGGTTGATATTCAGAACCCACTGACTGCTGAGTATATGGGAAGACTTCAGACGTTGAAAGACCAGATTGCTGCCTTGGTGAATAAGAACACTCTTGATCTGAATGATGCGAGCATGTGTTTAGTGCTAGGTCTTGTATTGCCTCCAAAGTTCAAAGCGCCCAATTTCGAGAAGTACAAAGGGGATAGCTGTCCGAAGCTACATTTGGTTATGTTCTGCCGGAGAATGACTTCGTTCGTGCCTAACGACAAGCTGATGATTCACTGCTTTCAAGATAGTCTGACTGGGGCATCTCTGAGTTGGTATATGCAGTTAGAGAGTGATCAGATCCGATCGTGGGCGGATTTAGCCGATGCTTTCCTGAAGCAGTATGACTACAATCTTGATGAGGCTCCTAGTCGCATGCAGTTGCAAGAATTTTCTCAAAGGAACGATGAACCTTTCAGGAAGTATGTTCAGAGATGGAGAGAATTTGCTGCCAGAGTGAAGCCGCCGCTCCTAGACCGAGAGTTAATGAGCATGTTTGTACACTCCCTGGAGAGCCCGTACCTCGAAAGAATGCTTGGAGTTACGTCAAACAGTCAGGCTAGTGAAGCTGAATCTCTTTATGACTATCAGAATGAAGAAGGAACTGTGATCAATGCAATCATGTCAGATGTTGGATATCCTCGAGATGGAGTGGTGAAATCTGTTGGATCAGTATCTCCTGTGGCTTGTTACGCTGGACAGACCACTGTGCCTGGGGCACCCTATCAGGAACGTTATGTCGCTCCTCATGCTAATCAGCGAACTCGTGGCCGAGGTTATCAGAATCAGCGTCAGAATCAGAATCGACCTCGCAACAATTTGGAACGAAGGAATGCTCCTTTCCATCCAGCGCCTATGTCGTATAGCCAGATACTGCCATCTTTGATACAGAGTTCCTTAGTAGAACCTAAAGCTCTTAAGCCAGTTCCAGAACCTTACCCTCTTGGGTACAATCCCCACATCCAGTGTAGTTACCATGGCGGATCCCCGGGGCACTCAACTGAAGATTGTAAAGCTTTTCAGGCAAAAGTGCAGCAGTTGATCGACAAAGGGTGCATTTCCTTTCCAGAAGGAGTTTTGTTTGTTCATGCCAACCTCTCAGCTGTCTAAGCTCGTAGACTCAGAGGGTCCTTTTCAAGAAGCCGGTGGTCCAGACAGGCAGACGCCCTCAGCATTGGCAGTCCTCGGACTTTTTTATCATTTGCATTTGTAGTTTCTTTTCGGTTAGTTACTACTTGCTGTTAAACATTGTATGTTTCGAATGGTAAGGTTAATAAAGTGACTATGCATTTTTCTGAATTAATCATGTCGTTGTCACTCATTTACTGCATCGCACTGACACTTGCATTTTATTCACTCCACTTTATCACTGTGATTAGCAAAGATTGGAGGGAGGATGACGAAATAAACTCATAACCGATGATCGTATGCTTTCAGATAAAACCTTGCCGATGACGTACAAGGCATTGTTTCAAATCCCCAAACACCGGAGATATAAGGAGTTAGTCCCTTGTTAACCACTTCGAGCCAGGAAGTAGAAGTTTTTTTCGGACTTTTAAACCCTCACATCTTAACCCGGGGCAGGGTAGTTGTCAGTTAGCTTGACCGAGCATTCAAGTCTTACAGAGGAGTGTTGTCTTTCGAGGACCAATCATAGTTTACGCCTCTCAAGAGGTCGCGTCGCGCCAACCACAATGGTTAAACCTCACCAATCAGGAGTAAGGCAGTTACCATCCTTTCGGAGCAACCAAGACAATCAGTGTCACACGACTGTGTTCCAAGAAAAAAAGGAGAAAAAAGAAAGCCCGCTAAGTAAAAAGAAAAAGAAAAAGATGGAAAGCTAATACTTAGGCAAAAATTAGGGCATCCCGCTGGACTTCAAAAGAAAAAAATCGAAAAGAACTCAAAGGGAGTCAGTCCAGGCAAAAGTTAGGGAATCGAAAGAACAAAAAAAAAGAAGGGGATATAAGAAGAAAAATCCCCGAACAAGGACAAAGTCGTGTGGATACAGACACCGAAAATGAAAAGGAGTAACTGTCACTCCGAAACCTTGTGAGTTCCTTAGTTATGGTTCTTACCATTCAACATACCTCTCGAAGAGGCGAGCGCTCGAGCCACGTTAACTGAACTTTAGGATCGGAGATCATCACGTAGAAGGGGTGGGTACAAAACATAATTTGAGCCAAATATCCTTTGTTTCACGCACCGTGAACCCGACCACGATACAACCCTTAAAAGACCTAATTGAGGCAGGGTTTATTTTGAAAGCGCATTACGATAAGGTTGAGTAACCTGACTCCTTCTTGATTTGCTTATTGTATTTTTCAATGATCACATAAGCACTACGTTTGAACTTAGGTTCATTCACCACTCACAATCATGACACGTAAATGAGTGACAGCACAACTTTTTTTCAAAAAAAAAATCTCTGCATGAACACTGCATTAAAATTACCATTCGGGACTGAACAATTTTACTTGCAGGTTAGTAGTCGACAGGAAAGAAATTCCAACAGGGAATAATCGAACAGGATTGAATAATTCAACAGTCTGGATCAGTCTGGTGTATGTTGTGAAACCCTGTAAATCTGGGGCATTGATTTCCAGTGAGTTCAGAATCAATTAGTCTGAGGAAAAGTCCCGAAGCATCAGTTGATTATGGGGTAGTTTACTTGAGAAGCAGTTGATCAGAAGCGAATCTTCTCGAGAGCCAATAAGAGGCAGTTATCCAGAATGCTATGTTTGATCAGGGCAGGTTAAGTCGCTCAACGCTCGTCCAGGGGCAAGTTACTATTGAGGGAATCCTTTTGTCGTGCAAACACCGGGGTAAGCCACCGCAAGGTCGTATTGTAGCAAGGTGCTTTCGGTTCAGAGTGGGTTTTTCCAAGAACCAGATTAAGGCAAAGTCATTGCAGACAGGGGCATGCCATCCTAAGAGCGCAAGGGTCATTTTTCATTCGAGAGGCGTTCGATTCGAAGTATCTCGCTGAAGTTCAGAATACTGGGGTAGTTCATATTAAACCGCCAGGGTACAGATTTTCAGACTATCCCACAGAGGTTCCTGCAGGCCGGGGCATAACAGAGGCGAAAGAACTGTTCTTCTACAACAGCGTTACTCAGAGCTACTTGAGCAGATTCAGCCAATCTTCAAGTTTGAGACAAATATCGGGAAATCGTGTTGCCATCCATTGACCCTTCTACTAGAAGCCGTGAAGTCAGGCAGGGTATTGTCCAACATCAGGAGTGTATGACCTATCACGGATGTACAGAAGTCCAACCATACTTGGCACGTTCGGTTATCCCCAGTAAAGTCATACATTCGAGAAGCAGTTCATCTGGGGAAATTAGGTCGAGATTTGGCAAATCTCTCGCGGCTATGGGCACTGCTCCATGAATCAGTCGATCAGGGGCAAAAGATTATCGCAAGACCGGGGCAGAACACCCTAAAAACAAAAGATGTTGTTGGGACATTCTTTTGGGGTTTGACGTACAGAAACAGTTCAGATCTAACCGTCAGGGTACAGAGATCGAAGAGTCCTGACCAGAAGCTCGTAACGAAAAGGCTTGATCGTTACGTGAAGTGAATCCCCATGTAGGTCGCGCTTCTGAGATGACAATGTTCCTTACTAAAGAAGGATCAAATTCTCCAGCTAGTCGCAGCTTATCCAAAGGACATCCTCCAGCAGGGTCGTTTACCCTCAGCAGAGTTTGGCGATTCCAAGATTGTAGGTTGTATTCAGACAGCGTGGTGTCCCCCAAGAGGATTCCCCCATCCCGAGCAGAGTGGTTTAGCCTCAGAAGATTAATATTTCCAACTTGTGAGCTGTACCTAGACAGTCTACTCTTCCCAGTAGAGATTCCCTTCCCAGTAGGGTCGTTTACTCTCCCCCAGCGGAGACAGTTGATTTTCCTCAAGAGAGTCGTTTCGTCCCCAGCGGAGTTCTCTCTTTTTCAGCAAGTGTTTTCTTTCCTCCCAGTGGAACTCAAAGATTAAAGCTCTCCCCGACAGAGTTGGTTGTATGTCCTGGCATTTATTTTGTCGGAATACCGTGTGATACCCGTTCACTCTCCAGCAGAAGCCCGATCATGATGGGCGCATTCAGTTATTCCTCAGCGAAGTTGGCTTCACTCTTCTAGCATTTATTTTGCTGGAATAATTCTGTGACGCCTGGTTATCCCCAGAGGAGTTGGCGTTGTCCTCAGCATTTATTTTGCTGAAGCGATTTTCTGTATCCCAGCAGTTTGAACCTGCATTTGCATCGGCATATAGTGTCATATTCGCATCCACTGAATAAGAAACGCGTAGCATTTCCATGTCGAATGGAGCATTACGCCATTGTCAAACATATGCATTCTGAAACATAAGCCAGGTTGGTTAACCCTTTTGTTCTCAAGTGTTGTTTCCCTTGCAGGTGGAGGGAGCTCTTGCTCAAATTACTTACCAAACATTCAAGATATCGGCGTGAGACATTCAATGATAATGTCAGTTTTGGCATTATTCCCCACAGAGTTGCTTGGTTAAGTTTCTCTTACCCCTCCAGCGGAGTATTTCTTCAAGGTTGTTGTTGTGACAGCATCAAAAGATTTCGTGAATCGATTTTTGGAAGTTGTCGCCTATGTTAAAATAGGTGTCTGGCAGTGTGGATTCAGAAAATCCCCAGTATGGTCCTTCTCAGATTTGCTGCCATGTCAGCACTGAAAGTAGGAAGACTAGACTCCTATTGTGTTACCCATGTGATTGAATGAGTCAGCTGTTGCAAAGATAGGCAGAAAAGCTGTATCAGAGTTATTTCCCGCAGTGGTGGCGGAGTTATTTTCCCGTAGTGGTGACGGAGTTATTTTCCCGTAGTGGTGACGGAGTTATTTTCCCGTAGTGGTGACGGAGTTATTTTCCCGCAGTGGTGGCGGAGTTATTTTCCCGTAGTGGTGACGGAGTTATTTTCCCGTAGTGGTGACGGAGTTATTTCCCGTAGTGGTGACGGAGTTATTTTCCCGTAGTGGTGATGGAGTTATTTTCCCGTAGTGGTGACGGAGTTATTTCCCGCAGTGGTGGCGGAGTTATTTTCCCGTAGTGGTGACGGAGTTATTTTCCCGTAGTGGTGACGGAGTTATTTCCCGTAGTGGTGACGAAGTTATTTTCCCGCAGTGGTGGCGGAGTTATTTTCCCGCAGTGGTGGCGGAGTTATTTTCCCGTAGTGGTGACGGAGTTATTTTCCCGTAGTGGTGACGGAGTTATTTCCCGCAGTGGTGGCGGAGTTATTTTTCCCGTAGTGGTGACGGAGTTATTTCACGCAGTGGTGGCGGAGTTATTTTCCCGTAGTGGTGACGGAGTTATTTTCCCGTAGTGGTGACGGAGTTATTTCCCGTAGTGGTGACAGAGTTATTTCCCGTAGTGGTGACGGAGTTATTTCCCGTAGTGGTGACGGAGTTATTTCCCGCAGTGGTGGCGGAGTTATTTTCCCGCAGTGGTGGCGGAGTTATTTTCCCACAGTTGTGGCGGAGTTATTTTCCCGTAGTGGTGACGGAGTTATTTCCCGCAGTGGTGGCGGAGTTATTTTCCCGTAGTGGTGATGGAGTTATTTCCCGTAGTGGTGACGGAGTTATTTCCCGCAGTGGTGGCGGAGTTATTTTCCCGTAGTGGTGACGGAATTATTTCCCGCAGTGGTGGCAGAGTTATTTCCTGTAGTAATGACAAAGTAGTACCCGTAGCGATGGCGGTGTTGTTATTTTTCCAGATTATCTTCCCGCAGTGGTGGCGGAGTGATTTCCCGTAGTGATAACGGTGTTATTTTCCTGTATCAGTGGCAGGGTCAGGTTTTATTGACAGAAGTACTTCTCCCAGTGAAGACAATAAGTTCGTTCCAGTATTGACAAGATAATGCTGAAATCAGATTTGTAGATAACGCTCCCCAAGCAGTCGTGCAGTTTATTTCTGCAGTTGGCAAATTTCCGGGTTCTTAGTATTCAACCGTCTCGTACCTTGAATGTCTGAAGGCCATTAGCTCTTCACCCAGTCGGGTCCAAGTCGCTTGAATAGGGGCAGCTGTTGCACCCTAAAATTTGCTCAACCTATTTCACCTGATTTTATGTCTCATAGCTTTAGCATTTGCATATTAGGTCATGTACATAACTAATTCATCTGCATAGCATAGCATGGGCAAGCCATCCAACAGGGGACCAAATGCAATTCTTATCTCTATGAGCATATCAAGAGGTTCTTATTCAAATTCAATCTTAGCCAAGTCATCATCTGAGAAGTTAGTGGACCAAGCAGTGGATCTATCTCCTATCTTGAGGGTATTTGAAGATCATCAAAGAAGTTGTGAGCTATGAATTGAGGCCATGGAGTGCATGTAGACATCATGGAATACCTAGAGGGTCATTTTGAAAGTGAGGCAAGTCATTGATGTGATTACAAGAGCTGCAGTTGAAGACAGTCAACTAGGGTTTCATCTGGGTCAACCCTGGGTCAACCCTAGGTCAAATGCTTGATTGAATGGCATCAAGACCTGTTTGAAAGACGTGGGATGCCTCATTTGACATGTAGATATGGATGTGGTGTTGTGCCAAGGAGGAATCAAGAGAAGTCAAGAAGAAGAGAAGTTTCTAAATTAGGGTTTCTGTGTAAAATCCCCTGATTTAGGTCAAACTTCCAAGCAAGATAATTCAAAATGCAAGTCTCAAATGAATCCTTGGCCAACATTAAACTTGTAGAGGATCTCAAGACCTTTAATTTGAGTGGTGGAAGACATAAAGGAGATTTATATAACTCAAGTTATGGTTCTTGCAAGTTATAGGTCATCTGAGGACACTGAAATTTGTCTATGAAAGTTACTTAACTTCCAAGCAACTTTTACCCCTTAAGGAGCTTTCAAATGGATTTCTGGACAACATGAAAGTTGTTCCTCATGATCTTAGATTTCTAGGAAGGTATGGTATGCCTTCATCTGATTTGTGTAACTCTACTTATGATTTATGCAAGCCAGGGGTATTTTGGGAAAGTAGAATTACAGGTCATTTCAAGCATATGCCTAAAACTCATACTTGCAAGTCTCAAATGGAAAAATGTTCAACATCAAACTTGCTCCAAATGACATTTTGAGTCTAGAAAAGTGATCATGAAAGTTTGGAAATGCTCATAGCTCAAGGTTCCAAATTTGGCCAAAAATAAGGGTTAATTTAATGGATAAAGTGACCTAAAAATGAGATTTTGTAATACATGTCCAAATGGGATGAAATTATAGGTCATTTTGATGGGAAATAATGTTTTGAGAACAATGGAAATATTAGATTTTTGATCTTAGTTCAAAATTTGAAAGTTATCATGGCTTGCTTGTGATTAAAGTAACATATCCAAAATTCACAAGGGATTTGAGTGCAAGAAATTTCTAGCAACTTCTAGATGATTCCATGGGCATCTATATATTGAATAGAGTGGATCCAATGCAGGGTTGGTGATTCATTTGGTTGAAAACTCATAGTTACATCCCATTCTTTCTTTTTGCGAATCACACGAAATCTCTCTCAAATCTTCATCATCCTTCAAGGTTTTGATTCCTTTCCACTCTATATTCATCACTGATCATACTCCAATCAAGATCTGGTTGAATTGAAGCAAGATTCGTGTGCTGCAAGTTTCATCATCCAAAGTGCAAAAAGAGTTAGTTACAAAGATCCAGAGTATTTGAGCAAGAGTTGCTGCATACAGAACCAAGATCCATATCCATTGATCAATTCTAGAGCATTGCTGAGCTTGAAGTGGAGGTTTCATCCATCTGTTTTCCATTTTACACCAGGTTGGTATTTCCTTCGAATTAGCTTGAATTAGTTAGCATGATGTAGAATCATTAGGTTAGATGTAACCTAGGTGGTTAGATGATTGATCCTGGAACTTTTGGCACGATTTGGTAGAGGTTAACATTTGAACATACCAACTGTTTTGATCTAAAACTAAGAGGACAGGGAGTGTTAATTCATGTGGATTGGCTTAGAGTAATCAGTGATGTTTGGTGGTTATTTTGATATCAAGAAACTGGCAAAACATGAGAGTGAAAGTTTGAGTAATTTTGGAAGTGGTGCTATCGGGTTTGGCTTTTTAGGGCGTGTTAGTGCAAACTGGATCCATGGTTGTGTTCAGGGAGGAAAGTAGATCAATTTTTCTTTTTGAAGTTTTGAGTTTCATGGAGAAACGAAGGAGCACGAGCCACTGGAAGATTCACGTGTGGAGGTTGTGTTTCATGGAAATTTCACAAACCCTAGAGGCTGGTTGGGGAAGACGATGTGATGATCGTTGGATTGGAGAAGTCTGCGTTGACCAACATGGGATCCAACGGCCCGTATTTAAAACCGAGTTTGAGAGGGAATCAGAGGCCATGAAACGCCTCGTTTCATTAAAGTCCTCTGATGGGCTTAATGATCAATCTGCTTTTCACACCCTACTCCCCCAAGGCCCAATGAATTGAACTGGAATAACTTGCTATATACACCGTTACTTTTTCCATTTATTTCTAATTTAATGATTTGTTTTCATTTTAGTGATGGGCTTAGTGACAACTGCTTTCAGCACCCCACATCTAGGCCCAGGGTCATATTACACTAGTTTTGTTTGCTTTATACACCGCCAGTTTTATTATTTTTTGTTTAATTTTACTAATTGATTTCTGAATTGGTCTGGGCCTAAGCAACAATGCTACGCGCACCTCCAGTACAAGCCCACCAGCACATTTACACGTGACATCTCTGTTGCTTGCACCCCCTGGCTTCCATTTAATTTTTGTTTTAATTCATTTTGTTTTGCATTTTATAAAATCCATATTAAATAGAAAAATAGGAATTTTGACATGAGAGTTTTTTCAATAGTTTAATATGGACTTGAAGAAAATTAAAATGATTAAAAAATAATAGTTTAGCTATTTTTTCTATTTTTGCTTATATTTTACATTTTAATTGTTTTTAATTAGATATAGTTTGTATATAGTTTTTGTAGAATTTCCTTTAGGATTTTCACCCCATTCTTTTTAGTATAACTAGATATGGATATTAGGTGCCCCCCTGATTTTTATGCTATTTTTTTAGGATTTATTTTAGGTAGTTTAGTTAGAAACTATTAGGATAGCCAATTAAGGTTGTGAATATAACATAGGTGTAACCAAAACAAGTTTCTTTTTGGGTTTCTTTAGGACAAATTAGAAGATGGGATTATAGGGGTATTATGGGTAAGTGATAGATCCCTTAGAAAATGCTAGGAGTTCCCCTATTATATTAATGCTATTAGTATATTCTTGTAATTGATTGATTGTGTGGTGTGCCCTCTCTAGGGTTATTTGTTTGACTGTGTGGGGTATTGGGCCTGCTTGGGGTTTGGGTTTGAGTTGAAGATTTTGCTGATGAAGCCATTGAAGACAAAAGGAATGAAGACCCATTTCAAGAGGGGATGAAGAGTGTATCTTGCTGGTAGCTGTTGAAGGTTATAGGATCTAGTAGCTAGGTAGAGCTCTAGAATAGAAACTTGATTCACAAACATGGAAGGTCTTGTTTGCCTCCATTCTTTCTCTATGATTCAAAGTCTCTTTTAAATACCCACCTCCTTCCTTTGGAAGGATTAGTGAATGTATTTAAAAGATAGAACTTTTGAGAGAAAACTGTTTGTATCATGTTAACAGTCAGTAGGCCACCCTTGGTAGGCAACTGACTGCTTAACATCCAATGCATCATGTTGACTGCTACTCATCTTGGAGAGTGAGACTTGAAGAAAAGCCCTGAAGGATGGGAGATAGAGACCTTGCTTGAAGGCTGTGAAGATGAAGACTGATGCTTGCTTGAAGCTTGTAGATGGTTGAAGATGACTTGAAGATAGAAGTTGATGAAGCTTGTTGATGAAGATTGCTGTTTGCTATTTATTTTTGCCGTTTATAATTTTTGATGTATTGTTTGAATTTCTCTGACTGTATTGTTTGCCATTTAACCTGTTAGGTTGAAAGCGAATTTTGTTCGCTTTTGCCTGTTGTTTTCTAGGTTCGAGGTTGAGTGGGACTCCCTTGCCTCGCTTGTATTGCTGCATTCATGCATTTTACTGCTTTATTGTATATTTGCTTTTGTTTCTGTTTCCGTTTATCCCTTAGGATCTCTGTTTCTCTCTGCGCAAGAGAGGAGCATGATAGACATTAGGTCTTAACCCATGCATGATAACATTAGGTTAGTTTGATTCCCTTTTCAACCATAGGTTAGAGTTCTGTCTTTTCTTTCTCAAAACAAACAAAAAAACACAATAAATCTTTCAAACACAATAAAAGACACTTCTTCCGTAAAAGAATGTGAACTCATCAAAACGTCATTTTTCTCCGCTTGGACTGTTAAGCAGAAAAACCCTTTTTCAGAAGGAGATAAAAACAATCAAGACAGACTTGTGTCGTACGTGGCCCGAACTACGTTTGCTCTGATCTTTCATGCCGTATGAAAGTACGTAGGCATAGGATGCGATATCCTAGCGAGCAACCTTCCCTTCCTTTCCAGTAGGTAGGCGAACTACGTTGACTCTGATTTCTCGTTTCAGACGGGAATACGTAGGCATAAAGTGCGATACTTTGCCGAGTCATTTTATTTTCTTTTAACCCCAGACCTATAGAGTAGATAGAATAACAATCCGTACCAGAAAACAAGCGTGGATCCCGTCGAGTACGACGGACGTGAGGGGTGCTAATACCTTCCCCTTGCGTAACCGACTCCCGAATCCAGGATTTGGTTGCGATGACCATTCCTTTCCCGTCTTTGCGGTAGGTTTACTTAGAGCGTTTCCTTTCCCTCTGCTGGGATAAATAATGCACGGTTGCGACTCTTCTGTTCAGCCGGCGCCGATTTTCGCAGTAGCGATAGGAATCATTACATGGCTTTACATATTTCTATGAATGGTCAAGAGGACGCTTTGTCTAATGTGCTAGTTGACATTGGTTCATCTCTTAATGTGATGCCAAAATCTACCTTGTCGAGATTGTCATATCAGGGTACTCTTATGAGGTTTAATGGTGTGATTGTTAAAGCTTTTGATGGTTCGAGGAAAAAGGTGATAGGAGAGGTTGATCTCCCTATAAAAATAGGTCCACAAGATTTCATGATTACCTTTCAGGTTATGGACATTCGCCCCGCCTATAGTTGTTTGCTAGGCAAACCATAGATACATGAGGTCGAAGCTGTCACTTTGACGCTCCGCCAAAAGCTGAAATTTGTGAAGAATTAGAAACTTGTTGTGGTAGGTGGAGAACAAGCTATACCAGTAAGCCATTTGTCCTCTTTCTCATATATTGACATTGACGAGGTTGCGGGAACTCCGTTCTAAGCCCTATCCATTGTTGACAATGTTTAAAAGATGAGTGGGGTATCCATCTCTTCTCTGAAAGATGCCCAATAGGTTGTTGAGAACCGTCAAGTTGTGGGCTAGGGAAGAGTCATTGAGCTTGATGAAAACAAGAATAGAGCCGGTTTGGGTTTCTCTCTTGGAACAAGTAAAAGGCAATTGAAGTGCCACTAAGATATTTTTCACAATGCTGGGTTCATCCACTCTGGAGACCAAACTATTTCCGCTATCATTGAAGATGACTTAAAGGATGACATGCCGAACTTCGTGACTCACTGAGTGGTCTGCCACAATTGGACAACTCTCGACATTCCTACTATTGTTCACTCTTCAAAGTAATTTGTTTTTGTGTTTTCCAAATATCCTTTCACTCTGCCCAAGGTGAAAGTGGATTTGTGAGGGCTTTATTTCAAACTTTATTATCATCAATAAAATAATATTTTGCTTATCCATGTGTGTTTTTTATCCTTTCACTTTTTCTAGAAAATGGTAACCTAAAAAATCAAATATAATAATAATTTCAATGTATATATGCATGATTTTCGTACATTTATTTGTTTCCTAAATTCAAGCATATATCATTGTGCAAATTAATTGTTAAACCCATTGAAAATAATGTCCCTATGCCCTCTCCCAACTTTTAATTTCCTGTGTTTGAAGCTGAAGAAGAGGATATTGAGAAAATTTCATATGAAATTTCTCGTTTTCTTGAGCACGAGGAAAAGACCATTCTGTCTCATGAAGAGCCTGTGGAAGTAATCAATTGGGTTCAAAAGAGGATACAAAAGAAGTCAATATTGGGGCATTACTTCTGTCAGATTTTAAGAAGAGGGTGGTAGAGCTTCTTAAAGAGTATGTGGATGTCCTTGCTTGGTCCTATCAAGATATGTCTGGTCTGGACACTGATATTATGGAGCACAATTTGTTGTTGAAGCTAGAATGTCCGCCAGTTAAACAGAAGTTAAGAAGAAGTTACCCCGACATTGTTGTTAAGATTAAAGAGGAGGCTTAGAAGCAGACTGATGTTGGGTTTCTTGTGGCAACTGAGTATCCTCAATGGGTGGCCAATATTGTGCCAGTTCCTAAGAAAGACAGAAAACTTTGGATGTGCATCGACTATAGAGATTTGAGTAAAGCAAGTCTGAAAGATGATTTTCCACTGCCACACATTGATATGTTGGTAGATAATACTGCTAAATTCAATATCTTCTCCTTTATGGATGGATTTTATAGCTATAACCAAATCAGGATGACACTCGAGGATATGGAAAAAAAACAACATTCATTACACCCTGGGGAACATTCTGTTACAAAGTGATTCCCTTCGGTTTAAAATATGCTAGTGGAGCGTACCAGAGAGCTGTGACAACTATATTTCATGATATGATGCATAAAGAAATAGAGGTCTATGTGGATGATATAATTCGTAATTAAAAGACTAAATAAGATCATATTGAATATTTGTTGGAGTTGTTTTAGCGTTTAAGGAAGTTTAAACTCTGTATGAATCCTAATAAGTGCACTTTTGGTGTCTGTTTTGAAAAATTGTTGGGATTTATTGTCAGACAAAAAGGTATTGAAGTTGATCCTAATAAAGTTAGATAAATTAGAGAACATTCAGTTGTGTTTCTTTCTAACTGGGCTACTAGTCAATCATAGGGGAAATCATCATTGATGGGTACTTGTTCGGCTTTTATATTATCAAGTCTAGAGAGGTGATCGGCTACAATGTTTTATTTTCCTTTTTTATCTTTAAATTCTAAATCGAATTCTTGAAGTGGAAAGATCTATCTTAATAGTCTTGGCTTGGCTTCCTTTTTGTTCAATAGGTACCTAATTATGGCGTGATCAGTGTAGACAATTATCTTAGCTCCTACTAGGTAGGAACGAAATTTATCTAACGCGAAAACGACGGCTAAGAGTTCCTTTTATGTGGTGGCATAGTTGATTTGTGCTTCATTTAAATTTCTACTTGCGTAATAAATCACAAGAAGATTTTTGTCTTTGAGTTGTTCAAAGATTGCGCCTATGACATAATCACTAGCGTCACACATTATTTTGAAAGGTTTATTCATATCAAGTGGTTGCATGATGGTTGCAGTAATTAGAGCATTTTTCAACAGTTGGAACACCTCTAAGCACTTTACATCGAAGATGAATTCAACATCTTTCATTAACAGGTCTATTAGTGATTTAGTTATTTTAGATAAATATTTTATGAATCGTCGGTAAAAACTGTCATGTTCTAAGAAACTACGTATTTCTTTAACGATTTTTGGAGGTTGAAGGTTTTCTATCTTAGCTTTATCGACCTCAATCCCCTTGTCAGACACTATGTGTCCGAGTATTATTCCTTGTCGGACCATGAAATGGCATTTTTCCCAATTAAGTACGAGATTAACTGTTACATATCTTTCAAGTACTATTTCTAGGTTCGTTAAACATCTTTCAAAACTGTGCTCACAAACGGAAAAGTTAACCATAAGTACTTCCATGATGTCGTCTAGAAAATCTGCAAAGATCGCCATCATGCATCTTTGAAATGTTACGGGAGCTTTACATAGTCCAAATGGCATTCTTCGATAGGCGAATGTACCATAGGTCATCCTTTAACCCTCTCATCCTTGGGTTTGACTTTGCAGAGATCACCAAGCACCTTTTTGTGTATCTTCTTTCCTTCATGTTCATATGCTTTATGTTTCACTAACTACTAATCAAAATAACAAAAATATGTCTTGTATCCTTTTGTTTCTTTGCAAGGTAAGGTGTTATATCAAGAACACCAAGCATGATTCATCAGCTAGGGTTTTGCTCCCTCAAGGATAAAGTATGGTTAACCATTGGTTCACAAGGGTTATCTTATCAATCCATGGTTTATAATCTCAAATTAAAAAGTTACAAGCATTATTCAATCTCATTTTGATCAAAAATACCTCAAGGTTTAGTAGCTTGTCACTCAAGAAAAGTCAAAGGTTCATGTGTTTATTTCCATGCCTTCACTAACAAGTTACCTCAAGATTTGGTCAATTTATTTAAAGGATATTTGAGGGCACATTATTTTGAGTTCATATGATCATCCATGTACCTTAAAATGCAAAAAAAAAAGTCCAAGTTTGCAATTTGATTCAAGATGGTTTGACCTAAAGAGTAACATTTTAAGTCAAACTTCCAAAGATCACAACTCCTTTATTTTAAATGTTTTTGGATACTTCTTTTTGCATATGACTCTTTTCAACATCCTCTTCAACTTACCTTTATATGACAAGAGCCAATTATGCTTGGAGAATCACCAAAAGTTTGAAGACATTATAGATCATTTGTGGACTTAGTGAAATTTTGCCTATTTTCAAGTGACTTTTTCTCAACTTTCAAGAATCACAACTTTTTCAATTTTCAACATATATATCTCGTTCTTTTTGCGCAATATAATTTGTGATACTCTCTACAAGTTTACTTCAATGGTTAAAGTCAAATTATGTTTGGAAGGCCATAGAATTCCTTGATACATTATAGGTCATTTTCAGTCATTTGTACTTAGAATTTTCAAGTTTGGTTTGCCAGATTTTTGTGCCAAATTCAACATGACATAAGTTTTAGCTCAAGCATACAAATGAAACCTTTCTTGGCATGTTGTGATCTTTGCCGTGATGTTAATCAATTGCAAAAAGAATGGAATCAAAAAGTCTTTTGTACAAGATGCCACATTGATGTAAACATGGTTACTTGGAACTAAAGTTTTGCACCATGATCAGATTTTTATCTCAATAGAAACTCAATCACAAGCTAAATTATCACATTTTATGCATCTAAGCAAGATTAGTGAAATTCCCAGAAGTTAAATGACTCATCAAACGCATGGTTTAGCTTAATTTTGAGGCATTTCAAATCACACTTTCTTCATGACGAGGGTGCACACGAATTCACTTAAAATTCTGATCATTTCACCCCTCACAGTATTCCATCATCCTCTCCTATAAATATAGGATCTCACTTGCTTCATTCTCAAGCTTTTGAGAGCCAGAAAACCTCTACCTTCAAATTTTTTGCAAAAAAAGTGAGCTATTGTGTTTTGATTTCCAGCCACTTTCAACTTAATATCTTGATTCAGTTAGCTCCATCGTGTTCCTTTGAAGCTTCTGCAATAAGAATCAAGCTCTAAGTGTCCCTGAATTGCTCCAACCAAATCCAGTTTCAGTGCTCCCCCGATCGTTTTTAGACAAGGTAGTTTGAGGCTTCATTTTCGATCAAACAAATTACTACAATGTAATCTTTTGCTTACTGAATGTTTCCCCCAAACTATCTGGTGTTGATAGCTTGTGTTCATCATTTAATTTTTGTTACATTGTGTTTTCTCTGAAATTCTCTCTACTCTCTTTCAATAAATGATAGTGGAGTATGAGGTTAAGGTCACCTTGATGAGATGGTTGCAATGATGGTGGTCTCATGCTCTTATGTTACCATGTAGCAACCTTCGGTGACTGGTTCATTGGAGAAGATGACCGGAAAGGCTGAGAATGATGACCTAAAGAGAGACACAGTGGCAGAATGAAATGTTTTCATTGGATAGATTCAAATGTGATTCAGTGTGTTTTCTTCAATAATTTCCAGCGTGCATCAGTATCTTAGGAGCGTGGGATCTGCCACGTCAATTAATGAAGTCAGATCCTACGCTCCTCCTTTTCCCCTTTTATTTTATTTTCTGTTTTTATTTTTTAAAATGCATTTTCATTTAAAAATTCATAGAAATTTCATTTTAATTCCAAAAATTCCCAAAATAATTTCTAAAATTCTCTTTTATTTTTATCTTTCTAATTTTATATTTTTCATATTTTATTTTCATCATTCATAATTTTTCTCTTTTTTTGAAGCATTTTAATTAGTTTAAAAATGTTTTTATGCATCCAAAAATTCTCAAAAATTTTATATATCATTCCTGACTTGTTTCGGACTTGCATGATTTTTCTTGTTCATTTCTTATTTGATTTGATGCATCTTTTTTATTTTCATCTTTATTTTCATTTTAAAATTGATTTTAAAAATCATTTTAGTGCATGATTTATTTGCATTTTATTTTATTGATGGAGTGAATACCCTAATCCATCAAAATGGATGATTGATTTTGTTGATGACTTGATCATCACTTGGATTTGGTTTTGCCTTTTTGTTGATCTTCTCTTCTTCATCCCTCTCTTTCCTTTCCTTTTTCCCCTTTGTTTTGATCAATTGGAAGATGTGTAGGCCATCTTTGTTCATGATATCTTGAATGGTGCTTGATGACCGACCTCCCATAGTATGATCTTCCTTATAAATTGTGCTACGATTGCTTAACATAGTGCTAAGTGTAACACCCCTTCTATACCCCCAAATAAATGCATATACAAATTTATCAGAGTAAAAATTTTAGAATAAGGTATAAAGGAAGAATGTCACAATTTCACCAATGAAACACTTTAACATTTGCTCCATAAAATATGTAACATTTTCATGGTTTTATAAATCACATTTCAACATTTAAATTTAAGCGGAAGATAAAATCATTTAATCATTTCCAAAATATTAATTCACATACACATAAGATATCCAGATTAATACATCATGCCAGGTAATTATAAAACCACATCAGCTGATACATCGTAATGTATCACAAAAGAATAATTATACTAGTCTAACTACCCAATGTTACATATCAGAGCAGCCGACTCAAAAGAATGAAGATAACTTCACAGAAAAGGACTCCAGCCTCCTAATCTGCAATGCCTCGTAGAGCATTATAAAACAGCAGAAGGGTGAGAAATATAACCATAATAATCAAAGCATAAGATTATATATATATAGGTAATCATATAATTCAACTCCATATTCCTCACCACAATTCACTCTCTTAGTCATATATATTTACCACACATATATAGACAACATAAATATTCACAAAGCATTCCCACATCATGCATACACTCACATTTCCACAATCTTATCATTCACACATAAGCATCTCTTCATGCACATGTCATATATCAATGTGACTCAACAACTCAATGCAACTCATGCAATGCGGTACCGACTCTCGTTATCATTTTTTCGGTTTTTACATTAAACCGGGTCCACTCTTCTAGATCGATAACCCGTTATCATTTTTCGGTTTTTACATTAAACTGGGTCCACTCTTCTAGACCGATAACAACAAAGGCCCGTCCTCTAAGCCTTCAAACCTACTCTTCTAGGTTTGGGAGAAGCCACTAGTTTCCACGAAACTAACAGACATTGCCTCTTGACTAAATTATGCATATGCAATCAACCACAACAATGCACTTAAGACCGTTCTCGCATCTTAATCTCATGCATTTAATAATTCATCTCTTCAAGAATTACACAATGATTGCACATACAACATATATCACAATAATCAAGGTATTCACATCACAATACCAATCATACAATTACAAGTTATGCACACATATTCACAATGTTCTCATGCATACTCATTACATAATTGTATGCACATCAAGCATATACAAGTTCATTAAATAATACACACATAATCACCTATTATGTTCACATGTATTTATACTTGATGCAATTAACATTCAAATCACAATTCTAGGATTCACACCCGTAGGCTACCCACAGCACATATCACAACACAATTACTCATTCGAGAAGAGGTCGATCGCGACCGAGCGCTCTAATTACTTAAGCCTCACTTACTTAAAATAATTAATCTCGAATAATCGGTAAAATCGGCTAAAAGTCGGCTAAAAATAATATTTCTTTTCACCAAGTTATAGAACATATTATTAGCTTCAGTTTGATATAAAGAACGTCAAAATCTGATAAACGGTGAAAAAGTTATGAATTTTCGAAGTTTTGAAAAATAATATTTTCTCACACTTACAGTGTTAATCGGTTAACGCATATGGTTAACCGATTAACCACTCCAAAAACTCAGGTTTTAGGCCAAAAACTCAGCTTTTAGGCCCCCAACACTGTGTTAATCGGTTAACGTATATGATTAATCGATTAACACCTGAAAATCTCAGAAAAACAGCTACGGGTTCGGGCTTAAAAGCCCCAAAAAGTCGCCCGATTAAATAGTTTTCACCCGATTAAATACTTACTCATCATCACCTCTCATATAGGGATAATTTAGGATCATAAAACACTAATTCTACGACTTCCGAATTTCACCCAAATCTTAACCTCCAATTTCTCCAAAAATGGCAAAACTCATAAACTCGATCAAATTCACTCAAACGAAACTCAATACTCTCGGCTAAACATTACCCGACTAAACTACGACATTATTACTCAGTTCCAACCGATTAAGTCACAGTTCTACCGATTATTCCAACTTTTGCCCTAAATGGAAAGGGATGGAAACTACACCAAAACCCCAACCCAACATATATAACATCATGCAATGATCAAATAGAAACATTTCTCACCCTTACCTCGATTAATCGGAGCTTTGATGTTGGTTCTTGATGATTTTCCACTTTCCTCTTCTTCTCTCTCTTTCTCTTCCTCTTTCTTTCCAAATGTTTTCTCTCCAACTTTCCCTCTGACATTTGATCTTTCAGAAATGTGTAAGTTGTCCAATTGAGAAGATAGATGAATAGCATCTAGAGTTGCTTCAGATTCCTTTTCTTTAGCCTTTTCTGCCTCTGATCCTTCAGAGTCTGTGAGAATCACTTCTCTATCTGCAGAATTCTCAAACTGCTTTGGCTTTTCAGAGCCAAGATTATCATCAAATCTGACATGAATAGATTCTTCCACAATCTGTGTTTCAGTATTGAATACTCTGTAGCCTTTAGAGCGTTCAGAATAACCAAGCATGAAACACTTCTGTGCTTTGGAATCAAACTTGTTAAGATTTTCTTTAGTGTTAAGTATATAACAAGTACATCCAAAAGGATGAAAATATGAAATGTTAGGCTTTCTGCTCTTCCACAGTTCATATGGAGTCTTTTTCAGAAGAGGTCTTACAGACACTCTGTTCTGAATATAACATGCTGTGTTGATTGCTTCTGCCCAAAAGTGTTTTGCCAGATTTGTCTCATTGATCATGGTTCTGGCCATTTCTTGCAGAGTCCTGTTTTTCCTCTCTACAACCCCATTTTGTTGTGGAGTTCTAGGACAGGAAAAATCATGAGCAATGCCATTTTCAGAAAAATATTTTTCAAAATATTTATTTTCAAATTCACCCCCATGATCACTTCTGACTTTTATAATTTTGAAATCTTTTTCAATCTGGACTTGCTTACAGAAGTCAAAGAACACAGAATGTGACTCGTCCTTGTGTTTTAAGAACTTTACCCATGTCCATCTACTATAGTTATCAACAATGACTAATCCATACTTCTTGCCTCTGATGGATGCAGTTTTCACTGGTCCAAACAGATCAATATGAAGTAGTTCTAGTGGTTTGGAAGTAGAAACAACATTTTTTGATTTAAAATATGTTTTTGAAAACTTCCCTTTTTGGCATGCTTCACAAAGAGCATCTGAAGTGAACTTCAGATTAGGGAGTCCTCTGACAAGATTAAGTTTATTAATCTGAGATATACGTCTCATATTAATATGGCCCAATCTTCTGTGCCAGACCCATTGCTCTTCATTAACAGACAAGAGGCATTTAACATTTTGAACTTTAAGTTCTGAAAGATTTATTTTATAAATGTTGTTTTTCCTCTTACCACTAAATAGGATACAGCCATCCTTTTGACATATAGCTTTACAACATTTTTGATTAAAGGTAATATCATAACCATTGTCACTTAATTGACTTATGGACAATAAGTTATGTTTTAGACCTTCAACAAGTAAGACATTAGTTATAGAGGGAAGTTTATCGTTTCCTATAGTGCCAGATCCAATGATCTTGCCTTTCTGGTTCCCTCCAAACTTCACGTCACCTCCAGATCTAAGTTCCAGGATTTGGAACATAGACCTTTCTCCTGTCATGTGTCGTGAGCATCCAGAGTCCAGGTACCATGATTGGCGTCCGGATCTTGCTGCTAAGAACATCTGCAACAGGAATTATTTTGTTTTTAGGTACCCAGATCTTCTTGGGTCCTTTGGGGTTATTTGGTTTGTAGGTTTGTCTAAACTTCTATTTTTCAACATAATGTTTATTCTGACTTGCCTTGGGTTTAAACACATAAGTATTCTTCTCAGAGCTTGTGTGTTTAATATCATTTAAGTGACCAAATTTAAATTGAGAATACAGAGGTGTCTTCTTGATAAAAAGTTTGTCAACAGATTTTGGATTACTTCCAGATGAAGATTCATATCCAATACCTCTTATGTTGTTCCCACTAACACCATAGATCATAGAAGCCATCTTGCTTCTGTCTATGCTCTTAGTAAGGAATCTCTGAAAGCTAGAGTCATATTTTTCTAAAATGTTTTCACATGACTTAGTCTCAGATTCAGATTCTTGTTGAGTTATTTCAAAGTCATTTTTGATTTTCAGATTAATTTCTTTTTGCTCAACAAGTTCTGTCTTCAGAAGATCAATCTCAGATTCAAGATTGCTTTTCAGCTTCTTGTATTTGAGTTTGATATTGTTATAACTTTTAAGAACTTCTGTTAAAACTTTTGTAAGTTCTTCTTTGGAAAGTTTGGCCATTACCTCTTCTGCGTCATCATCAGATTTAGAATCTGATTCATATCATGAGGTTCCTTCTTCTTGATCTTCTGTGCTAGCCATCAGTGCAACATTAGCACATTCTTCTTCTGATTCAGAAGATGATTCAGAATCATCTGAGTCATCCCATGTTGCCATCAGAACCTTCTTCTTTTTGTCAACCTTCTTCTTAGGTTTTTCTCTTTGAAGTTTGGGGCAATCATTCTTATAATGCCCAGGCTCTTTGCACTCATAGCATACAACTTCTTTCTTGCCAGAAGATTCCTTTCTATGATCAGATTTTTTGAAGTTGTTGAACTTCTTTCCCTTGTGCTTCCAGAGCCTGTTGATCCTTCTGGATAGCATGGATAATTCATCTTCTTCTTCAGAAGAAGATCCTTCCGAGCTTTCTTCAATAACCTGCAAAGCTTTAGCAGATTTATTAGATTTTAAAGCAACAGATTTACCTTTTTCTTTCTTCTGAGGTTCATCTTCCTCAAGCTCAATTTCATGGCTCCTCAGTGAGCTGATGAGTTCTTCTAAAGATATCTTGTTCAGATCTTTAGCCATCTTCAAGGCAGTCACCATTGGTCTCCATCTGGTAGGTAGACTTCTGATGATTTTCTTAACATGATCTAATGTAGAGTATCCCTTGTCTAGAACTTTTAGACCAGTAGTAAGGATCTGGAATCTAGAAAACATAGTTTCTATATTTTCAGATTCTTCCATTTTGAACGCTTCATACTTCTGTATAAGCGCCAGAGCCTTGGTCTCCTTCACTTGAGAATTTCCTTCATGAGTCATTTTAAGTGACTCAAACATTCCATGAGCTGTTTCTCTGTTAGTAATCTTTTCATACTCAGTATGAGAGATTGCATTAAGCAATATTGTTCTAGCCTTATGATGATTTTTGAAATCCTTCTTCTGGACTTCTGTCATTGATTTTCTGTCAACTTTCTTGTCATCCTCATTTGTAGGATGTTCATAGCCATCAATAACCAAGTCCCACAAATCAGCATCATACCCCAGGAAGAAACTTTCTATCCTGTCCTTCCAGTAATCAAATTTTTCTCCATCAAACATGGGAGGCTTTGTGCTGATTCTATCCCCTTCATATTTGTTACAGTTAGATGTAGATGTGTCACCCATAATGACAAACAGATATTTAACAAAGTAACTTTTCTCACTGGATCTTTACTGACACGGTTAAGTGGTAGCACACGCAGAACCGGAGCTCTGATGCCAACTGAAGGTGAGAAAATTACTTAGAAGGGGGGGTTGAATAAGTATGACAAATAATCAAAGATTTAAACACAGTTATTTTTATCCTGGTTCGTTGAACACAACTACTCCAGTCCACCCTCTCAAGAGTGATTTGCCTTTCTCTGTCAAGGACTTAATCCACTATTTAATCAAACAGATTACAATAGTAACACCTAAGAACAACTGTTCTTAGTCTTCTCAAGAGCAACTGATCCCAACTGGATCCTCTTAAGGAAAACCTTTTACAAACAATGTAAAACTATTACAAGAGTAAGAATTCTTCTAATAAGCTGTTATCACAACCGTGATATTTCTCTTAAGTTAAGAACAATGTTATAGCAAAAATAAAATTATAAGAGCTTTGAGAGTTTTGCTTTGATGAGTGATTTTTGCAAGAAGTTCGATACTGAAGAAGATGGAGTGGACTTCTTTATATAGGCACTTAGATCCATGAAGTCTTCTCAACGTTGAAGGTTGTGCTGAAAAGCCTGATGCCTTTTGTCTTCACTTTGCAGAAACTTTCCTTAGAATGGAATGCACAGATAAAACCTTTTTGTCTGTGTTCTTGTGTCTAGCACAAAAGAGGAAAGAGCTGTTGAGATATGCCAACGTACATACTTAAATCTTCTTCACTAAATAAGTTCAGCTTTCAACATTAAAGTCTGAATCTTCAGAATCTCCAAAGTAGAGATCTTCTGGATCTTCAGAGTCTTGGATGTTCTTCAAATTGAGCTGAATCAGAGTATGTGCAGCATGTGTGCTTGAGCGTGTAAATCTATCAGAGCAGAGTCTTCTATATCAGATTCTCAATACTTAAGCAGCGCAGTATCTTCAGAGTCTTCTGATGACTAAGCTTCTGATCTCTCAGAGTCTTCTATTCTTTAGAGGCTCCTGCTTCAGAATCTTCAGTAGACAGCATTCAGATTCTTCTGGGAGCAGCGTTCAGATCTTTATTTAAGATGCTCTTGAACCTTTGAAGCCTTTCATAATATCATTGTTCAGATGCAAATTTTCTCTTTTAAGAATATTTTCTTTAGTACCTGTAGCAAACAGTCTAGAACAAATTTAGAGTATATAATTCTTGAATACAAAATTCATAAGTGTTATCATCAAAACATAGAGATATAACTAAGAAACAATCTGTGTTCTTACAATCTCCCCTTTTTTGATGATGACAAAACATGAGAAATTTTGTTCAATAAAAAGTATGAATTATAACTCCCCCTGAGATTAACAATCTCCCCCTGAAATAAATACTTCAATAGAAGAGAATACTTCCCTTTTTGATTAAGTATATTTCAGATTCAGAGCCTGATGAAAGAGTTTTGACTTTCAGAATCAAATCTTGATGCCAGATAATTATGACTTCCTTCAGTCAGAGCGCCTGGTTATCATCTTGCTTGAATTCTCTTTCAGAGTAAAGGTATCAGAGTAAGATATCAGAGTTATCAGAATTGATTGAATACTCAGATTTTCTTTGGAAGATCAGGTTCTGGTTGGAAAAGTCTCAGGGTAACTTCAATGAATTTTGTCAGATATATCAATGTAATCTGAAAGACTTAAATTCAATGTAAGTTAATAAAATGTCTGAATTTCAGTTTTAGTAATTACTTATAGGTTGAACACTCAGTTTCTCTTTTTCTCCCCCTTTTTGTCATAATCAAAAAGATTTTTAAAGACAGAAAGATACAGAAGAAAAGAAGCATATAGAAGCAAAAACATTAACATGCAATTAAACAAACCAAAGTTCACAGTCAAACAGGCAGAAGCCAAAACGCATAACACAACAAAAAGTAAACAGCAAAAACAGTTCATGTGCAAAAACGACAAATAAAACTAAGTCTGGCGAGAGGCAATAAGGGTCAGAAGCTCTGTCATCTTGGCAGCTGACTCTTCTTGCTTAGACATCCAGGTCTTGATTTCATCAGTTGTCTTCTCTTGCTTGATCATCCAATCCTTTATATCCTTCACATCATTCACAAGTTCTGCAACCACAAATGAAGACGGAGCAGATGCAGTAGCAACAGGGTTCCCTTAAGATTGGTTTTCTTTAGAAGCTTGTTCAACCATTTCAGATTCAGGAACTACTGGAGGAGCAGCTTCCAAAAGTAACACAGGAGGAGGAGGAGGCATGTTCATCAGAGTTACCTTGATTAATTCTGTAAACTTAGACTTAGCAAGCTTAGAGCATTTAGCTCTAACTTTTAAGGCAACTTTATTGAATATCCAGATGAAGCGCTTCCAAGCAGCATTTAAAACAGTTGGATCCAAACTAGACATGCATACATCCTTAACACGAGTATATTCAGAATCTAACTCCTTTTTGAAAATTTCAAACATAGTATTAACACATGATCCTAGATCTGACTGTTCAGACTGTTCAGAGGAATTAGGATTAGGGGTGTTAACAGGAGTAGGTTCAGATGGTTGTGGTTGAGGTGATGGTGGTTGAGATGTGTGGATGTCAGATTGAGGGAGTTCAGATGGTTGAGGAATGGTTTGAGTTTCAGATGGATTGGTTTCAAGTGGTTGAGGAATGGTTTGGGTTCCAGAAGTTTGAGTGTCAGATAGTTGAATTTCAGATGGATGAGGTTGAGGTGGAGAGTTTGGTGGAGTATGAAACATGGAAATGTTAAGATGTTCCTTCATAACACTTTCAGAACGGGCTTGTTTAAGAGACTCTGATTCAAAATCAGATGAATCAGATGAATCAGAGGATTCATCTGAGTGAACAGATGTTGAAGAAATTATAATTGATTGATTGAGGGGTTCTATATCAAGAATATTGTCAGAAAGATTTGGATCTTCTGATGGAATTGGTTGTTCAGAGTGTTCAGTTTGAACATTCTCTGGTTGGTTTGGTTCTGAAATGATTGTTTCTGGTTGGAGAGTCTCTAATTGGGGATTCTCTAGTTGTGACATTGTTGGTTGAGGAATTTCTGTTTAAGTATTTTCTGGTTGAGTTGTTTCTGTTTGTGGAATTTCTGATTGAATTGTTTGAGGTTGTGGTTCAGAGGGAATTGGTACAGGAGATGGTTGTGAATGAACTGGTTCAGATGAGGGTGGTTCAGATAAAGGATTTTCAGATTGTTTGGGTGTTGAAGTTCTTTGACTAAGATTTGGAGAGAGTTGTGGTGATGAAAGGGGTGAATGAACAGCAGGTGTAGGATCAGATGTTAATACCTGATGAATAGTGTCTCTAACTTCTTCCAGAGTGGCTTCTCTAGAGCTGATTCTGGCCTTCTTTCCTTCTTTCTTCTTCTTCCTTGAAACTTCATATACTTTCCTTTTCTTCTGAACTGATCCTTCTTCAGCTTTCCTCTTACTACGTCTTTCCTTCATCCGATTTGGCAATTCTTCTCCTGGTTTCTGAACAAGATTAGCAGGTAGAGGAATTCCTTCCTTTAGACATTCTGCAATGTACATCCAGACAAATTCCTTTGGTTCATCTGCACTGAACATTGGAAAGTCTTCCAAGGGTATCCTTCTGCCTTGGACCTCCTCAGAGTTTATCTTCCTTAATTTTCCAATCAATTCTGAAATGATTTTCATCCTTTTCAGATTGAGTCCATTTATTTCAGATCCAATGATGTATGACAAATCTTCTGTTATCTTTGCATCTGTCAGATGCTTTACCAGCTTGTTTTCAACAAGGATGTCTGAAATCAGTCTTCCCAGAGGTATCCAAGTTCTAACTTTCCCAGCTTTAACTCTGACCTCTTCTCTAGTTTCTTTGACATGAGTTAGAAGATGACTGAAGATCAGATACGGTAGATCCACCTTAATATTCTGGCTGATGCAGTACATGAAATACAGATGTTCTGAACTCACATAGTCTGGTGAGTTGGATGGCTTTCTGTGAAAAAATGTACTCATAAATATCTTTGCCCAGATCCTATAGATAGGTTTCAGATCTTTAACCTTACTCGTTGGTGTTCCAACTACAGTGATTTCTTCATAAACCTTAGCCATATCAATACGTGAAGAGGCAAGGTTTGAAACTCCATCAGATTCGGTATAACTGAACAGTTGCCTGATCAGTTTCTCAGTAATCACTATTTCCATCCCAAGAACAGATGAGTGAATAAACTTAGGACCAGCGCTAGCGTGAATCCAGAATTCCTTTACAAGAGTTGGATACACAGGACCCATCAATCTCTCAAAGTATTTCTCCCAGCCTTGAGCTTTAATGGCAGGTGTTAGGTCAAACCCATTTTCCTTTAATGATTCAAGATCAACGAAGCTCTCACACAAAACTTCAAGATCTTCTACTGGAGTAAATAGGGTGCGTTCTGGTTTCTTGTACATTATAGTTTTGTTGGATTTTACAGCAGTGTTTGATGTAGAAGCCATTGATGAAGCAGAAGATCTAAATTTGGGTTTAGGGTTTTGGTAGAGGTTGAAGAGAGAGCAAAAACGCATGAGTGTCGTGAATGTGAAAAGTGTGAAAATAGTGTGATAGGTGGTATATATAGAGAAAAAAAATTAAGCATCGGGCACAACAAAAGACACATACGCACGTTTGTACAGCATTTAATGAAAGTAATCATGTCACATTAAATTTATGACAGCTGGGGGGAAAACCAAGAAAAAATGAGATTTTCAAAGCAATACCTCAAACGTCAATTCAGTTGAGCACTCCATCGTTTCAGATACTGAGTGACACGTGTTTGCTTTGTATGTGCATCTGATGTCTCTCAAGAAATGAAACGTTTCCAACTTTCAGATCTTCTGAGCTTGTTAGTTCAGAGTTTCACACAAATAAATTAATTAAAGATAAATGAATAAAAAAAATCAGATGAAATACTTCAGATCATTAAACATTTTGCATCTGAGAAGTTACCTCTGATAAATATTACTCTGGACAAAAATCCATACAAATATTTTTCAGAATGAACTTAAATCTATCTTCAGCAAGGGGTTTTGTGAAAATATCAGCCCATTGATGATCTGTATCAACAAAGGCTAGATTGATTACACCCTTCTGAACATAGTCTCTGATGAAGTGATGTTTAATTTCTATATGTTTAGCCTTTGAATGCAAAATAGGATTTTTTGACAAACATATAGCAGAAGTATTATCACAGAAGATAGAAAGGTTACTCTCATAGATCTGATAATCTTCTAATTGACTCTTCATCCAGAGCATCTGAGTACAACATTCAACAGCAGCAATGTATTCTGCCTCTGTAGTTGATAGTGCAATAGTGGGTTGCTTCTTGTTGTACCATGAGATCAGATGACTTCCAAGAAACTGACAGCTTCCAGAAGTGCTTTTACGTTCAACTCTGTCTCCAGCATAATCAACATCACAGAATCCAACTAATGAAAATTCATCAGATCTTCTGTAACACAGACCCATGTTAGTAGTACCTTTCAGATATCTTAGAATCCTCTTAACAGCTGTTAAGTGTGATTCTCTAGGATCTGATTGGAATCTTGCACATAAGCAGACACTAAACAGAATATCTGGTCTAGAAGCAGTCAAGTATAGAAGAGATCCTATCATACCTCTGTAGAGTTTGTGATCTACCTTCTTACTTACCTCTTCCTTACCTAGAGTGCTTGTAGGGTGCATTGGAGTCTTTGCCATTTTACTATCAACCATGTTAAACTTCTTCAGAAGCTCTTTAACATATTTGGTTTGATGTATGTAGGTGCACTCTGGAGTCTGATTGACTTGGATTCCCAAGAAGAATCTCAATTCTCCCATCATGCTCATTTCAAACTCTTCCTGCATACATTTAGCAAACTCCTTTCCAAGCGTAATATTTGTTGATCCAAAAATAATATCATCTACATAAATTTGACAAATCAACAAATCTTTCTTAACAGTTATACAGAATAAAGTTGTATCCATTTTTCCTCTGATAAAGTTTTTCTTCAGAAGGAAGTTGCTCAACCTCTCATACCAAGCTCTGGGAGCTTGTTTTAATCCATAAAGAGATTTCTTTAGTTTAAAAATATGATCTGGAAAGTTTTCACTTTCAAAACCAGGAGGTTGGTGGACATATACTTCCTCTTCTATAATACCATTAAGAAAGGCACTTTTAACATCCATCTGATACAGAGTGATGTTATTCTGTGCAGCAAATGAAATAAGAAGACGAATAGATTCTAACCTTGCCACTGGAGCATATGTCTCAGTGTAATCAATACCTTCTTGTTTACTGTATCCTTGAGCAACCAGCCTTGCCTTATTCCTTTCTACTTCTCCCTTTTCATTCAACTTATTCCTGAAGACCCATTTTGTTCCAATAACATTTAATCCTTTAGGTCTAGGAACCAGATCCCAAACTTCATTTCTGGTGAATTGATTTAGCTCTTCTTGCATGGCAATAATCCATTCATTATCTTTCAGAGCCTCATCCACAGATGTTGGTTCAATTATTGACACTAAGCTAAACAATGAAGATTCAGATGTTCTGAGATAGGATCTTGTCCTGATTGGATCATCTTTCTTTCCAATAATCATATCTTCTGGGTGAGATGCCTTGATTCTGGAAGAAGATCCTCTGACATTTGATCTTTCAGAAATGTGTAAGTTGTCCAATTGAGAAGATAGATGAATAGCATCTAGAGTTGCTTCAGATTCCTTTTCTTTAGCCTTTTCTGCCTCTGATCCTTCAGAGTCTGTGAGAATCACTTCTCTATCTGCAGAATTCTCAAACTGCTTTGGCTTTTCAGAGCCAAGATTATCATCAAATCTTACATGAATAGATTCTTCCACAATCTGTGTTTCAGTATTGAATACTCTGTAGCCTTTAGAGCGTTCAGAATAACCAAGCATGAAACACTTCTGTGCTTTGGAATCAAACTTGTTAAGATTTTCTTTAGTGTTAAGTATATAACAAGTACATCCAAAAGGATGAAAATATGAAATGTTAGGCTTTCTGCTCTTCCACAGTTCATATGGAGTCTTTTTCAGAAGAGGTCTTATAGACACTCTGTTCTGAATATAACACGCTGTGTTGATTGCTTCTGCCCAAAAGTGTTTTGCCAGATTTGTCTCATTGATCATGGTTCTGGCCATTTCTTGCAGAGTCCTGTTTTTCCTCTCTACAATCCCATTTTGTTGTGGAGTTCTAGGACAGGAAAAATCATGAGCAATGCCATTTTCAGAAAAATATTTTTCAAAATATTTATTTTCAAATTCACCCCCATGATCACTTCTGACTTTTATAATTTTGAAATCTTTTTCAATCTGGACTTGCTTACAGAAGTCAAAGAACATAGAATGTGACTCGTCCTTGTGTTTTAAGAACTTTACCCATGTCCATCTACTATAGTCATCAACAATGACTAATCCATACTTCTTGCCTCTGATGGATGCAGTTTTCACTGGTCCAAACAGATCAATATGAAGTAGTTCTAGTGGTTTGGAAGTAGAAACAACATTTTTTTAATTTAAAAGATGTTTTTGAAAACTTCCCTTTTTGGCATGCTTCACAAAGAGCATCTGAAGTGAACTTCAGATTAGGGAGTCCTCTGACAAGATTAAGTTTATTAATCTGAGATATACGTCTCATATTAATATGGCCCAATCTTCTGTGCCAGACCCATTGCTCTTCATTAACAGACAAGAGGCATTTAACATTTTGAACTTTAAGTTCTGAAAGATTTATTTTATAAATGTTGTTTTTCCTCTTACCACTAAATAGGATAGAGCCATCCTTTTGACATATAGCTTTACAACATTTTTGATTAAAGGTAATATCATAACCATTGTCACTTAATTGACTTATGGACAATAAGTTATGTTTTAGACTTTCAACAAGTAAGACATTAGTTATAGAGGGAAGTTTACCGTTTCCTATAGTGCCAGATCCAATGATCTTGCCTTTCTGGTTCCCTCCAAACTTCACGTCACCTCCAGATCTAAGTTCTAGGCTTTGGAACATAGACCTTTCTCCTGTCATGTGTCGTGAGCATCCAGAGTCCAGGTACCATGATTGGCGTCCGGATCTTGCTGCTAAGAACATCTGCAACAGGAATTATTTTGTTTTTAGGTACCCAGATCTTCTTGGGTCCTTTGGGGTTATTTGGTTTGTAGGTTTGTCTAAACTTCTGTTTTTCAACATAATGTTTATTCTGACTTGCCTTGGGTTTAAACACATAAGTATTCTTCTCAGAGCTTGTGTGTTTAATATCATTTAAGTGACCAAATTTAAATTGAGAATACAGAGGTGTCTTCTTGATAAAAAGTTTGTCAACAGATTTTGGATTACTTCCAGATGAAGATTCATATCCAATACCTCTTATGTTGTTCCCACTAACACCATAGATCATAGAAGCCATCTTGCTTCTGTCTATGCTCTTAGTAAGGGATCTCTGAAAGCTAGAGTCATATTTTTCTAAAATGTTTTCACATGACTTAGTCTCAGATTCAGATTCTTGTTAAGTTATTTCAAAGTCATTTTTGATTTTCATATTAATTTCTTTTTGCTCAACAAGTTCTGTCTTCAGAAGATCAATCTCAGATTCAAGATTGTTTTTCAGCTTCTTGTATTTGAGTTTGATATTGTTATAACTTTTAAGAACTTCTGTTAAAACTTTTGTAAGTTCTTCTTTGGAAAGTTTGGCCATTACCTCTTCTGCGTCATCATCAGATTCAGAATCTGATTCATATCATGAGGTTCCTTCTTCTTGATCTTCTGTGCTGGCCATCAGTGCAACATTAGCTCATTCTTCTTCTATATTTTCAGATTCTTCCATTTTGAACGCTTCATACTTCTATATAAGCGCCAGAGCCTTGGTCTCCTTCACTTGAGAATTTCCTTCATGATTCATTTTAAGTGACTCAAACATTCCATGAGTTGTTTCTCTGTTAGTAATCTTTTCATACTCAGTATGAGAGATTGCATTAAGCAATATTGTCCAAGCCTTATGATGATTTTTGAAATCCTTCTTCTGGACTTCTGTCATTGATTTTCTGTCAACTTTCTTGCCATCCTCATTTGTAGGATGTTAATAGCCATCAATAACCAAGTCCCACAAATCAGCATCATACCCTAGGAAGAAACTTTCTATCCTGTCCTTCCAGTAATCAAATTTTTCTCCATCAAACATGGGAGGCTTTGTGCTGATTCTATCCCCTTCATATTTGTTACAGTTAGATGTAGATGTGTCACCCATAATGACAAACAGATATTTAACAAAGTAACTTTTCTCACTGGATCTTTACTGACACGGTTAAGTGGTAGCACACGCAGAACCGGAGCTCTGATGCCAACTGAAGGTGAGAAAATTACTTAGAAGGGGGGGTTGAATAAGTATGACAAATAATCAAAGATTTAAACACAGTTATTTTTATCCTGGTTCGTTGAACACAACTACTCCAGTCCACCCTCTCAAGAGTTATTTGCCTTTCTCTGTCAAGGACTTAATCCACTATTTAATCAAACAGATTACAATAGTAACACCTAAGAACAACTGTTCTTAGTCTTCTCAAGAGCAACTGATCCCAACTGGATCCTCTTAAGGAAAACCTTTTACAAACAATGTAAAACTATTACAAGAGTAAGAATGCTTCTAATAAGCTGTTATCACAACCGTGATATTTCTCTTAAGTTAAGAACAATGTTATAGCAAAAATAAAATTATAAGAGCTTTGAGAGTTTTGCTTTGATGAGTGATTTTTGCAAGAAGTTCGATACTGAAGAAGATGGAGTGGACTTCTTTATATAGGCACTTAGATCCATGAAGTCTTCTCAACGTTGAAGGTTGTGCTGAAAAGCCTGATGCCTTTTGTCTTCACTTTGCAGAAACTTTCCTTAGAATGGAATGCACAGATAAAACCTTTTTGTCTGTGTTCTTGTGTCTAGCACAAAAGAGGAAAGAGCTGTTGAGATATGCCAACGTATATACTTAAATCTTCTTCACTAAATAAGTTCAGCTTTCAACATTAAAGTCTGAATCTTCAGAATCTCCAAAGTAGAGATCTTCTGGATCTTCAGAGTCTTGGATGTTCTTCAAATTGAGTTGAATCAGAGTATGTGCAGCATGTGTGCTTGAGCGTGTAAATCTATCAGAGCAGAGTCTTCTATATCAGATTCTCAATACTTAAGCAGCGCAGTATCTTCAGAGTCTTCTGATGACTAAGCTTCTGATCTCTCAGAGTCTTCTATTCTTTAGAGGCTCCTGCTTCAGAATCTTCAGTAGACAGCATTCAGATTCTTCTGGGAGCAGCGTTCAGATCTTTATTTAAGATGCTCTTGAACCTTTGAAGCCTTTCATAATATCATTGTTCAGATGCAAATTTGCTCTTTTAAGAATATTTTCTTTAGTACCTGTAGCAAACAGTCTAGAACAAATTTAGAGTATATAATTCTTGAATACAAAATTCATAAGTGTTATCATCAAAACATAGAGATATAACTAAGAAACAATATGTGTTCTTACAGATGGATCCGCAATGTATTTCCTCAACTGAGATACATGGAATACGTCATGCAGATTAGAAAGCGACGGTGGTAAAGCCACGCGATAGGCCACTTCTCCTATCCTCTGCAAAATCTGATAAGGACCAATGAAACGCGGCGACAACTTGCGCGACTTCAATGCCCTACCAACACCTGTCATCGGAGTGACTCGAAGAAACACATGATCTCCCTCTTGAAATTCAAGTGCCTTCCTCCTCTTGTCATAATAACTCTTCTGACGACTCTGAGCAACTCTCATCTTCTCTTGAATCATCTTGATCTTATCAGTAGTATGTTGAACTAACTCGGGTCCAACAACAGAACTCTCTCCGGACTCAAACCAACACAATGGTGTCCTACACCGCCTACCATACAATGCCTCAAATGGTGTCATACTGATACTCGAATGAAAACTATTGTTGTAGGTAAACTCAATCAAAGGCAAGTAGCTATCCCAAGCTCCTCCTTTTTCCAATACACAAGCTCTCAAAAGATCTTCAAGCGACTGAATCGTCCTCTCCGTCTGTCCATCTGTCTGAGGATGATACGCTGAACTCAAACGCAACTTAGTACCCAAAGCACTCTGCAAGCTCTCCCAAAATCTCGAAGTGAACCTCGAATCTCTATCTGAAACAATACTCGACGAAATACCATGCAAACACACAATCCTCTCAATATACAATTTAGCCAACTTCTCCAACGGGTAATCCATACGCATAGGGATAAAGTGTGCAGATTTAGTCAATCTATCCACGATAACCCAAATAGCCTCAAAATTACTCGGCGTCCTCGGCAAACCCGATACAAAATCCATGGAGATACTATCCCATTTCCACTCAGGAATAAACAATGGCTTCATCAAACCCGATGGCTTCTGATGCTCAATCTTTGACTTCTGGCAAGTCAAACAAGAATACACAAATTCCGCAATATCCTTCTTCATACTAGGCCACCAAAACACTTTCCTCAAATCCTGATACATCTTAGTAGCACCCGGATGAATACTCAATCCGCTACGATGTCCTTCCTCAAGGATACTCTTTTTAAGCTCAACAACATTCGGAACACAAACTCGATCCCGACATCTCATAATCCCATTCTCATCAATCCGAAAATCACCACCTTGGTCTTGGTTGATTAAAGTCAACCGATCAACTAAACTCAAATCCGATTTCTGTCCTTCTCGAATTTCATCCAAAATACCACTTGTAAGCTTTAACATACCCAACTTAAATCCAAAAGAAGTTCTCTCACATACTAAACTCAAATCCCTAAATTGCTCGACCAATTCCAACTCTTTCACCATCAATGCCGACATATGCAATGATTTCCGACTCAATGCATCCGCTACTACATTCGCTTTACCCGGATGGTAATTCAAACCAAAATCATAATCCTTCAAAAGTTCAAGTCATCTTCTTTGTCTTGCATTCAATTCCTTTTGATCAAAAAGATATTTCAAGCTCTTGTGGTCACTAAACACTTCAAATCTTGCACCAAACAGATAATGCATCCAAAGTTTCAACACGAACACAACGGCGGCCAACTCTAAGTCATGCGTCGGATAATTCTTCTCATGCACTTTGAGTTGCCTCTAAGTATAAGCCACAACTTGGTTATTCTGCATCAACACACCTCCTAATCCCATCAAAGAAGCGTCACAATACACAACGAACGGTTTTTCCGGATTTGGCAAAATCAAAACAGGGGATATCGTCAACCTTCGCTTAAGTTCTTGGAAACTCGCTTCACACTTGGCATCCCAAATAAAAGCTTGACCCTTCCTAGTCAACTGCATCAACGGCAACGATAACTTAGTGAATCCTTCAATAAACTTTTGATAATAACCGGCTAAACCAAGGAAACTTCTAATCTCAAAAACTGACTTCGGAGTCTCCCATTGCGATACCGCTTCAACCTTCGACGGATCAACCGCAATACCATTACTCGAAATCACATGACCAAGGAAACTAACTTCCTTCAACCAAAACTCACACTTAGAAAGCTTTGCAAACAACTGCTTCTCTCTCAACACAGATAACACAATCTTCAGATGCTCGGCATGCTCTTCTTCGCTCTTCGAATAAACCAAGATGTCATCGATAAACACAACCACAAACCTATCCAAATAAGGATGGAAAATCCTATTCATGTACTCCATAAATACACCTGGTGCATTAGTCACACCAAATGGCATCACAGAATACTCATAGTGTCCATACCTCGTCCTAAAGGTCGTCTCCTGAATATCCTCAGCTTTCACACGAATCTGATGATACCCAGATCTCAAATCAATTTTGCTGAACACACTTACACCAACCAACTGATCCATCAGATCATCAATCCTCGGAAGTGGATACTTATTCTTAATAGTCACCTTGTTCAACTGTCTGTAATCCACACAGAGCCTCATAGAACCCTCTTTCTTCTTAACCAACAACACCGGTGCACCCCACGGCGACACACTCGGACGAATAAACCTCTTTTCAATCAATTCCTCAAGTTGACTCTTCAACTCTTTCAATTCTGATGCCGACATACGATAAGGAGCCATCGATATCGGACTAGTTCCAAGAATCAAATCTATTGAAAACTCCACTTCTCGCTCCGGTGGTAAATCCTATATCTCTTCAGAGAAAACTTCCGGAAAATCTCTAACAATTGGTAAAGCACCAATCTCTTCACTTCCACCAATTCTCAAAGTTGCCATAAGCATAAATACCTTAGCTCCATCTTGCACTGATTCTTTCACTTGTCTCGCTGTCATAAATAAATCTCTGGCAACGTCCGATTCCGGAAAAATAACCGTCTTGTCAAAACAGTTAATATATACCCGGTTGAATTCCAACCAATTCATCCCAAGGATGACATCGAGTTGGTCTAGGTGAAGACACACTAAATCAATTCCAAAATCTTTACCGAAGATACTCAACAGACAATTCAAACAAACATATGGTGTAGTTATCGAACCCATAGCAGGAGTATCGATAACCATACCGCCACCAATCACAGACAACTCAAGATTCAACCTTCTAACACAATCCAAAGAAATAAAAGAATGCGTAGCTCCGATATCAATTATAGAGATCAAAGGTGTACCATTAATGAAGCACGTACCTCGGATCAATCGATCGTCGCTAGCAGTCTCAGATCCAGATAGAGCGAACACTTTCCCGCTCCCTTGATTCTTCTTAGGCTTATCACACTTAGTACTAATGTGCCCTCGCTCACCACAGTTGTAGCAAGTCACACCAGTACCGCTTCTACACTCAAGAGCTTTGTGGCCTGGCTTGCCACACTTGAAACACTTATGTTCAACACATTTGCATTCGGGAGCACGATGTCCCACTTCACCACAGTTATAACATCTAACCGGAGTAGAAACTCCCCAACTTGGCATCTTGCCATAACCCATTCTCTGCTTCCCTTTGTCTGCAGGAGTCACATAAGGTTTTCCTCGGAATTGACCTTTTCCTTTATTATCACTTAAACTCTTGTAGTGGCTAGACCGAGCCCTACTGTCTTCATCATAGATTCTGCTCTTATTCACTAACTCAGAAAACCGCCTGATTTCCTGATATCCAATAGCTTGCCTAATCTCGGGTCTCAAACCGTTCACAAACTTGAGGAACTTAGACCTCTCGGCATTAGCAGTATTATAATGAGGACAAAATTTGATCAACTCTTCAAATCTTGCCGCATACTCCGCTACCGTCGAATTACCTTGTTTTAACTCAAGAAATTCAATCTCTTTCTTCCCTCGCACATCCTCTGGAAAATACTTCTCCAGAAAAGTCTCTCTGAACAAATCCCAAGTGATCACAATATCATCCTCCTCAAATCGTTGGCGAGTATTACCTCACCAATCTTCAGCTTCTTCTTCGAGCATGTGAGTCCCAAACTGCACCTTTTGTGCATTTGAGCAATTCATAACCCGAAAAATCTTCTCCACAGCTTTCAACCAAATCTGTGCTTTGTCAGGCTCATGGGTTCCCTTGAAAATCGGAGGATTGTTCCTTTGAAACCTCCCCAAAGTACGGAATTCATCTTCAACAACATTCCCCGCATTCACATTGGTCGGAGGATTCTGCCCAATCGCTCCCGCCAACCTTGTCAAAGCTTCTGCGATCGCTTCATCATTCCTCCCTGCAACCATCTTACTAATGCCAACAACAGAACCACGTAAAAACAACCAGTATTGATAATGCAACACACGCATATCAATAACACACAGGGAAAAACACTCTAACAACTTGGCCGGACGGACCGACCTGCTCTGATACCACTATTGTAACATCCCCTTCTATACCCTCAAATAAATGCATATACAAATTTATCAGAGTGAAAATTTTAGAATAAGGTATAAAGGAAGAATGTCACAATTTCACCAATGAAACACTTTAACATTTGCTCCATAAAATATGTAACATTTTCATGGTTTTAGAAATCACATTTCAACATTTAAATTTAAGCGGAAGATAAAATCATTTAATCATTTCCAAAATACTAATTCACATACACATAAGATATCCAGATTAATACATCATGCCAGGTAATTATAAAACCACATCAGCTGATACATCGCAATGTATCACAAAAGAATAACTATACTAGTCTAACTACCCGGTGTTACATATCAGAGCAGCCGACTCAAAAGAATGAAGATAACTTCACAAAAAAGGACTCCAGCCTCCTAATCTGCAATGCCTCGTAGAGCATTATAAAACAGCAGAAGGGTGAGAAATATAACCATAATAATCAAAGCATAAGATTATATATATATATATATATATATATATATATATATATATATATATATATATATATATATATATATATATATATATATATATATATATATATATATATATATATATATATATATATATATATATATATATATAGGTAATCATATAATTCAACTCCATATTCCTCACCACAATTCACTCTCTTAGTCATATATATTTACCACACATATATAGACAACATAAATATTCACAAAGCATTCCCACATCATGCATACACTCACATTTCCACAATCTTATCATTCACACATAAGCATCTCTTCATGCACATGTCATATATCAATGTGACTCAACAACTCAATGCAACTCATGCAATGCGGTACCGACTCTCGTTATCATTTTTTCGGTTTTTACATTAAACCGGGTCCACTCTTCTAGACCGATAACCCGTTATCATTTTTCGGTTTTTACATTAAACTGGGTCCACTCTTCTAGACCGATAACAACAAAGGCCCGTCCTCTAAGCCTTCAAACTCACTCTTCTAGGTTTGGGACAAGCCACTAGTTTCCACGAAACTAACAGACATTGCCTCTTGACTAAATGATGCATATGCAATCAACCACAACAATGCACTTAAGACCGTTCTCGCATCTTAATCTCATGCATTTAATAATTCATCTCTTCAAGAATTACACAATGATTGCACATACAACATATATCACAACAATCAAGGTATTCACATCACAATACCAATCATACAATTATAAGTTATGCACACATATTCACAATGTTCTCATGCATACTCATCACATAATTGTATGCACATCAAGCATATACAAGTTCATTAAATAATACACACATAATCACCTATTATGTTCACATGTATTTATACTTGATGCAATTAACATTCAAATCACAATTCTAGGATTCACACTCGTAGGCTACCCACATCACATATCACAACACAATTACTCATTCGAGAAGAGGTCGATCGCGACCGAGCGCTCTAATTACTTAAGCCTCACTTACTTAAAATAATTAATCTCGAATAATCGGTAAAATCGGCTAAAATTCGGCTAAAAGTAATATTTCTTTTCACCAAGTTATAGAACATATTATTAGCTTCAGTTTGATATAAAGAACGTCAAAATCTGATAAACGGTGAAAAAGTTATGAATTTTCGAAGTTTTGAAAAATAATATTTTCTCACACTTACAGTGTTAATCAGTTAACGCATATGGTTAACCGATTAACCACTCCAAAAACTCAGGTTTTAGGCCAAAAACTCAGCTTTTAGGCCCCCAACACTGTGTTAATCGGTTAACGTATATGGTTAACCGATTATCACCTGAAAATCTCAGAAAAATAGCTACGGGTTCGGGCTTAAAAGCCCCAAAAAGTTGCCCGATTAAATAGTTTTCACCCGATTAAATACTTATTCATCATCACCTCTCATATAGGGATAATTTAGGATCATAAAACACTATTTCTACGACTTCCGAATTTCACCCAAATCTTAACCTCCAATTTCTCCAAAAATGGCAAAACTCATAAACTCAATCAAATTCACTCAAACGAAACTCAATACTCTCGGCTAAACACTACCCGACTAAACTACGACATTATTACTCAGTTCCAATCGATTAAATCACAGTTCTACCGATTATTCCAACTTTTGCCCTAAATGGAAAAGGATGGAAACTACACCAAAACCCCAACCCAACATATATAACATCATGCAATGATCAAATAGAAACATTTCTCACCCTTACCTCGATTAATCGGAGCTTTGATGTTGGTTCTTGATGATTTTCCACTTTCCTCTTCTTCCTTCTCTTTCTCTTCTTCTTTCTTTCCAAATGTTTTCTCTCCAACTTTCTTTTCTTTTCCTTCTCTATTATATATTTCCTTTATTTTTCTTCCTTCCAATTTCCTTCTCAATTCTCTATTAATTCCAATTAATAAAAATTAATTTCCAACATTAATAAAAATCCCACTAAATCAATTAATTACTATAATTAATTATTTAATGAAATTCGGGCTGTTACACTAAGTTTGTCCCTAATCGGAAAGTGATCATTTGGTCCAGTTTTAGATATGAGTCATCTTTAGTTTAGATGTAAATATCCTATCTCCATAATGTACAGATTCTTTTCCACCTAAGAGAACTAGTGGCATACTTGTTGATTTTATCTAAGTTGGAGCCCTTCTCAAAGGATTATGCAAAGCTCTCATACTTTTTGGATTGATTAGTTAAGTAATCTACTTTAAATGATAAAATATCTTCATTAACACTAACATTAACTTTAATTGTACTAACTTTTACTTTATGCTCTTTATCTTTATGCTTTTTACTTTTTCGCTCTTTATTTTATGTTTATCATTTCATATCATTATTATTATCTTGTTTATATTTATGCATTTTTCTCTTTGTCCATTTGGACTTTCTTTTTCTTTTTTAAGACATTAATAAAGGCTTAAACCATGAAAAGACTTTTAATGTTCCTTGGACTATTTGGTGACTATCATTTGCTCATGGATGATGGGCTTAGAATTAGGTTATTTACACTATGCTTTGAAGTTATATCTTGAGCCCTTGGATCTTATTTGCTACTTTGACCTTGAGGTACCTCTTTTGAAGACTTGGCTTGGAGACTTAGTTTTCATCTGGTGCTTGATTATTTCTCTGCTTGTTATTGCTTATCTTGTTACTTGAGTCCAAAGGATGGGAATTTTGGCTTGTTTATATCAAAGGCTTGTATCTTGGTTAGATATTTCCTTCGTTAGCTTTTATTTTCTGCTTTAGGATAGCCTCTTCATCTCCCCGCCTTCTTAAATTTTCAAAATCTTCTCCCTTTTTCAAAACCTTCTTCTTTCAAACTAGAACCACTTCCATAGTAAACCTTGACTTTGTCAAGTGCATTTTCAAACTCATTTTCTTAATAAAAATGTTAATCATACTTAAGCATACTTAGACTATTTTCAAAGATTTAAAAAAAATACTTAACTCATTCAAACCACTTTGTGTATTTTATGCACTTTTTGCTTTTAAAAATTTTCGTTAAGTTTAGACATCAGTCATTTTCATAGTTGAGATGTGATCCTCTTATCCCTATAGTATTGTTTGAAATGAGTTGATTATTTTCCACCTTAGAGAGTTAGTGGCATACTTGTTGATTTTTATCCAAGTTGGAGTTCTTCTCATGGTGATGCAAAGGTCCATTTTCACATACTTGTGGGTGATTAGTTGAAGTTTTCTCCTTAAAATGAAAACTTGTTTTCTCATTTAAAATAAATTAAAAAACACACCATTTTGTTATTTTTACCACGAACTTCGAGGTTTTGATCCTCCATTGTACTTTGTGGGTACGCAGGCACGAGGCTCAAAAAGTCTTGTCAAACACAAAAATCATATAAAATATTTCTCTTCTCATCTCCACCATCTTTTGCAAACAATACTTTTTAAGTCAAACGCTAGATTTTCAAAGAGGTTCCTATAGACGTTGGTGCTAACACCTTCCCTTTGTGTAACCAAACCCCTTACCCTATCTCTGTTTTTATTAGTTTTTATTTGAAAACTTCTTTAGGTTTTGTTCGCTCTTTTCCCTTTCCTTTGAAAAAATAAAAGTGTGGTGGCGACTATTGCATTATGAGTTAAGTTAATCAATAGATTAATCTCAAATTTTCCCGCTACACCCCAAACGACTAGAACTACTTCGAGGGGTACATCAGATGGTTTTTCAGGGTGTCACATTTGTATATGGTGCAGGCTGCTCTAAGAGATCTGTTGGGACCAGCTCATCAGGAGATACTAGAGGAGGAGTAGGCTCAGCTAGATAATACTGATGGTGTCTTTCCTAGGAGTCTTCTCATTATGGAGATCGTGCGGGCAGGCATTGACGAGGGTATCTCCCCCAATGGGTCTGGTGTCATGCGAGTCCTAGATGTCATCATGGCGGAGGCGTAGGGAGCATTGTTGTACCGGAGAGAACGCTGGAGGACGGGAAGATTGATGGTCAATGGAGGCAGAGCAGGCATAGGAGGTAGAGGAGATGTTGTCAGACTTACACAATAGTAGTCTGTCATTATTTTGTTGTAGTATTATACTATTTGCTTTATTTTGACAATTTTACTACATTCTGGATCTCGATTGTACGATATTTTTTACATATATTGTTATTTTATTTTTTACACACCCATAATTAGTCTTTTATTATGTTGTAGGACTATCTTTTTTATTTTGGATCGTGCGTTATACTTCATCTGAACATAAATACACAACTTATGATAAAAAATACTTGTTCTAATACATTCTAGAGATGCATCTCTGGAATATTCACGAAGATGCATCTCCGAAACAATTGAAATTTAAATAGTTGCTGAGTGACATATTTTGAATGTTTAAAATGGTTCCATATATGTATATTCGGGATATGTCAACGTTTATACAAAAATGTGCGTTCGGAGATGTATCGCCGGAATATAAGGGCATTTAAATGATTTTGCATGGTGGCTAAGAACTATCTAGGATGCATTAAGAAATTCTCTTAATCTTTTATTCAGTCCGTTCTTGAGCTCAACACTCTCACTAAAAAAACTTAATTTATTAAAAAAATTGTTAAGTTTGTCAATATAGTTGTTGTTGATATCAAAGCAAAAGTTATAAACCTTCATTTTACTTCTTCCTTCACCCACACCACTGGTTACTTAACTTGGATCGATTCTCTTAATAACTCACTTTAGAAGATTTGATTTTTTTAATAAAAATTTGTTTATTTATTTATTTTGTTTTATTTAATTGAGTTATATATTGTCTTTGTGTGTTAATTTCTAGTGGTTAATGAATTTAGGTTTGTTTAATTGTTTATATTTTTGGGATAATTCTTTTGATTTTGTAGCTATGTTGTTAAAGTTCCATTTGTTTTCTCTTATTAAAGCTTTATTTTATTCTCTAAAACTACTTGTTTTAGTGCTCTATTTAAAGTGTTCTTATTAAGTTTATTTGTTTCTAGGATTCTTACCAAATTTTTTTGTTATAGGTAATTGAAAATTGAGGCAAATGACAAGTGAAAGTGTCATAGGCATCATTCCTCCTCCTTTAAATGTCATCATTCCAACATAAAGAGAACAACAAATACCTGAAATTTAAATACCAACACAACTAGGAACAACTTAAGGTACAATTCCAGAAGATGCAAAGGTCAGATATTGGGAAAAAAACCTAATAAACTTCCTTCTAATTCTTGATTGTACTTTATAAGGAACAATTATAAGATTAAATGTATCTTTTGTAACAAAGTTTATGCAAGCAGTATGTTTAAGAATGGAACTACTAGCATGAACAAACACATTTTTAAGTGTCGTAATAACCCAAATATGGAATCTAATAATAAACAAAAAAAGCAAGTGTCATTTAAACTGGTTGAATTTAGTCAAGAATTGACATGATTAGCCTTTACATGATAATTATGAATGAACTTGCTTTTAAACATGTTGAAAATAAAGAATTTAGGTTATTTTGTTAGTATGATTTGTCCTAGATTTAAAGTTTCTACTCATGTCATCGTTGCTAAATGTTGCATAGTTTCTATAATGTATTTTTTTTAAATTAATATTAAAAAATACCTTGAAAAACATGAAAGCGGGAAAATACACAAATGAGTATAATATTTGAAAGAAGAAAAAAAATGTTATAAGCATACCAACCAAATCAAACCGATTAGTTTAATTCAATTCTATTTCTTAAGACTACTAAAAACCAAACTAAACCAAATCAATGGAGATATTATTGGTTTTCAATTTTTTATCAAAAATCGATTGAAACCGAACCGATTATACCCCTAACTAATATAAGTAGAATGACTAACCATATGTGTCAAACAACTGAAAATAGTAAAAACAAATATTTTCATAATTTTATAATTAAAATATAAAAAATAAAATAAAATAACTCAAACAGACATTTTCTCAAAACCAAACATGTTTATGATTTAGGTATACAATGACACCAATTCTTATTTTTTGGATGTCCTTAACATACACTTAAAAGAAAAGTCTAATGGATAAAAACCAAGAGAATCACTATTATCCCACTCTTTTGGTTGCATATTAGGGACACCTATCTTTAGGGATGGTAATTGAACTCATTCTCAGTAGATATTCACAAAATTTACCCACAATGAATAAGAAAAAATCGCAAAATAGGCACGGACATGAGAAATTACCTATTAAAATAAGTGAGTATGGGCACAGGTACGGGTACCTTAGTATCCACCACGCCCCATATCAGCACAATATTTATTTATGTGCTTTTATTTTTATTATTATATACACAAGTTAATTTATCAATTTTATTAAATACATCACTATTAAATTTGTATGCATTTTTATATAAATGTTGTTTATTTCTTAATTTAACAATAACATCTTTGAATTTTTTTAATTGTTGGAACATTATGTCAATATTCAAATATAGGAAGATGAATTTGAAAAAGTTTCTTAAGTCAAGTCACACATTGTGTGTTAGTTGAAAAAATTACTTAGTCTCACATTGCTTAGGTGAGATATATTTCCTTCCTCACTTCATTATATAAGGAAATTCTTTATTTCATTCCTAAATACACCAAAAACTTATTTTGAGATTTTCCTTCCTCACTCTAATAACTTTGCGTCTTTCGAATTGTCGAAGTGCCAACTTCTCCCCCTTTTTTCTACTTGTTGGTTTTTCCGAGTATTTTCTTGTAAAGACAACTTTTTTAAATAGTGACTTAGAAGAAGAAATCTATATGGACCAACCGGAAGGGTTTATGATTCATGGACAAGAAAATAAGGTCGGTAAGTTAGATAAGTCTTCGCATGGTCTAAAACAAGCTCCAAAGCAATGGCATAAAAATTTTGATAACTTAATGATATTGAATGAGTACAAAGTGAATAAAAGTGACAAATGAATTTATTACAAATCTGATAATCGCATTTGCATTATCATATATCTCTATGTAGACTATCTACTCATATTTGGATCAAACATGCAGGCTCTTAATGATGTGAAATCATTGTTGAGTAACAACTTTGATATGAAAGGCCTCGAAGAAGCGAACGTGATTCTTTGTATCAAGATGACGATATTCGAGCAAGGAGTTTCTTTGGATCAATCACATTATGTGAAAAAGTTCTTAAAGAAATATAATTACTTTAACTGTAAACTCGCTAGCACTGTAACACCCTTCTAAACCCCACGGAAAAATAGGCATTATCAGAGTAAAATTAACATGCATTCACAAAGGGCATCACACATATACTTCTAATTTACTAAAAACCATATGTCATGCTCAATAACACTAAAATAAATAATCATACTTTACAAGATTTTATTTGCATGTAACAGTGGATTTATTTATATCACAATTTTTCATAAAAGAAATATTTACTTTTATCACATAATTGCCTCACTTAGGCACGACGGCCAACAATACAAAATACATCAGAAACATAACCCAAACGATCCCAGTGTTACATGACCAGAGCACGACTCGACCCAATAAAATTAAATCACTAAACAGTTACACCAATAGCGACCTCGCAACTACGAGCAGTACTACGCCTTGATACCTGCACTATGTCATGAAGGACATCATTCCAGCAGAAGGGTGAGAAATATTATCATAATAACAATGCATATAATCATATATAAATGCACAAATACAAAATATATATGTTCCACATTTTCTCACCACAATACACTTTAAACGTCATATATGTCACAACATATGTTTACCTAATTAAACACATTCATCAATTCACATAAACACACATAACATGTTTATTCCACCAATTCACATAAACATTTATATTCATGTTTATTTCACCAATTCATCATATAAAGATGATAATGCAACTCATAGAGACCGACTCACGACTCTATGCAGATGCAAATGCGGTACTGACTCGTTCAGCAGGTTCAATTGAAGAACCAAAAGGAACCATCGCTCGTTACCGAAGTAACTCCCTGTCGGGCCTACGATGTTCACCCATCGCTCACACCCCACATGGGCACACGATGTTTCAGGATTGCTCACACCCCACAAAGGCACACAATCGTTCTGCAGATCCTCCACAGGATCAAGAATAAACCATCGCTCACACCCCACAAGGACACACGAGGTTTCTGCAGATCCTCCACGGGATCAAGAATAAACCATCGCTCACATCCCACAAGGGCACACAAGGTTTTTGCAGATCCTCCACGGGATCAAGAATAAACAATCGCTCACACCCCACAAAGGCACACGAGGTTTCTGCAAATCTCCCACGGGATCAAGACACAAGAATGCAATCACGATGCTACACACGCACAATGACTCCACACACTCTTGAAATGCATACATATACACAAAAATATTCAATTACGCATTACCACATACAAGTACGTACAATTATACACATAATTGTCAAACGGCCACATCTCACACTTTCATACAACAATCATATACACATACCTTATGACTCATACAAACTCCTCAACTCTTGCAAATCCTCATTTGGATTATGGGTACAACACATATACCCCACCAGGAACAACATCACAGTTATTCTACCCCGATGATTACTACACTAGGAACGACACCTTTTCATTCTACCCCAGTGAGTAAGAATCTCGCACGCTCACATATTCACAACATCATTAACATATACATATATTCTCATGCATACTTCACACATCATCACACTCATCATGCATTCATGTTTAATTCAAATGATGCATATAATTGCCAAAAGGCCATACTCCACAATCTAGGATTCACGCCATAAGGCTACCCACAACATGTCTCATCACAATAACACACAAACTATTCACGTTGCATAAGGATTAACATCGTTGAACCAAGAAATTAACAATTGAATGGAACACACAAGAAAACAACATGCTGTCACACTCGATACCCTGTTCGCCTAGCGAGCTCCTAGCGAGTGCTCGCTACCTGTTCGCCTAGCGAGCAAGCTCGCGAAGGCAATCAGAAGCCACTGACTTGATTCGCTACCCCACTCGCCACAGCAAATGCCCAGCAAATGCTCGCGACCCACTCGCCTAGCGAACGTACTAGCGAGGGTCTGCGAACCCAGAATTTCCCCACTGTCAAAACTCCAGAATCATCGAAATCCACCCGATTCAATCCCAACTCGTCTCGGTAGCCTTACCCCAACATTCCTCGACTAAATCCTACCACTCATTCTCATTTCTAACCGTTCAAACTCGATTTCTACCGATTAAACTCATTATGCCCTAGAATGGAAGATGAGGAAGAACAACCAAACAAATCCAAACAATCCATACATAATCACATACATTGGTAAGATAACGATACTTCCCACCCTTACCTCGATTAATCGGAAGCTAGAAGTCGTTCTTGAGCTTTCCAAGCTTTTCCTTCTTTTTCCTTCTACTTTCTCTTCTTCCTCCACTTTTCTTTCATATTTTCTATTTTACATTTTCGTTCCGCTCCCCCTTCATATATCCTTCCCTTCTGTTTCTCTCCAATTTATTTCTACTCTCACAATGTTTACTAATTCCTTTTCTCACAAAATATCCCATCTCATTCCTTAATTAGAGAATATCTAGTAAGTCTACATTATTCCACCAAATAGAATAAATCAGTTAAATCCAATAATTCACTCAAATCATACAAACCAATTAACTAGTATCATTAATCAGTTATTGAAAATTGGGCTGTTACAACTCTCCCCCACTTTAGAAATTTTCGTCCTCGAAAATGTTATCCAACTCGAATAACTCTGGATACGACTCTCACATCACAAACTCCCAACTACTTTCGCCAAAGGAATCCCTTTACCTCGAAGTTGCTTCACGTTCACCCACCTAAACTTAGCAGTGTCTCCACCATCGGATTGCCTCTCGCACAATCTCAGGTCCAAGTACAATGCTCTCGCCGGACACACATCAACTCAAGGAGCCTTACACCCTCTTACTAAACAAAGCCACATACGATGTCACTCTGATATTAGAATGATGGCAATTTTCGTAGATAAACTCCATCAACGACGATTAACTATCACATGATCCACCTTGGTCCAATCACACAAGCTTTCCAACAAATCCTCTACATAATGGGTAATCCTCTTTGTCTGTCTATTCCTCCCGCGGACGCTAGCTAGAGTTCAACAACCACGTGGCACCTAGATGTACCTATAAACCTCTCCAAAATCTTAATGAAGAACTCAGATTCCCATCTAACAGAACGATTCATCCTTACTGGTAAATAACGAGTTACTCTTGTTAATCCATTCTTAACTATCCAAATCGAATCATATCCCATCAAATCCTTCGGACAACCCGACACAAGATCCATGGGAATACTATCCCATGCCACTCAGAAATATTCTATAGTTGTATCAGGTCCAACAGTTTCTGATGTTCACACTTCGACTTTCAACAAGTCTAATCAACATATGCAACTTCGACCACTTCTCTCTCCATCTATGGTCACCAAGACGATTCCTCAATTCGGTCATATCCTCACAGTACCTGGATGGATACTACAATTTATCTCAACGTCCTTCTCCCAGGGTACTTTTATCTCATTCTCATTATTGGAAACACAAACCTTATCATGACACTCATGGTGCCATTTCCATTAATCCGAAGATCAGCTCTTCGACTGTTATCCATTAAATTCAATCATTCTATTAACTCAAATAAATTTCGACTCCATTGGATCTCATCGGGAATACCAATAGTCGGTCTCAACATACAAAGCTCAACTCCACGAGAAGTCTCTTCGCATACCAAACTCGTATCCCGAATTTTTTCTTCAGTTATAATTCAATACCATCGTCATCAGTATATACAGAAATTCCCATTTGATACCTTAGCTACCACGTCGTCTCACCCGAAAGGTAATTCGACCAAAACCACATTTCTTCAGAAGTCCCAATTATTCCCTCTGCCTCATATTCAACTTTTCCAATTTAGACGAACACCTTAAGCTCTTAAGGTCAGCAATCATTTCGAATCTCAACTAAACAATTGAGGTCTCCAAACTCCGGTACAGACACCCAACAACCAATTCCAACTACTTGTCAGATAGTCCCCTTATGTATCTTGAGTTGCCTTAAAGCATAACCAAAACTCGCTGATGTTGTACTTAACATATCTCTCAATCATATCAACCAAACATCACGAAACACAACAAGTAGTTCTGTCAGGTTTGGCCAACCAATACACGAGTTACTGACAGCTGCTCTCAAAAACTCTTTAAACTTCTTCCCAGTGACATATCACTACTCTTTCTCAAACACTGATAACTCAAGTCTCCGACGCTCAACATGATCCTCTATACTCTTCGAATATCCAAATATCATCGGCTGCGCAACTACTCACTCACTCAATTAAGTATGGAAAATCTCGTGTCAAACGGACACTCAATTTGTGAGTTATGGAGGAAACATAAACCACACCTCCCGTACGTACCACAACATCCAAACGTACTCCATCAAGAAATAACTTAATTCCCTGTTACTATTCTCTCATTACGACAAAGTACTAAAACAACATTCCCACACTCAGAAGGCCATTTACATATCTTCAACTCTTGAAATACTTAGAGGCCTAATCATACCAAGATTGTATTCCACTTCTTACTTTCTTTAATAATCACCAGAAATCACCATCCACATCTTATATACTTGACCTCATAAACTGTTGTCGTAGCACACACAGACATAAGCCTCAAAGTTATTCCATCAATTTAATCTCTTGGCTAACCAATTAGATGTATAACATGGAGCTCTCAATATCGGACTAGTTTCATTAACTAAGTCGATCACAACTCCACTTCACGCCCCGGGCTGGGTATCACTACGTTGTCAAGACAACTTCTAGACATTCTCAACTAATTGGTAAACTGCCAACTTTCCACTCTCGTTAATACACACAACTCCCAAGTACTTGGCTTCACTCCAAACAATTCACTGCTCATGCCATCTAAGTTTTCAAGACACGTCTATCCCATCCAACACAATCCCAACTACTATCAACAAGAGATTAAGGGTGATCAGTTCCTCAATTTGTCAATAAACAGCCGAAATCATGATGGGGCATAAACCATCTTTACCAAACTATAAGAGCGTTCAACAACACACTGAGCTACAACTCCACGCCTGCAGCATCCTGGGGAGGCACAACTTTTCTCCCCCACTTTAATTCATTCCCACTCCTGCAGACAAGGTTTAGAGCAACAAACGCGTACCGACAGTGTTTTCACACACATGTCGCATACAATGGAACAAACAACATAAGACAACTTGGCCGGATGGACCGACCTGCTCGGATACCACTAATGTAACACCCTTCTAAACCCCACGAAAAAATAGGCATTATCAAAGTAAAATTAACATGCATTCACAAAGGACATCACACATATACTTCCAATTTACTAAAAACCATATGTCATGCTCAATAACACTAAAATAAATAATCATACTTTACAAGATTTCATTTGCATGTAACAGCGGATTTATTTATATCACAATTTTTCATAAAAGAAATATTTACTTTTATCACATAATTGCCTCACTTAGGCATGGAGGCCAACAACACAAAATACATCAGAAACATAACCCAAAAGATCCCAGTGTTACATGACCAGAGCACGACTCGACCCAATAAAATTAAATCACTAAACAGCTACACCAATAGCGACCTCGCAACTACGAGCAGTATTACGCCTTGATACCTACACGATGTCATGAAGGACATCATTCCATCAGAAGGGTGAGAAATATTATCATAATAACAATGCATATAATCATATATAAATGCACAAATACAAAATACATATGTTCCACATTTTTTCACCACAATACACTTTAAACGTCATATATGTCACAACATACGTTTACCTAATTAAACACATTCATCAATTCACATAAAAACACATAACATGTTTATTCCACCAATTCACATAAACATTTATATTCATGTTTATTTCACCAATGCATCATATAAAGATGATAATGCAACTCATAGAGACCGACTCACGACTCTATGCAAATGCAAATGCAGTACCGACTAGTTCAGCAGGTTCAATTGAAGAACCAAAAGGAACCATCGCTCGTTACCGAAGTAACTCCCTGTCGGGCCTACGATGTTCACCCATCGCTCACACCCCACATGGGCACACGATGTTTCAGGATTTCTCACACCCCACAAGGGCACACAATTGTTCTGCAGATCCTCCACGGGATCAAGAATAAACCATCGCTCACACCCCACAAGGGCACACGAGGTTTCTGCAGATCCTCCACGGGATCAAGAATAAACCATCGCTCACACCCCATAATGCCACACGAGGTTTCTGCAGATCCTCCACGGGATCAAGAATAAACCATCGCTCACACCCCACAAGGGCACATGAGGTTTCTGCAGATCCTCCACGGGATCAAAACACAAGAATGAAATCATGATGCTACACACGCACAATGACTCCACACACTCTTGAAATGCATACATATACACAAAAATATTCAATTACGCATTACCCCACACAAGTACGTACAGTTATACACATAATTGTCAAACGGCCACATCTCACACTTTCATACAACAATCATATACACATACCTTATGACTCATACAAACTCCTCAACTCTCGCAAATCCTCATTTGGATTATGGGTACAACACATATACCCCACCAGGAACAACATCACAGTTATTCTACCCCGGTGATTACTACACTAGGAACGACACCTTGTCGTTCTACCCCAGTGAGTAAGAATCTCGCACGCTCACATATTCACAACATCATTAACATATACATATATTCTCATGCATACTTCACACATCATCACACTCATCATGCATTCATGTTTAATTCAAACGATGCATATAATTCCACAATCTAGGATTCACGCCATAAGGCTACCCACAGCATGTCTCATCACAATAACACACAAACTATTCACGTTGCATAAGGATTAACATCGTTGAACCAAGCAATTAACAATTGAATGGAACACACAAGAAAACAACATGTTATCACACTCGCTACCCTGTTCGCCTAGCGAGCAAGCTCGCGAAGGCAATCAGAAGCCACTGACTTGATTCGCTACCCCACTCGCCACAGCGAATGCTCGCGACCCGCTCGCCTAGCGAACATGCTAGCGAGGGTCTGCGAACCCAGAATTTCCCCACTGTCCAAAACTCCGGAATCATCGAAATCGACCCGATTCAATCCCAAATCGTCTCGGTAGCCTTAGCCCAACATTCCTCGACTAAATCCTACCACTCATTCTCATTTCTTACCGTTCAAACTCGGTTTCTACCGATTAAACTCATTATGCCCTAGAATGGAAGATGAGGAAGAACAACCAAAAAAATACAAACAATCCATACATTGGTAAGATAACGATACTTCCCACCCTTACCTCGATTAATCGGAAGCTAGAAGTAGTTTTTGAGCTTTCCAAGCTTTTCCTTATTTTTACTTTTACTTTCTCTTCTTCCTCCACTTTTCTTTCATGTTTTCTATTTTACATTTTCGTTCCGCTCCCCCTTCATATATCCTTCCCTTCTGTTTCTCTCCAATTTATTTCTTCTCTCACAATGTTTACTAATTCCTTTTCTCATCAAATATCCCATCTCATTCCTTAATTAGAGAATATCTAGTAAGTCTACATTATTCCACCAAATAGAATAAATCAGTTAAATCCAATAATTCACTCAAATCATACAAACCAATTAACTAGTACCATTAATCAGTTATTGAAAATTGGGTTGTTACCAGCACGCCATACGATCCAAGCGTGAAACTGTCAAACAAACATAATATGTGAGCATCATTGGATGTCTTAGTTGTGTTATTGATTGTAATAGACCCAACATTGCATATGTTGTAGGATTTTTGTGCAGGTTTACTAGTAGACTGAGTAATGAGCATTGACAAGTTATTAAGCGAGTCATGTGATACCTTAAAAAGGTCATGAATCTTAGTTTGCATTGTTAGAGATTTTCTCCTATACTTGAAGCATACGATGATGTAGATTGGAATACCTTATCAAATGACTCCAAAGTAACTAGTGGTTATGTATTTAATATAGTTGGAAAAGCTATTTCTTGGAAATCAAAGAAACAGACTATCCTGATTCAATCCAGGATGAAGTTTGAGATGATAGTATTAGCAACTACTAGTGAAGAAGCAAGTTGGTTAAAATGCTTGCTAGCTGAGGTCCCTTTATGAAAAAACCTTTGTCAATTGTGTTGATCCAGTGCGATAGTACCCTGGCTATTGCAAATATTGAGAATCGTTAGTATAACGGTAACTGACGTCAAATAAGGAGGAAGCACGACACTGTTAGAGACTGTATCTCTAAAGGAGTTGTAAGAGTGGATCATGTACACACTGATAAAAAATTTAACAGATCCTTTGACAACAGGATTAGCTAGAGAGAAAGTCAATAATACATCCAATAAGATGAGACTAATGCTATAGAAAAACGAGTTGCTCATGATGGTAACCCGACCTAAATGACTGGAGATCCCAAGAAATAGGTTCAATCGGTAATAACAAATTTTGAGTATATGAGGTGATCATGCTAGAATAAATAAGAGAAGCATGAACCCTAGAGCGATAAGAGGATGAGATAATAGAAACTCTTAATTAGATATATACTCTGTATGAGGGAGTACTTAGGCTATAGGAGTACTCTTGATAGACTCACCTATGTGATTGTGGAACTTAGGCCAGTTCCTATGAAATTTTGAGGGAGAAGTCCTAGATCCTTCACTAAACCGGGATACACGTGCAAGACCATTAAAGCACAGGCTATTATAATACATCTTAAGAAAAGGTTGTGTGAGGGCTTGATGTCTGAGATAGAGTTCAAGACAATTGTGTCACTCTTGTTGAATAGGAATCCTATGTGCAATGCAAAGGTTCAAGTCGTAGACACCTTTATTTATGCACAATCTTAGAAACGTTTGACATTACTTGTGAAACACTTTTTTAAATTCAAGTGTGGGATTGTTGGAACATTATGTCAATATTCAAATATAGAGAGATGAATTAGAAAAAAAATTTTAAGTCAAGTCATACACTGTGTGTTAGTTGAAAAAACTTCTTAGTCTCACATTGCTTAAGTGAGATATATTTCCTTTCTAACTTCATTATATAAGGAAATTATCTATTTCATTCTAAAATACACCAAAAACTTATTAAGTTTTTCCTTCCTCGCTCTCATAACATTACGTCTTTCGAATTGTCGAAGCGTCAACTTCTCTCCCTTTCTTTCTACTCGTTGATTTTTCTGAGTATTTTCTTAAATTCTCTTTAGAAAATTATGTTAATTTCTCCTCGTTTGAGTTGAGAAATTACAAGTATTAATTTTTGCATTCTCTTTGAAGAATTATTTGAACTTCTCTTTGTTTAAGAAATCATTCTTAGTGGTCAAATGACCATTATTGAATTTTGTTTGAAGAATTATTGGAATATCTCTTGGTTTAAGAAATTATTACAATTTGTCGTTATACCAGATACTGCGAGTGGTATTTATACCATATTTGAATGGTTTTTGTACCATTAGATGGTGTATCTCTAAACCGATTATCTATCGTGTATGTAGTAATCATACAGTATAAAACTGAATTGTTTTATCTTAGAGGCAGCACAGTAGTTCAACTGCTTTGAATAATTTTGGACAATGTCGCAAAACGTCTGAAAGAGAGCGACCTAGTCTGCGACTCGACCCGGTAATTTCTTTTGTGGTTAATTTTTAAAACCATGAAACAACCTTAATGTTATTAAAAACTTAAAATTACATGATAATTTATAATTGATCAATTATTTTACTATAAAAAAGAGTAAACAAGTATGGATCCGAGTACGGACACAAACATTGGTGCCCGTGCAAATATAGACTCGAGTACAACAAAAAAAATTAATATGAAAGTATGAGAATGAATACTATAATACCCTGCTCATTCTTATACATTATCCCTCCCTACTTTTGCTTATCATATTGAGTTTTCTTGCTTTCACCAATGTATGCATGCCTAACCATTTAGATTTTTTTGTACCAATTTTCCATTCACACATACATAGTTTAGACCATTATATATACAATAAAATGGTAGAAACATCTGCATTTGCTATGCAATTCAAAACAAAAGGTAAAACATGCTAACTTTCAACATTCACTAGACTATACCACAGTCAAATCTACTATGTTTTTTCTTCCACAAATCAACTTGATACCACATTTACTCTTACATGATACAAAGCCAAGTGCTCAAAAAAGATTCATATGAAATAAGTAGTTTGATCATCACAACTTACTTATAGGAACTAATACTTGATTTTCCACAGCAAAGAAGAATTTTCGGCATCAACAGCATACTTCAGTTCAGGTGGCACACTCCCAGAAATTCTATGTGACAGCAACTTTGACTTCAAAACTGCAAGCAACTTCTTATGACGTGATTCCTTTCTCTTTAACACTTGTACAAAAGCATGAAATCCAAGCCATTCAATTTCTCCCTTCTTCAATTTGAGAATTGGTCGGATACTAGAATTCATACGCATGGAATGCATTCTTCTCTTAATCAGCATGTGCATGTATCTGATAGTTGACAATGAAAGAAAACAAAGCTGACTAATGATTTCAAGTTCTAAAATTGAAGCATAAAGAGAGAAATACATACGGTACGGTACTCTCTTTGGTCGTTTTTTGTGTTTGTTTCTCATTGGCGTCATGAGATAAGTTAATAGAATCAATAGAAACTGAATTGTTAATAACAGCTCAACAGAATAATACTACATCCATACCTTAAAGATTTCTGAATAATGTCCAAACAATATCTTTTGTGAAATTTGCAAACAAATGATAGGTCGCGGATGTAACAATGAAACTTCATTGCACATATCAGAAACATTTGATAAATATTTAATCTGACAACTTCTACTGAATTGATATTTGAATCGAAGAACAAAGGATGGCATTTAGGTCTTAGAAAGAGACGCATCTTCTCCTTTAGACGAGTCCCTGGTTTGTCTTGCCAGCAAACAGTGAGCGTCGAGCTTAAATGGTTATTTAAGTACCTGTTTGGAATACAAAATTAGTTAGTCCAAGAAAAAGAGCCCAAATAAAATCACATTATGAATAACACTTTACACTAGAAAGCTTTCAACAAAAGATTTTTCCAACTAAGTAACAAGTATACACATTATATGCCCATAAGATCAATCAAAGTGCTTAAAATAGAGATTAACTTTGTGTAATCAGCCTGAATTTCCATAGTGGAACAATTGATAAGAAGACCGCTCCATGGAACGAATGAGGTAGCACCGCCTTTGCCCGCATAAACCCTGTTCAATGAGGAATCTGGTGTCTGTTCTACATCAAAGTTTGCACCAAACTTTTTCTCATTCATGTAGCAGTTGTAACCACGAAACCCTCTTTTCATCCTGGAGAAAAAGCTGGCAGCCTGCTTCTTTGAGTTTGATATAAAAAAGAAGTCATCAATAAATCGCATTAGCAGATAACACGGTGATGAGTCACCACTATCGGTTTGGACAGAATTATTCTCCTTGCAATTGCCAGATTCAAGTGTCTTTTGAAAGAATGGAAATATCACATTCTTCTCCAAATGCCCGTAATACAAGGAGCAAAGCAAAGATGACAAAATTCCTCCCTGGGATATACCAACACCTTGCAAGTAAAACTTTCCATCAAACTGCAACACGTTGTGTTTCACATGCTCTGTTAGATATGATAATAACAATTTCTTTTTCACATTCCTCTGCCGCTCCTATGATATATTAAAAAGGTAAAAATGAGAATAGGAGTTTTTTCCTTAACTTTAAACTGTCATGGAGAATTTACTACAATATCTTTTTCAAAAGTAAAGAAACACTAATATATTAAAGCTTGAGCAATTTGGATTATATGCGGCCTTGCCCACATAATGGTAAGGAAAAGTTTCAAAATATATATAATGTGCGAGGAAAAGTACAAGACATCTAAATTTGAATAATTAAACTCATTATGCGATACAACAAAACAGAACACATGACAAAATGTGCAAATAAACCTGATTAACAAAAACACCATGCCGGGATGAAGTAAATGATCTGAACTGTGTATGGCCAGAGTTGCTTGTTTTGTCCAGCATAGTAAATTGCTTTTGAACCCACAAAGATTTCTTTGTGCAAACAACTTGATCATACTGTTTGAGAAAATAATTATTTTTCCAAAGAACATCTTTCATTATGTCAAGCAACTTCTCCTGATCAACTGAATCAAATGCTTTCAAAACATCAGACGTGACAATGAATAAAGAAGACATAGGTGTCAATCCCTTCTTCTGGCTAATCAAAAATGGGCAAAGTCTTCTATAAATATCATTGTAATCAAATACTGAAGAACCTAGCCTCTGAGGCTCCTTGAACTGAATTCCTTTAAGAATAGTATGGGCATCACGAAGAACATAATTCACAGATCGGAAATATTCAAACTTTATTTTCTGATGGTTTTCTTTCCTTTTAGTTTTGCAATATTGAACTCCCATGGTGGACTCAACCAATGGCAATCTTGAAGAACCTTTAAGATTTGCCACCATCCTTACTCCATTTTCCTTAGGTTGAAGTCTGAGCTTTGAAAATCCAAATGGTCTACTCCGAAGAATATTATGCAAGGCCGCATCACCCAAGTGACTATAGCTAGAGTCTTTGAGGTAAGCAATAGTGGTTTTAATCAACTTCTCCCAAATTGGTTTTTTATAATAGTAAATGTCTTGTTTCGTATGCTCACTTTCAGTAACATAGAAGTTTGCTTGCACCAAAGGCACAACCAGAAAAGAATAATACCAGAAGATCCATTTCTCCAGAAGCTTACGTTTGACACCTTGCACATCACAGTTCAAATTTCTGAATTCTTTATGCAAAACTTTATCATGTTCTTCTAAATACTTAAGAAGCCCGGCATTTTGACTACTCAAAAAATACTTATTTGACAGGAACGGAAACCTTGATATTTTTAGTTTATGCAAACATAGCTTTAAAGGGAATTTTTCAAATTTCCGTAACTGTATGAACTTCGAAATGTTTCTTCTCATTATTCTCCAATTGGAAGGAGTACCTAGTAATTCAGAAGGAAGTAAACTCCGAGAAACAGCCCATATGAAAGATACTACTTGACTTTTTGAGCAGTTTGACTTGACTGCCTCGCGCTGTGAATCTATTACTTCCACATTATCTGTGCAATGTTGAGTACCAAACTCCTGAGACTTCTTATTTCCATTTGTCTCTGATGCATAGTCCTGTAGTAAAAAATAATGCGATAAGTACCACATTTATTAAGATGAAATATTAATTGCAATGCAAAAAAGGGTAAAAGTTCTTGTACCCTTGATGACATTATAAAACTTCTTGACCCAACCAAAATAATAAAACTTTTAGGAGAATAATAATACCTCAAGTCTGGAGGTAGATATTTCATCCCTATGTTGATCCAATGACGGAACAAAACAATGCTTATCCAAGAACTTTGCAGGCTGGCAACACCGTGCCCTACGAATGATATTCTTAAACCATTTCACAAGAGAGTGATACCTACAAAAGCATTGCAATTATTACAATTTTGGAAGAATAAGAGATAACCATTGAATTTGAATATTAACACTAAATAAGCTTATAATCTTTCTTGGAATATTGTGCGCCATCATAAATTCAACTAATAGAACATGAACGATTTTGATATGTTTCTTCTTTGTACATCATGTCAATACAAACTGTATTTTATGTACAAGAAAGTGAGGAACCATATCCAAGATTATTGATCGAAATTTATGTATTAAAAGTCCAATTTTATGTGCTTAGTTTGGAGCTAGATCTTCAATTTGTATGTTTATCCAGTAAGGGAAACAACACAGTGCTTATCCGAGAGCTTTGTATGCTGGCAAACTTTATCCTACAAATGAGATAATTAAACCACTTAACAATAGAGTAATATCTACAAACCCATTGCAATTATAACAATTTCAAAGAAATGTGAGCTTCTTTATTGAATTTGAAATGCTGAATGCTAATACTTTCAAAAGGCTTATTATCAGTCCGATGATATTGAGCTTTATCATGAATTCAACTAAAAATTTGAACGATTTTGATATTTTTCTTAATTTCTTACCTCCTTCGACATCAATTCAACATACATTTCATTTGATGTACAAGGAAGAATATCTAGGAATCATTCATATAAACTTATGTGTTCAAGGAAATAGTGTGCTATTCAGGAATAACAGTAATCAACAATCAAGAACCACTCTAAAACCCATTTCACAGCAACCTTTGTCCCAACAACCATTCAACTTTCAGGTCTAAGCACTTCTTACCCATGAATTCATTCTAAGACCCCTTTAACACAACAAAGCAAAAGCAGAAAGATCAAGGCATATTCTATCAGTCATAGAAAGATTATAAATCATCTAGCAGCATCATGAAGTAAAAACTCCAAAGCAGGTAGAAGATTGGAATGCAGAGCAAAATTTACTTCACATTCATTATGAGTACAAAATGCGTGGTAATGAACTAGGGACCATGTACATAGTGACCTTAAAAGCATCATAACATTTTGTCGAATCAAAAGGACCATCCTGAACTTACAGGCATGCAGAGTCAATGAGACATGAACCACTGCTATGAGAACATGGCACTGGCTGAGCACCATCATTTACATCTGAGAAGCCAAAAATATTGCCAATGAGATATTTGGAAGAAGCCAAATTTGGCTTTAAGGAATGTAAAATATCTGAAGATAATTTGTGAAGGAAATACTTAGAAGAAAAAGCATTATAGCTTTATGAAATTATAACTCTAACAAAATATTGTCCTTTGGAACATGAACTCCAAAAACAATTTACACTTGTCTTTGTAAAAATTTAATAAATAAAATATTATTTCAGGGTGGGCATGTACACCATGTTAGATTCAAAACCAAACTGTGGATACGTTTCTTCGGAAGAACTGAGAGTGAAGACTCCAGATTATAAAAGATGTATTTCCTATTGATATCAGTCCACTTGGGAACAGTTGGAAGAGAATGTAAGATTACACAGCAAGAACATTTCTGCAACATCTGCAGCTACAGAGCATATAAAAATGATGTGATAACACAGCATAAAATTATATCTGCAAGAAAGTGTATGCTACTGAATCAAAATGAAAATTACAATTGATGAAGATTGAAAAAGAAGCCCACATTGTTATCTTATATTTCACTAATAATAACTTGGGCTAATGTGACATATCAATCAATCACCAAGATCTCACTATTTCCGCCCCCTTTATCATTAAAATGCTCCATAAAAAAATATATATATATATTAAAATATCTTTTGTTCTTCTACTGACAAGTTAGTTTTCCTTGCTTCTTTGTGAGCTTTGTTCATGGGATATTAAAAGGAAAAGCTTGCATAAGGGTTGAGTAGATCTTTTGGGTACAAACATTTTCCTTTTTCCCATTTCTGATGTTTGTAAGTTTATGAAGATCAAACACTAGGTTTATTTCCTTTTATACCGAAACAAAATTTTCTTTCTATAATAATAAATTAAAATGTAGCACGCAATATCTATTTCCTACCCAGATTCCAAAACAAGAGTTGGTAAGTGGTTTTCACAATATTTCACAGAAACAATTTGTCACCTTTTCGTGACAGCTTAACCTGGTGCTGTCATGCTGTAGATTAGCAAGCAGGCCATCTGTATAAGTAGGAATCAAATTGCATTGAATATTTAGATTATCTTCTTCGGCGGTTGATTGCTTCTGCTTTTTGCATTTACGCCTCTTCCAACTACATGGCCTAGATCGCTTCCCAGTCCTAGTTGTAATACAATTCAAGTCTGATTTCCCTTCTGAGTCTGACTTCTTTATTACAGTAGCAGCTCTAGTAGACTTAAGAGCTTCAGAGGCACTGACATCATAACTCCTGCTCCCACGATACCTACTCAATTGCATTGAAGACTCATCCTTCAAACCTAGGTTACTGGCAAAGCCAAAAGGGTTATTGGCATTGCAAGAAATACGGCGCTTTTGATTTTGTACTGTTGTGTCATCAACGTCAGCAGATCTTTTTCTCTTTTGTGCTCCTGTTTCAAACATTATTCCATTATTATTGCAACATTATTCATACCAATAACCGAGAGGCAAAAGAATAAATTTAATGTTATGTTGCTCAAACACACATGACATAAATAATTGTCATAAAAGAAGCCAAAAGATAGCAATAACATTTATCAGAAGAACTAATGAAGGGAAGTGTCACCAATTTGTGAATTTATCACGTTACTGATATTTTAATGTTGCAAAAGTTAATGCATCAACATGTAATTTTAATTGGTCATTATAGTATAGTAATTAAGAGTTTGGCAATATTGAAAATTGACTACAAGAATAGAAGTCCATGAGATTAAAAACAAAAACAATATAGCTTAGAGAAACTAGAGGAAATTAAATATAGCAGATGCATATCTTTTCTGTCAATAAGAAAAACCATCTTCAGAGAGAAGGTGCATAATGTTTACTGAGATCACAGAATATCATAGATGAAGGGTTCTTATTACCACGTTTATGAAGTGAAGAATGCTGATTGTCAAATTTTGATGTACACTTGTTCAACATATCAAAGCATAGACGGCTGATTGGAGGACCTCCCACCTGGTAGTGTTTTCCATGGGAAGCTGGCAAGAATATTGATGTATTCTTTAGTAGATAAACCATAAAATCATCCCCAATCTGCATGGATACAAATTCTTGACTGAGTTTGATAAGAAAGGGAATGAAAAAAATAGTATCATACAAATAGATACTTTTTTTTTAAAAAACTTGGTATAATTGCATACCCTACTCAACAGAAGACACCAAGATGCACAGGATAAGAGGTCCACATTAGGGCTTGAACATGTGCTCTGCATATTGATAGGAAAACAAGAAGTTACGATAGACTTGCTCTGTTCGGAAGGAAAGGGGAGCATCTAACTCAATGCAATTGAATGAGATACTGAGTAGCTATTAGTAGTTAGTTAGGCTGCAGCCATATAGGAACAGGTTAAATGGCCAAAAGAAAGATTTTTTAAATAAGTGTAGTGAGGAGTGGCCACGGCCAGGGCTATTGAATTCCCAAAAGCCACAAAAAATAGCTGCTATAGTAGTGCTGAAGTACTATACCGTGGCCGAAATTGAACAAATTGCAAATTTGCAATTATTCCGTGATACATTATTAAGTAAAAGTGTTGTCAAATTGCGATGATATTGACTCTATTGGATTACAGCGAGGCAGAACTTGAGCAAATTGCTATTTTCCATGATTGACAACAGAGTTTTCCTCTATTCTGCTTTATAGATATTTCTCCTTCAGTCTGGTGAACCAACTCTATCATATATAAACAAAATTGTTATTTGAGAAATAAATGAGCACAAAACCATTAACCAAAAGAATATATCACATTAGTCTTCATTATAACGCTAACGATATTTCACATTTTAATTCACCAATGCACTTCGAGTAACCTTCCGTTTTCAGGGTTACAAAAGCATCTAATATCTTGATAACATATTATTGTATCTTAGAGCTTCCCCTTATAATGAGGATGATAATGAACTCCGGAATATCTGCTGATTATATCATAAATAAAGGACAAGCTTGAGATTATATATATTGTTACATCCTTGCACATCAGTTGTTAAAAGACAGGTTAACAAAAACCATCAAAAAGTATGCAGGCTTACGGCATGCATCGGCACAAGAGCCACTCGACTCACAATTAATAACCAGTAACCAAAGTTGAAAATTTCAAGACTAACAACTCGGCAACTAATAAAACAAATCAATCTCGGTATAATCAAATGAAAGGCATTGCATTACAATCTCTAGAAATAGCTAATCCAACTCTAAGAATACTCTAATAATGGCAAAAACAGATCATTTCTATAGGAACAAACAATCGAACTATTCCATTATATAAACAGCAATTGAAACAACAAAACCAAATAAAGGCCTTAAATTAAAAAGTGGCACGGATAAGCAACAAAATCATATACAAGTAAAAAAGAGAGAAGAGGCTGGTTACCCTATTATAACCAGAGCATAACACATTGGCAGAGGCTGGATCCTCTGGATGCATTAACAGTTCAATAATGCTCTTCACAATCTGAAAGCAAAAAACTGAAATTCCTAAAGCATCCACTCCAGTCTTGAGACTTCAATCTTAAAAAATAATCCACAATAGAACAGGAGGAAAACAAATATATTCTCACAATCAATGAACTTAAAACATTTCTTAATCCAGGATTCCAGGGCTCATATTTTAACTATTAACATAACACACTATCAGTATCAGCTAACATTTGCTTATTAAAAAACACTTCTTAAGCTAAAAAGGACTCAAGTCAAAGGCAATCAAAAGCTCAAAACAAATAAGTAACGAAATAAAGCACTTAAAGCCTTAGAAAATAAACATTTCCAGCTGAAAGTTAAAACAAAAACACAAGCAAAAATGGAAGTGAAAAATGCATGTCATCACATTGCTGAAAGTTAAGAAAAGCCTTTTATCTTCCACGGGACACTTAAAAAAAAAGATTATTACATCAAAGGCTTTTTAAAAACACTATTTAAAGATCATTTGGGTTAATAGCTTTAATTAAGTATTTACTAAGAAATTGTTTTAGGACTAAAAATAGAAAGAAAATAAACTCATAACAAAGAATATTGACTACTTTATCAAAATATGTTTAAAATAACTTATAGAAATATTATGTTGACTCTTTCAAACATGAGTTTAATTAATGACTACCAAAGTTTCAAAACTTATGGTGAAAACAACCACACCAAAACAGTATGAGAAGCTGCCGATATCAATATCGTTATTATTCACTGTTTTTATGATAAAGAACAAATTATGATTAATTTATACCGCGACTACCGCATTCAGTGTTGCAACACCTATACTAACCGAAATCGCGCGAAAGCTTTCAGGCGACTACAATACAAAGCGACCGTTATTTAAAACCATGACTAGTATAAAAAAAATGCATGCATTCATCAACTTAGATGCTTTCGTTTTTTGAGATATTTTATGAAAAGATTTTAAAAAATAGCATCGTGATAAATCTGAATGGAAGCTATAGAAATAATAATAACAACTTATAAATAAACTACGCAAACGCGTTATAATTTCTTAAACAAACCTAACAAATCTAAAACACTAAACGCCAATCAATGAAAAAGCTGATTCAAATAAACGAAAGATGAAGAAAAAGTACTCGGAAACCTGATTTTGCGTGCAATGAGAATACGGGATGAAAAAGCGAATAGGAGGAGCGTTTTCCGAAACGACTACGTAACAGTTGGCAAGAAGTTTGCGGTAGTCGGAAGGATCGTTCGGTCTGAGAAGATACGATCTGGCGTCGGAGGTACAGCCGAGACAACGGTGGCCTTTGCAGTGACAGAGATCGGGGGATGGAGGTGGAGGAGGAAGGAGTGAAAGTATGGTTTGTGAGAGGGTTCGTGCTCGGTTTCGGAAGAGACGCCATAGTACGCCCGGAACTTTTTGTTTTCGTTTTCTTGCCATTTTCCCGGGAAAGTTGAAGACGAAAAGATTTTTCAAAATAGAAATCGAAAGGAGAATTTTGAGGGTTTTTTTTTGTCTTTCAGGATTTATTGGAAAAGGTATTGAGGATGTTGAGGGTGTTTTTGTCTTTGCAGTTTTATTGAAAAAGTAAATTTTTATTAATAAAACCCCATGTATATAGAGGCGGGTCGGAGACGGGTTTTACTATATCCGTACCCGCATCCGCCTCCATGTATCACACCTGTCTCCGCACCTAAATTTAATTGGAGATAAAAATTTATCATTCAGACCCATCTTCAGTAGAGAAATTGTGCACCCGCACCCGTAAAAAAATTAATTTCTTTTTTTTAATTGTAATAAAAATTAATAATTTAATTAAAAAATTGATTATTTTAATAAATTATTTATTTATTTAATTAAAAATTTAATTAGTAAATAAATATTAATTTAATTATTTTAATTGCAATAAAGATATTAATAATTTAATTAAAAATATAATTAATAAATTAATATTAAAATAAGTAAAATAAGAGAATTAAACTAAAATATATTATTTGGGACCGGAGGTGGGCGGGTCTTAGTGTCTCCCCGCACCCGTACCCACACCCGTAATTAAAAGTCGGATTTTCCCCGCACCCGCACCCGTACTCACTCAAACCGAGTTTTTCCGTTAATTTCGGGGCGGGTTCGGACGGACTCCGACAGGTTTTGGTTTTTTTGTCATGCCTAACGGGTACAGCTGCTTCAAAATGTAACTATAAAAAATTGAGTTATCTATATACTAACGTCTAGACGGATAAGGTGTGCCCGTCTGTCCGCTTTTTCAATGCACGTGTAAAAATTTAAATAATATTTTTTTTATCTAATATTAATTTTAAAGAGAAGTTAATAATATAAGTTATTAGTAGAAAGTTATGTAGGAAGTTAATGAAAATTATTAAGTAATTCATATATTAAAGTAATGGTAAAATTGATTTTAAAAAATAGGCTACGCCAAAATACCATGTTTTTCTTTTATATATGTTATACATTATAGATATCTACTACTTTCTTCTAAATTATAAATCATTTTGTCAAAAAAAATTGTCTTAAATTATAAATCATTTTATATTTCTAAAATAATATTAATGACATTTTCTCTAATATACCATCAGTTATTTATTATTATTTATTCTATCAATTCTTTTAATTTTTTTTTTTGATATAATTATGAAAGAAATTACGTAAAGTCATATATAATTTGTCTTTTTTATAAAATAATAATTAAGTTTTTTAATTCGTGTAAAATAGTCAATACGTCTTATAATTTAAATCAGAGTGAGTATTATCTATATATAAAAACTAAAATCTTTGAAATTTCCAAAGTTAATCATTAGGCTTACATGCCTTCTTTTTTTTTTTTAATTACATGTTTGTTGCAATCTTATATATTTGGCATTTATGACCGCTGATATGCCAATTTGTGAATCAATTCTATTATTTTGGCTAATTGAAAAGGAAATCTTCATACAACTTTTACGTGGGAAACAACAAAGAGATATTTGAATTAATTTGAAAACCGAAGAGTCACGCAACTTTGAATACTTCTAGTTCATTACCACTGCAACCAATGTTTCAACACACTACATTAGAGCATCTTTAGTGCAGGTTCTGTAGTATTAAATTCTTTAATAGTAACCGTAGTTATAAGCAATTTGCATTGGAATAAAAATGACATGGCAGTAAGTGAACTAACAATTAGTGGAAGTAAACTATATAACCAAGGCACACTATCCATTCTCAACTACTCTTACTATTATTTTATTATTGTTTTATATTATTAAAATATCAATAAAACTCCAACAACTATAAAATGTGGGGTCAAGTTTTGGTTTTTTACAAGTAACCATCATTAAAGTAAAAACAACTCAAATCAACTATAAATATTTTAAATCCTACAAATCACTTTAAACCCACAAAAAGTATCTTAATTTTCCCATTTAATTTACTCTCATTACAGATGCTATTACTAATTTCAAACCTCTGTTTCGTTCATCTTCCTTCTTCTTTATGTAAATTCTTCATCTTCTATACTTTATCGTTGTTGAAGCATTCTTCTTCAACACCATCAATAGACCACGTATATTTCTTCTATACTTGCTTCGATTAAATCATGTTTCTTTGTTGCTTCATTCTTTAGCTAACATTTGGACGTCCCTTTTGTTGTTTTACCATACAGAACAATCTAATGACTTGCCCAATAGAAGTTGTCAGGAATATCAACGACTCAAAAGATTTATGGAAGATAGTTATTCGATCTAGAGATCTGTGGTTTGTGACAAGTGCCTCCAAAAAGAGCACTTGAACATGGTTTTGCTTGATGCGAATGTATGAATAATGTTTCAATTTTGATACAACGTTTGTTAAAGTTGTTTGTTTCCTCAAAATGTCTTCGTCTCTAATGTCCCATATTATATTTCATTTTTTAGCGCGACATGATTCAAGTGATTGTTCCACCGCATTTGGTTTTGAAGTAAAAGTTTAAACTTGTTGGAAGTGCCTACATCATGCAGAATTTCAAGGTTTTCAATAATGATTTCTCTTTTAAATCAACCACACATAGTTTCAAGTTGGTATTTTGTGGATCAACTTCGGAAAAGAAAATAAAATTGCCTGACATCCCTGTAAACCATCTCAACATACTTGGTTTGGCATCCATAGTTGAGGGTAGATTTCAATCTAATCTATTAGTCGATATTGGTATTAGTGATGATTTTTAAAAATCTTATTGCAGGAACCTCTGTCTGCATTTGCAGACTATGATCCTGCTCTTGAAATGCAGGTCTGACTCCGTCGAAGCGATCTTTAGTTGATGTAGTAGAAGATCTTAAAAGTGTTCAATTGTCCTCAACCAAGTTAACAAAAGACATCAAAAAGGAAAAATAAGTCCACAAATCCTACTAGATTGTTTAGTTTGCCATAGATTTAAGGTTATTTAGTTAGCCATAACTTTTAATTAAAAGAAGTTCATTGCTTATGTCAAGTTTTGGTTTTGTAACTTTAGACATATGTATATGTTTTGAAAACAAGTTCATTGTTTCCATTAATTGAATACCTTTAAACTTTATATCAATTTAATGGATTATCATGATTATATCTGCTTATTGTTATCTTTTCAATTTCTGTCAGCTGGATGTTACAAAGCATGTTTGGTTAATTAATATATCAATATAACTTTAGATAATATACTGTTGTATATCTGCTTATGTTATGCTTGAATAATGTGAGATTTTGTGTATTTTACATTATTTATCTTTGTGTCATTCAGGCTAAAAACATAGCATTCTGAATGAATTTATAACTAAATTTTTTAACATAAACTTCTCATAATATCTTAGAAATGCTTTTGGATTGGAATTGTATCAGCTTTTAAATTTAATAGACCAACAATGAGACACAAACAAAGGTGATTGGGAAGGTTTTAATTGTTTGACAGTAAACAATTTTATATTAACCAGTGTTGTTAGTTGTATGTATTATTCCTTTGTTGGCATAAACTTCCCATAATCTCATGAATGCTTTTGGATTGGAAATGTATCAACTTATAAAGAAGTCTTATATTTAAAGAAAAATCAATGTCAGCACAACTTCATAGTTGAAAACAAATTTGACTTAATTAGATTTATAACTTGGAGCATTACATCATATGTCTTTCACCAGATACAACTTCAACTTTTATAATGAAAACACAAAAGTTAAACGCGACTTGGTAAACAGCAAACAAGTTATACCACATTCAACAACCAAAAGTCATGATGGATGCATGCTATTCGCAAGTATACGGAGTACGTCAGAGTAATAAAAAAAATTATTAATTCCACAGAGACCAATGTCAATCTATCGATCACTATTGTTACGGTGTTTATCTAAAGCTAATAAAAACAGAGCATAATACGCACAGAAAAAATAATTAAGGAATGAATTCAAATTCAGAATAAAGCATATTGGAATGTAATTCTCATCGATCAAATAATACTCATATTGTCTAGGTAGTCATACTTGTGGGACAATATTTTCTTCCTTGAAAAAGAGTTAATTAAAAAGGAATCGCCGTGTTAGCATAATCGGAACCGGACCTAACCTTTAATTTATATCAGCCGCTCACGCTGCACCGGTCGCATCTTGCGATAAAGTGAAAAATCTTTTTTTATATAACTACATCTAAGTCTCAGTTAAAAAGTGTTTTTGATTGGAAACTTTCAATATCAAAGGGTTTCCGGCATATGCTCGGCCAACTGGATCCTAAATCTATAAACGCGTCCGAAAATTGTTTTAAAATCACTTTTTAATAATACCAAACTTTCCTAATTAATTAATAAAGTGCTTTCACTGTTTTTACCAATTAAAAACTAACCAACTCTTATCTAAAGTGTCGGACGACTTTCGATTTTACCCGAAATAGTCACGGTTATTACGTAAACAGAAACACGGTTCCGTTCACGTAATGGCTGATCAGTTTAAGTTCAGAAAAGTTGCATTAAAATCTGAAACAACCCCTAAAGTATTTCTACAAATACAACGTATGGAGTATCGTCGAAACAACGGTCCTCACATCCCAACACAGCATAATTAGCTAGACATGACAGTGGTAAACATAGTAAAGAATTTGTTTGTAGAATAAATCATTTAGGAAAATAAATACGTGCGTGATTGGTTTTCAAAAGTAAGAACGAAAGTGTCACCCTTAAGTTCAGTTTAGAAAACAAATCTTTTGAAATAAAGCGATATGTAAATTATGCGGAAATTTGAACAATTTAAAGCAAGGCGGAAGGCAATGCGAATAATAATAAAAGTGTGAATAGAATGAAAAAACATGCTCCAAATCGGAGACTTGAATCTGGTACAGTGTTGGAAAGTAAAGCTGACTTGGAAAGTAAAACTACGGCAAGATTAAACTTCTATGCTACGATGCTCCAATCTCGATTATAACAATAGCGCGATAACCCTTCGATGTGACGAATTACCGCTTTTAATAACTAGATTTATGCATATGCTGAGAATTGAGGTTGGATGATTGAAAATGAAAAACTAAGTCCTATTTATAGTGAAACAATACCTTGAACGTCAAGCTGAACCTTTAAGAATCGTGGGAGAGAAAATCTCTAGTTATGGCCTCATTCTCCAACCGTCCTTGACTGGACCACCAAAATTAAAGATGGCGCCCGCCATGTGTACAAAAGGTGGGAGACCTAGTCTTGTGACCATTGGAACATGGGGGAAACCCAAAACATCATGGCTACCCCCATGTGTGTAATTTTCACCGAAAACTCTATTTTCTGTCTTTTCGCTTCATTTCTTCGTGGAAGGCTCTTATTAGGAAATATACTTGAAAACAAGACAAAACACAAGCATAATGCAAGAAAATAACAATTAAACGATAATAACATGTGCAATCAGAGCCAACTACGCAATGTGTTTCGGTGTTATCAAATTCTCGCACACTTAAACCTTTGTTTGTCCTTAAGCAATCTCTTATGAGCACAAAATAAAAACAGTAGCACACAAGTATTCAATCTAGGCTAAAGACTTTTAGTTCGATCAAGGTTACGTCAATAGGTAATAACTTGTGAACCAAGGATATCGTAGTAACACTTCCCGCGGGTTGCGGTCATAAGTGTCCTTGTACAAACCAATCTGCATCATGTCATTATACCTAGGCCTAACTTACTCACCCATTTATTATCCTTTTTCATTCAAGCGTAATCACATTAAGACCGTTATCTTGTACTCACATGGTGAACATACCTGTTGTTGATCCCGATCCGAATTTGTGTCAATATTCAATGATTTTTGCTTTTTAACACAGACACATAAGCATTATTTTAGAAGTTTCGCTACCGTTGGGATAAATAATCGGGGGAGGGTTACCTAACTTAGAAGGCAGATCTTTTTCAACATCTTTGTTTTTCTGCATGTATTTTTCTTTTTTTTTCTTTTTACGGGATCATTCATTTATTTACATCGGTTCGTCCATTTAACAATAACTCAGATGGTGCTGACTACTAAAATAAACTACTTAAGGATTAATTCAAGGGTGAGATTTTAAGGTCATCTCATAATAAGTATCTAGATCGATTTCTATAATTAAGAGACTTATGGTGTCAAGACGATATCGATTTTTCAAAAGTTTTCCCAAGTCTCTGCAAATTATCCTAAACTTGTCTAACAACCCAAATTTTCAAAATAAAAGTTGTTTTCTTATTCAAAAAATTTTGGTATGGCTCAAGAAATGGGTGAAAATAGACAAACTACATATACAACTCGTCAAGCACATGTAATTATCAAAAACAAACCAAAAACAAGCTCAAAGCATATTTAGAACTAAACTAGAAAGCAATAAAATGAAAAATATAAAGGAAAATGAAAACAGTAAATATCTCTTTCCACACTTAAACCAAACATTGTCTCTAATGTTTTGATAAAAGATGGAAAGAAATAGGCAAAACCTGGACATCACTACTGCTGATCAGTGGTACCCTCTCCTCCCTGCTCTGGATGTCGAGAACGATAGTTTTTACTGCGGTGTCGTGTACCCTGTGAAAGTTCAAGTCACTCAATCCTCGTTGCTAGTGAGTCATTAGCATGTCAGAGCTCACGAAGGTTTCCTAGTATGGAACCTTGAGTGGCTTCTACCAGCCTGTAATGGTTGTCAAAACGAGCTTGTTGGCGTTGCTGTAGAGAGGCGACAACAAGTTGAGACTCCATCATAGAACGCATGGATCACTCAGTCTGCCTTGTGACTCACGCGTGAAGTTCATCATGTCATGTTACTGCTCATACATGGCATATAACAGGCCACCGCGTTCTTCTTCGCGAGCTTGTTGTTGTCTCCACATCTCTTCTATAATATAGAATCAAGAAGGTGCACCTGCAGAAGGGTTAGTAAATGGTGGAGTATGTGCAGGTGATGCCTGTGGGGAAGGAATATTATGAACGGGGGATTGGTTCATCCACTCATATTCGTCATCGGTCTCGTTACCTTCATCTTCTGGGATGTTTGGTGATGATGGATCAAGAATAGGATCAGCTTGTAAATCATAAGTCCAGTTTCTTTCGTGTCGCACATTGGTACGATGGGAACAAGGTAAAGCAACACTTGGTATAACTACATTTCGAACCATGAGGGTGTATCCTCCTTCCTTCCTCACCTTTCACAATTGCATATCTCTCAAGAATTTTAAGTTTATGTGCAAGGTGAGAGTGGTTCTAATGTGGCTACCTCAGTGTCAAGTCGGAGGGCACGTGCAATGGAGGTAATAAATCCCCCAAATGACACGGTTCCTCTCTTCTTCACAACAACACACTTATGTGTTAACATAAAAGGTACGGGGTTCAATCTTCTGCGATAGAGGGAAGCCTGTAGAAAAATGAATTCTTTTAAATTTAATTTGTTAGAGTTCTCTCTCGCAAAGATGGTGTCAGCCAACAAATTGCGAAAAACATGTATGGTCGAGTTATGTATATCAGAGGCCAAGTTTCCCTCGAAGGAACTAATGGCATTGTTAGAACACATATTGGTTCTTAGTTATATCTCTATGTTTTGATGATAACACTAATGAAATTTTGTATTAAAAAATTATATACTCTAAATTTGTTCAAGTATTTTTGTTACAGATATTAAATTTAATATTCTTCTGAAAGCAAAAATGAATCTGAACATTGAACTACGCAAGGCTCTGAGCGTCAGAAGCATCTCGTTAGAAGACTCTGAGCGCTGCCTACAGAAAACTCTAAAGCAGAACCTACAGAAGCATCTGAAGCGTAGCTGAAGACTTTGTATGAAGAGTTTCAAGCATTGTTTTTCAGAAGACTCTGATAGTACTGTTCGCTGCAAGTACTGAGGATCTGATCTCCAAACTCTGCTCTGATTGTTATTCACGCTGAAGCACACTTGCTGCAACACTCTGATACAACAAACTCTGATAACATCAAGACTCTGATCACTCAAGGCTCTGATGTTGATTGTTGTGAGATAGAAGCTTGTTGAAGAAGATTATTCAAAGATATATCCGTTGGCATATTCCAAACGACTCTTTCCTCTTTTATGCTAGACACAAGAACTCAGGCAAAAAGGATTTCTCTGAACGTTCTACTTCTAGGAAAGGTCAAGTCATGTGAAGACAAAAGGCTACAGCTACTTTGCAGTACACGGTCTTCAAGCTTGCAACGTCTTGGACGTCTTTGTCTATAAAAGCAAGCCTTCAACAACTTTCTACAGTTGACGAATATTGACTAATCTATTGAAAACTCTCTCAAAGCTCTCATACAAATTATATTTCTTTGTTGAATAGTTTCATTCGTTCTTAATCTTAAGTGTATAAATCACAGTTGTGATATAGCTTTCATAGAAGCATTTTAAACACTTGTTTAGTTTACATTTGATTGTAAAAGTTCCTTAAGAAGACCAAGTTGTGGTCAGTAGTTCTTGAGAAGACTAAGACAGTTGCTCTTAGTGGTTAACATTGTAATCTGTTTGATTATAGTGGATTAAGTCCTTGTGGAGAAAGGCAAATCACTCTTGATAGGGTGGACTGGATTAGTTGAGTTCAACGAACCAGGATAAAAACCAATGTGTTTTTATTGCCATATTTATTTCAAAACCCTTATTCACCCCCCCCCCCCCCCCCTTCTAAGTGTTTTCTCACCTTCAGGCATGACCAGTCAGGTCTCTCTACAGTTGGGAAGCCTCTATTTGTCATTCAGTGTCTAAAGGTGCCTCACAAATGGCACCCTCCCCAAATGGAAATCCTAACAGACCTGCAAGAGTGTTAGTGGTGTACTCATATTCCATATTAAACATCCTAAACTTCACTGTATCGATAGTGCTAGCAGTGTTAGCTTTAACAGTGTAAATTAACGAACTTGAAAATTCTCGAGTCAGCCTTTCATAAGTTGGTTCTCTATGAATAAAAATATCATGCAATTGTAAATTATCCAACAGGTAGACTACGCTAAAATGGATACCTAGACTATACAGACAGTTTTCATCGATATACCTCGTCGCGAAAATTTCGTGTGTCTGCAAGTCTTCAAATTTCCGCCTCTTCCTATCCCCATCTCTTCCTTTGCAAAAAATTATTTGTACTTGCTCCCTTGCTGCCATTGTTGGTGGTTGTCTGGTGGAAAATGAGGGTTTTAGTGAAATTTGTGAATTGGGAATTTTTGTGGAATATGGATGAAAGGTTGAATTTTTATAGATGAAAAGTGAGTGGGATAGTGGAAAATGGTAGTTGAATGAGAGGTTAATGAAGTTTAGTGGGTTTTCAATGTGGTCAACAATGGAGGAAATGAGAGTTTTTGAAGGTTGAAGATGAAGATAATAGACAAAATGTGGTTTTTCTCTAATTTGTCCCGTAAAAGGCTTCAGACCCCTTGGCGTCCGCCATCTTTGTATTTTGGGCTGACACGGCATTTGAGCCTTGGTTGGGTTTGGATCCTCGTTTGGGGGTGTATGTAGCGTCTTCTGAGATATTGGTACATGCAAGAGACATATATGATATTTTTACACTATATAAATGATAAAAATGTGCATTAAACATGAATAATGATAATAATAAAGATCTTGAAAGTTTAAAAATTAACTGATAAATTTGAATATGCGGAAATAAAACTACTAATAATAATATGTTTAGGGTGAATTAAATGGAAATAATAATAATAGTGCGGTAAAAATAATGATAGCAGTGCAGTAAAAATAATGATAATAATGCGGTAAAAATCTCCTCCACACTGTGAGCAATGTCCTTAGTGCGCTAGTAATTCCTCTAAAGTGATTGGCGACAGACACCCTGATTCATATGTGCAAGCTGGCGTCTGAGACTATAGATTTCCTAATACATGCAATCAAATTTGGTGGCATATGTCGCATCGGAGACCTCCATCTGTATGGTCAATTTAGTAAGATCTTCGCGAAGAGAAAAAATATTCTTGCGCGTAGTATCGAACCCAGAATAGATGTCGCATTGCTACATATGAATATTAGAGGAATACAATATGGTTCTTTCTGAGAGAGGTGTAGGATGGTATTCAGGAACATGTGGCGTCTTAGGTCTGGCAAGTGTCTCATCCTGGCCTTCTATGGCATATGACCAGTTTTCTTTATAGTAGACATTGGTTTGGGTCGAATTTGGTAGTCCAAAGTAGTGAATGGCCTCATCGTCTATCAGGAGTTTAAAATCGGCAGGACCAAATAAAACTCTCTTCACTAGGCCACAATCCAAACAATGGTTTAGGTCAATAAGGGTGTAGCCACAATAGGTGGTCAGGTGAGATAACTTTGTGGCGAGACTTAGGGCATGAGCTATGTGTGTCACTATACCTCCTATATGGATGGGTCCTTCGGAATATCTGGAGGTTAGGTTAAGGTTATCCATCAGGAAATTTCCACTGGCTATAGGACGTGACTGGAAGGTGTAGAAGAGCACAAGGATCTCTTAAGCACTTACATGGATGTTAGTTTTGCTTTTTCCATATAAGGTATGAGCTATAATCATCTGGAAGTATCTAAAGGTTGGGCTATGGATCTTGTTTGACAGTTGGGTGTAAGGATCAAGGCCTCCTCCACCGGTGATGTGACTCTAGAACTTATTCAGCTCATCTTGCATAACATTTACTTCTAATAGATCATGTATAGCATCTAGGCTATACTGAAATCCTAATAGGTTAGAAAAATATTTGTGGTTGAGGATGCACTATTTTCCAAATAATCTGAAATTAATATGCCCTCTTTTGAATCCTCTACCAGCGTAGGGTTCGTAAATGAGAGAGTTAAGGAATTCTAAGGTTAAGTTCCTGTATGTGACCTTCATTGCATCAGAGTATTCTTCCCATTAGAGTTGATGGTTGAGGTATCTTACACTGGCTTTAAGACCTAAGGTTTCAAGGCAGTTGGAATCAAGGTATCTGGTTGGGAGCATGGGTCGCTCAGAAAGGATCACAAATCGTTTCCTCTGCTTTTCATCCTTGAACACAATGTGCATATCATCGAAGTTATGCATCCTGAAAAATAATGTTAGTGGAGAATGCTATTGAGGGCAATAGGATCCGAGACCTGAAACATAAATATCAGACAAGTCAGTCCTGTTAAGCGGATAATAAATGTAAATAATTCACCTTTTGACAATAAGATATAAAATAAGTAAATAAGGAAATAAAATGGTTGTGGTTGCCTCCCATGCAGCGCTTGTTTAACATCGGTAGCTCGACAATTATGGAACTTACTTAGTAGATGTGGCAATGGGTGGTTCGATCAAAGTATGACCAGAGTAATAGGTAGGGATGTCTCCTCCATAATAGTGTTTCAATCGTTGTCTATTTACTATAAAAGGACTACACGAATGATCTCAGATTTCTATTGCCCCACACTTCGGGACTTGGGTAACCTCATAAGGGCCAGTTCATCTTGAGCGTAACTTACTAGGAAACAGACGCAATATAGAATTAAAGAGAAGTACAGGGTCACCTGCATTGAATTCTTTCGTAACAATCCTTTTGGCATGTCATGCTTTAGTTCTTTCTTTAAAGATAATGGCATTTTCATAAGCATTGCGATGTAGCTCTTCTAATTTATAAATGTCGAGAATGCGTTTGTCATCGGCTGCTAAGTAGTCCATATTAAGGGCCTTGATGGCCCAATAGGCTTTATGTTCCAGCTCAAAGGGTAAGTGGCAAGATTTTTCGTAAACTAACTGGTATGAGGTTATTCCTATAGGAGTTTTGAAAGAGGACCTGTAAGCCCATAATGCTTCTTGTAGTCTCACGGACCAATCTTTTCTAGATATTGAAACAATCTTTTCTAATATTTGCTTAATCTTCCTATTTGACACTTCTACGTGTCCACTGGTTTGTGGATGGTAGGGTGTTGCTACTCTGTGTTTAACTCCATATTTATTTAAAAGGTTATTAAATATTCTTGATATGAAGTGTGATCCGCCATTGCTTATAACGAGGCGAGGTACTCCAAATCTAGAAAATATGTAGTTTTCGAATATTTTTATGGCTACACGAGTATTGTTGGTAGGTGAAGCCACAACTTCGATCCATTTATACGTGTAGTCAACAACTATTAAAATATACTTGTTTCCCATCGACGATGGAAAGGGTCCCATAAAATTTATTCCCCCATACATCGAAGAGTTCTACTTCTTGGATATTTTTCAAGGGCATTTCATCATGACTTAAGATATTCCTAGTGCATTGACACCGGTCACATCTGACAATGTAAGCATGGACGTCGCGCCATAACGTTGGCCAGAAAAGGCTTGCTTGAAGAATTTTGGCGCAAGTCTTAGATGTGCCTGCATGTCCCCCATAAGGTGCAAAGTGACAGTGTTTGATTATGTTTTCTACTTCCTCTTCTGGGACACATTGACGAAATATGTCATCTGCACCTCTCTTAAACAAGAGTGGTTCGTCCTAATAAAAGTGTTTCACATCGTGAAAGAACTTCTTCTTCTGTTGGTAGTTAAGATCAGGGGGTATGATATCGGCAGCTAGGTATTTTACAAAATCAGCGTACCAAGGTACATTTGTAACTGCTAGGGCATTTTCAATGTTTGATTCCAAGTAGAGTTCAGGGTCATCACTATGATTGGTTCTAAGTGTTGCTTCAAGTCTATCATAAATAAAGTCCTAGTTTATCGGGATGTGGTCTGGTTTGAAGTGTTTTAGCCTCGAAAGGTGGTTTGCAACCACGTTCTTGGTGCATTTCTTATAACGGATCTCCAAGTTGAATTCTTGTAGCAAAAGGATCCAAGAAGTAATTTAGGATTAGCGTCCCTTTTGCTTAATAGATATCTGATAGCAGTGTGATCCGTGTAAATAGTAATCTTTGCTCCGACTAGATAAGATCAGAACTTATCAATAGCGAAAACTAAGGCGAGGAGTTCCTTTTTGGTTGTGGCATAATTAAGTTGGGTGGAGTCTAGTGTTTTACTAGCGTAATAAATTACATGAAGTTTCTTATCTTTCCTTTGCCCTAAAACAGCACCAACTGCATAGTCGCTTACATCGCACATTATTTTGAAAGGTTGATTCCAATCGGAAGGTTGTATAATAGATGCGGAGATTAGTGCTTGTTTAAGGTGTTTGAAAGCTTCAATACATTTATCTTCGAAATTGAATTCAACTTCTTTCATAAGAAGGTTGGTTAAGGGTTTGGTTATTTTGAAGAAGTCCTTAATGAAGCGTCGATAGAAACCGGCGTGTCTAAGGAAACTTCGGATCTCTCTAATTGTTTTCGGTGGTTGGAGGTTTTCTATAACTTCTATACATTTGTCTTCGAAATTGAATTCAACTTCTTTCATAAGAAGGTTGGTTAAGGGTTTGGTTATTTTGAAGAAGTCCTTAATGAAGCGTCGATAGAAACCGGCGTGTCTAAGGAAACTTCGGATCTCTCTAATTGTTTTCGGTGGTTGGAGGTTTTCTATAACTTCTATTTTGGCTTTGTCAACCTTAATGCCTCTTTGGGAAACTATGTGTCCTAATACTATTCCTTCAGTAACCATAAAATGACATTTCTCCCAGTTTAGAACAAGATTAACTTCTACGCATCTTTCTAGGATTCTCTCAAGGTTGGTTATGCAGTTTCTAAAACTGGATCCACATACCGAGAAATCGTCCATGAAAACTTCTATGATCTCGTCGAGGAAATCTATAAAGGTTGACATCATACAACATTGGAAAGTAGCAGGGGCATTGCATAGTCCGACTGGCATTCATCGGTAGGCAAATGTTCCATATGGATAAGTAAAGGTTGTTTTCTCTTGATCATCAGGGTGAATAGGAATTTAGAAAAATCTTGAATATCCATCTAGATGGCAAAAGTAAGAATGTCTTGCTAGACGTTCAAGAATTTGGTCTATGAATGGAAGCGGGAAATGATATTTCCTAGTTACTTTGTTTAGTTTTCTATAATCGATACACATACGCCAACCACTTTCTATACACTTAGCTATTTGTTCTCCTTTTTTGAGTTTTGTACGGTTGTGACACCTCCCTTTTTAGGCACCACATGTACAGGGCTCACCCACTTACTATCATAAATTTGGTATATTATTTCAGCCTCTAATAACTTTAACACTTCCCTTTTTACAACATCACTCATTATAGGGTTTATCATTCGTTGATGTTCTCTAGAAGGTTTAGAATATTCCTCCAGCATAATCCGGTGCATACACACGAAAGGAGTTATCCCTTTGAGATCATAAATGTTATAACCCAGAGCTGAGGGATACTTTCTCAAAACATCTAAGAGTTGATTGGTGTCTTCACTATCTAAGGTGGCACTGACTATGACTGGACGACTTAGTTCTTCGTCTAAGAACTCATATCTCAGATTCTTAGGTTGTTCCTTAAGTTTTGTTGATGGTTTCTTAGGACATGGCATATGATTTGGGGTGAGTGCCAAGCATTCATAAAGGTTGTCTTCTATATAAGGCTCAGTTTCAAATCTGCCGTCTTCCATTATGGGAGTTGAAGGTAATTTAATCGTTTCAACTGGATCTACTTGGTTTAATTCTCTTATGCATTCATCAATGATATCGATAGTGTAACATGAGTCATTTATGGCTGGTGCCATCCGGAATTTGGGTAATATGAATTCTACTTTGTCATCACCTACTTCAAACGTCATTTTTCCTCTCTTGACATCTATTATAGCTCCAATTATTGATAAAAAGGGTCTACCTAGAAGGATTGGGATTTCGTCGTCTTCTTTAATATCCATGACAATAAAATCTGTTGGAATATAGAGTTGACCAATCCTAACTGCGATGTCTTCTAAAATTCCTATAGAATATTTAACAGACCTATCAGCTAATTGAAGGGACATCCTAGTTGGTTGCAATTCTCCTAGGTCTAACCTTTTACAAACGGCTAAAGGCATTAAGCTTACACTGGCTCCTAAGTCCAGAAGTGCTTTATCAATAATGCAATTTGCTAAAACGCAAGGTATAGAAAAACTTCCCGGGTCTTTCTCCTTTTTAGAAAGCTTATTTTTGACAATAGAATTGCATTCTAAGGGTTTTGGATCGTCAAGCCTTTGTTTGTTGGTTAATATGTCTTTAAGGAATTTGGCGTAAGACGGTATTGGGTAATGGCTTCGGTGAATGGAATCTCTATGTGGAGCTTCTCGATCACTTTAATAAACTTTTTATATTGTTTATTTTAATTTGGTTTGTTTCAGTCTTTGTGGGTATGAAATTGGTGGTTTATAAGAAGGGGTGGTACATAAACTTTATCGTCTTTTACTCCTTCCTTATATTCAATTCCTTCATCCTTTGGTTACTTAAATTCTACTGGTTTCTCTATTTCTTTCTCGGGTGTGGTCACTACATTTTTCTTAAAGGATTATGGCTTATTCAACCTAGGGTCTACATGCCCATTGTAAGTAGTTCCACTCCGTTGGGCAATAGCGTTAGCATGCCCTTTGGGGTTAGGTTGAGGTTGTCCAGGAAATTGTTCTCCTGGTGAAACTTGAGTAGATTATTGTTGTGCCACTTGAGAGATATGAGTTTCAAGCATTTTGTTGTGAGTAATTACAGAATCGAGTTCGGTGCCCAATTGTTTAATTAGTTCATTTATATGAATGTTTTGGTTCATAAAATCCTTGTTTTACTGAAGTTGAGTTGGGATGAAACCTTCCATCATTTTCTCAAAATTCGACTTTTGAGGAGTAGATTGCATAGGTGGGTTTGGTTTTTTAGCTTGGAAACCGAGTGGTCTTTGAGGTGTAGAATTCTGAGTAGGGTTATTATTCTTATAGGAAAAAATTAGGTGATTCCTCCATCCAGGGTTATACGTGTTAGAATAGGGGTTGCCTTGGGCGTAATTGACCTGGTTTGTGGTTGTTTCAGCTAAAAGATTACATTAAGATATAGTATGTCATTGGGTTTCACAGATCTCACATCCGGGTTAAACTGCAGTTATGGTAGCTGTAGGGTTGATAGTCAGTTTTTCTACTTTTTGGGCTATGGCGTCCATTTTGGCATTCATATGGTCGAGGCAACTAACTTCATAAACACCTCATTTAGTTTCTTTCTTCTCTACTGGGGCTCGTTCCGTTCCCCATTGGTAATGGTTTTGTGCCATATATTCAATAAGAGCGCAGGCTTCAGGGTAGGGTTTGCTCATCAAGGCGCCACCGGCGGCAGCGTCGATGGTCATATTGGTGTTATACATGAGTTTGTTATAAAAGGTGTGAATTATGAGCCATTTTCCTAACCCATGGTGTGGACAAGTTCTTAATAGCTCTTTGTATCTTTCCCAAGCGTCGAAAAGTGATTATCCATCATTTAGAGTTAATCAGGTTATTTTGTTTCGTAGGAAAGTGGTTTTACTCAGTGGAAAGTATTTAGCTAGGAATACTTTCTTTAGGTCATTCCAAGTGGTTATGGAGTTTGCTGGAAGGGAATCTAACCATGATCGGGCTCTATCTCTGAGGGAAAAAGAAAATAGTCTTAGACGTATTGCCTCAGAAGGAACACCGTTGGCTTTCAAGGTGTCGACCAATTGGATAAAAACTTTCAGGTGTTGGTTCGGGTTCTCCGTAGGAAGACCTGCGGACTAGTTTTGTTGCACTAATTGTAACAGAGAGAGTTTTAATTCAAAGTTATGAGCTGGTATAGTTGGGTTTACTATACTAGAATGGGGTTCTTCGTTAGATGGTAGGGTGAAATCCTTAAGTGGTTTCTCGTTCTGATCTTCTGTCATTGCTCTTTTAAGTCTTCGGAGCAAAAGACGAGCTCAGGCATATCTTTCGGGTTCTTTTATTAGATCAACTAGGTTTCCGGTCCTGCGAGTTCTTCGCATTGACCAGCTAAAGGGATGCTTTAGTCTAGACGGTGTAACAACAGTGTACGAAATTTGACGTAATTGGTCCCCGGTAACGGCGCCAAAAATTTGATGCGTGCTATCCACAAGTATACGAAGTACGTCAGAGTAATATAAAAGATTATCGATCCCTCAGAGACCAATGTCAATCTATCGATCACTATTGTTGCGGTGTTTATCTAAAGCTAATGAAAATAGAGCGTAGTACGCACAAAAAAAATAATTAAGAAGGAACTGTCGCGTTAACGTAATTGGAACCGGACCTGACCTTTAACCTATACCAGCTGCTCACGCTGCACTGGTCGCATCTTACATTAGAGTGGAAAATCCTTTTTATATAACTACCTCTATGACCCAGTTAAAAAGTGTTTTTGATTGGAAACTTTCAATATCAAAGGGTTTCCGGCATATGCTCGGCCAACCGGATCCTAAATCTATAAACGCGTCCGAAAATAATTTTAAAATCACTTTCTAATAATACCAAACTTTCCTAATTAATTAATAAAGTGATTTCGTTGTTTTTATCAATTAAAAACTAACTAACTCTTATCTAAAATGGCGAACAACTTTCGATCTTACCCGACATAGTCACGGTTATCATGTAAACAGAAACATGGTCCCGTTCACGTAATGGCCGATCAATTTAAATTCAGAAAAGTTGCATTCAAATCTGAAACAGCCCCTAAAGTATTTCTATAAATACAACATATGGAGTATCGTCGAAACAACGGTCCTCACATCCCAGCACAGCATAATTAGCTTTATATGATGGTGGTAAACATAGTAAAGAATTTGTTTGTAGAATAAATCATTTAGGGAAATAATACGTGCATGATTGGTTTTCGAAAGTAAGAACGAAAGTGTCACGCTTAAGTTCAGTTTAGAAAATGAATCTTTTGAAATAGAGCGATATGTAAATTGTGCGGAAATTTAAACAATTTAAAGCAAGGAGGAAGGAAATGCGAATAATAATAAAAGTGCGAATAGAATAAAAAAAAAACTTGCTCCAAATCAGAGACTTGAATCTGGTACAGTGCTGGAAAGTAAAGCTGACTTGGAAAGTAAAATGACGACAAGATTAAACTCATATGCTACGATGCTCCAACCTCGATTACAACAATAGTGCAATAACCCCTCGATGTGACGGATTACCTCTTTTAACAACTAAATTTATGCCTATGCTGAGAACTAAGATTGGATGATAGAAAATGAAAAATTAAGTCCTATTTATAGTGAAACAATGCCTTGAATGTCAAGCTGGACCTTCAAGAATCGTGGGAGATAAAATCTCTAGTCATGGCCTCATTCTCCAACCGTCCGTGACTGGACCACCAAAATCAAAGATGGTGCCTGCCATCTAGACATGGCGCCTGCCATGTGTACGAAATGTGGGAGACTTGGTCTTATGACCATTGGAACATGGGGAAAACCCTAAACATCATGGCTATCCCCATGGCCAACGTCATGTGTGTAATTTTCACCGAAAACTCTACTTTCTACTCTTTTCGCTCCATTTATTTGTGGAAGGCTCTCATTAGGAAATGTACCTGAAAACAAGATAAAACACAAGCATAATGCAAGAAAATAACAATTAAACGACAATAAACATGTGCAATCCGAGCCAAATACGCAGCGTGTTTCGGTTTTATCATGTCATACATTAGACTACATTATTAAGGCTTAGATAGAGAACAACATAGATGGCGGAATTTCCTTCAAGCTTTGTTCTTTCGGAGACGTCTATACAACCTGACGTACAACATTTGATTCTCAGAGTTGTAGTGACATAACAACTTATCTCCCACCTTAAGGTTTTTTTCCTTGGCGTATTCATACTAGCCATCTCTCTCTCTCTCTCTCTCTCTCTCTCTCTCTTCATGATCTCACATTCATAATAGTCCTTGGTGTCAAGGTCCATCAGAGTACACTCAGTTTAGTCTGGACGAAGAGCCTTTCTTATAACGTCTTCTAGAATGTGTTGCATAATTAGTGATTGTAAATTAACATTAGCATTACAATACAAGCTCACATGACACAATGTATAGTTTTGTGGATAGAAGTTGTAGTAACATGTTACCAGAATTTGATTTCCCCCTTTTGGGCCTTGGTGATCTTTTCCTCCCAAAATATATCTTTGACCAGCCTTCCAACATTGTTATTCATCTGTTCAGATGGTTCATCTTCCTGATGCATTTTGACTTCCTTGGACATTTCATCAACTTTACCTGCTACGACCTGGTTCACCTCATCATCAGCATTAGTTTGGCTCATATTAATCTCATGGAACATTTCATCCACTTTAACATTGTTGGTAGGTTGTTTCACTTTCTGGACCATTTTTCCAATGATTTCATAACTTCATATGTGTCAAGAGATTAAAAAACTGTAGGATAATACATGGAACATAACAATAATACCAGTTAAACCAACAAATTTTATGAAACCTAATACAAAACACAAATTACACAAATTGACGTTTATTTATGTATGTTACTCGTTAGTAGTAGAATAAGACATTTTCAGATTGCTCTAAATAACACAATGGGACGCAGAAGTCCTTTTAACACACTTTCTTTCTTGGTTATACAATGAATCTATTTGATATATGGACTTTGTTTAAATAAGAAAATTGCAACTGCATATGTTGCTTCTGAAAATGGTTTTGCAAATATGATTGGTTCGATTATTACCATGGGAATATTAAAGTGAATCATGGGACCATCATAATGACATGGTTAAAAAACACATGTAAACCTTTTGTTATACATGTTGTAACTAGTACTATCTGAAGTAATAACTGCTTTAAGTTCCCGACAGATAAAGTAAATGCATGTTCCAACTATGGGTTAACTTTATTACTATGGCTATCTATATACATATTTATTGTGACCTTTTAGTTTACTTTCTTAATCGAGTAACATTAGATAACCTCAGTTTCTTTTAACTGACTATTATTAATAACAACTATAATGAAACATATAATGGGTGTTTGCATATTCATATATGAAGCATATATTAATAATAACTTATACATAAGTAAACCTTATTTTCTTACTTTAACATTTTATAAATACAAAAACTATACAGATTAAACCAGTCTAACACATGTCAAAAGAAGTCCACCTAAACATCTCCAAAACATACCAGCTTCGACGACCAATCTTTCCTTGAGGTAGCGACAGTCTTTTCCAATATCTGTTTTATTTCTCTGTTCGAGACCTCTACTTGTCCGCTAGTTTGCGGATGATAGGGTGTAGCTACTCGGTGTCGGACTCCATATCTAGAGAGAAGTTTATCGAATATTCGTGATATGAAGTGAGATCCGCCGTCACTAATGACGAGTCTCGGTACACCGAATCTAGGAAAGATTGTGTTTTTGAAGAGTTTGATTACTACTCGTGCGTCGTTTGTTGGGGCAGCTATGGCTTCTATCCATTTAGACACGTAATCGACGGCGACGAGTATGTAGTTATTACCAAAAGAAGATGGGAATGGTCCCATGAAATCTATTCCCCAGACGTCGAAGATTTCTACCTCTAAGATTCCTTTCTGAGGCATTTCATCGCGTCGTGAGATGTTGCCAGTTCGTTGGCATCGATCACATTTTTGCACAGCGATGTGAACGTCTTTCCAGAGATTAGGCCAGAATAAGCCGGCTTGGAGAATCTTAGCGCACGTCTTGGATGTACTAGCATGACCACCATACGGTGCTGAATGGCATTGGGAAATAATATTTTTTATTTCTTCCTCTGGGACACAGCGACGATATATGTTGTCGGCCCCTCTCTTGAAGAGTAGAGGTTCGTCCCAATAATAGTGTTTCAGATCGTGGAAGAATTTCTTTTTTTGCTGATAAGTAAGATCCGGTGGAAGCACGCCCGCAGCGAGGTAATTAACGATGTCAGCATACCAAGGTAATGTGACTTGGGCATAGACGGCTTCTACGACTTTTTCGAATTCTGGATCTTCCGAGATTGAATTGGGTATGTCACTTTCTAATTTGGCTATCAGACGTTCGTACGGGAAATCGTCGTTTATCGGTACTGGTTCGTGTCTGATGCCTTCTATTCGGGATAAGTGATCTGCAACAACGTTCTCGGTTCCTTTCTTATCTTTGATTTCTAAGTAAAACTCTTGTAATAGCAGGATCCATCTCAATAGTCTTGGTTTGACATCCTTTTTGCTTATTAGGTACCTTATGGCAGCGTGGTCTGTGTATATGATGATTTTTGCTCCTACTAAGTAAGAACGGAATTTGTCAAGCGCAAATATAATTGCTAGAAGTTCCTTTTCTGTGGTGGCGTAGTTCATTTGGGCAGGATCTAAGGTTCTACTGGCATAGTAGATAGCATGGAGTTTCTTGTCCTTCCTTTGTCCTAGAACTGCGCCTACAGCATAATCACTCGCATCACACATGATTTCGAACGGTAGTCGCCAATCGGGTGGTTGCATGATTGGTGCGGTGATAAGGGCTGATTTCAATGTTTCGAATGCTTTTAAACAGTCGTCGTCGAAGACGAACTCAGCATCCTTCATCAACAGGCCGGTCAGGGGTTTTGTGATTTTCGAAAAATCTTTTATAAATCTTCTGTAGAAACCGGCATGTCCTAGAAAACTCCGTATTTCTCGTACGGATTTTGGAGGTTGGAGATCTTTTATAATCTCTATTTTAGCTTTGTCTACCTCAATTCCTCTATCTGATATGACGTGTCCTAGAACTATTCCTTGTCGGACCATAAAATGGCATTTTTCCCAATTTAGGATGAGGTTTACTTTTACACAACGTTCTAATACCATTTCTAAGTTTTGTAGGCATCCTTCGAAACTTTGTCCACATACCGAGAAATCGTCCATAAACACTTCCATGATGTTGTCTATGAAATCTGCGAAGATTGCCATCATGCATCTTTGGAAGGTTGCTGGAGCGTTACAGAGTCCGAACGGCATTCGGCGGTAAGCAAAGGTACCATAAGGACAGGTGAATGTAGTCTTTTCTTGGTCATCAAGATGGATGGGAATTTGGAAAAATCCTGAGTAACCATCTAGATAGCAGAAATATGAATGTTTGGCTAATCTTTCCAACATTTGGTCTATGAAGGGTAACAGGAAGTGATCTTTGCGCGTAGCCTTGTTAAGCTTTCTATAGTCAATGCACATCCTGCTTCCAGTCACGACTCTTTTTGTTATTGATTCGCCTTTTTCGTTTTTAACTACTGTGACTCCTCCTTTCTTTGGTACGACATGAACTGGGCTGACCCATTCACTATCGGAGATCGGATAGATGATTCCTGTATCTAGCAATTTCTTTACTTCATCTCTGACTACAGTGCTCAGGATGGGGTTCAGTCTCCTCTGATGCTCTCGAGAGGTTTTAGAGTCTTCCTCTATTATAATTCGATGCATACAGATTAAAGGGCTTATACCTTTTAGATCGCTTATGTTATAGCCTAACGCGGTAGGGTACTTCTTTAGGACTTCCAATAGCTTTTCGGTTTCTGGTTGTCCTAAGTCGGCGTTGACTATCACTGGTCTTTTTAGTTCATCGTCTAGAAATTAATATCTAAGGTTTTTGGGTAGTGTTTTAAGTTCTAAAGATGGGTTCTTCGGACCTGGCATATGGTTTGGGGTCAGAGCTAAGCTTTCGCTTAGGTTGTCGTCTTTATACGGTTTACGCCAATTATCGTCTTCAGAAATATCTGGTATTTGAATCTTTATTATTTCTAAATACGTGGTCTCTTCATTTTCAAGTTCTCTTATGCATTCGTCGATTTCATCTACTAGATAGCAGGTACCGTCTATTGCTGGTGCTTGTAAGAACTTGGTGAGAATGAACTTTATCTTCTCTTCTCCTACTTCGAATGTTAGCCTTCCTTTCTTCACGTCTATAATCGCTCCGGCTGTAGCTAGGAATGGTCTTCCTAGGATAATTGGGGTTACAGTGTCCTCCTTGATGTCCATGATTATGAAGTCGGTTGGAATGTAGAATTGTCCTATGCGTACTGGAACGTTTTCCAGTATTCCGACGGGGTATTTTACTGATCGGTCAGCTAATTGAACGGACATTTTGGTTGGTCTGAGGTCTCCCATATTCAGCTCTTTGCATATAGATAAGGGCATAACACTGATACTGGCTCCTAAATCGCATAGAGCTTTGTCTATTACGAACTTTCCTATGACGCAGGGTATGGAGAAACTACCTGGGTCTTTTAATTTAGGAGGCATGCGGTTTTGTATAATAGCGCTACACTCTGCAGTAAGTGTAACTGTTTCATTATCCTCGATCTTTCTCTTATTCGACAGGATCTCTTTGAGAAATTTAGCGTATGACGGCATTTGAGTTATCGCTTCGGTAAAAGGGATAGTAATATTCAGCTGTTTAAGGAGCTCTACAAATTTCTTAAACTGTCCTGAAGTTTTGGAGTTTATTAGTCTTTGAGGGTAAGGAATAGGTGGTTTATATGGCGCTGGAGGTGCTTGAGTTTTTTCACTTGCGGTATCCTCCTTCTCGTTGTCTTCCTTCTTCTCTAACTCGGATTCCTTTTCTGCTTGTTCAATTGGTTTTTGTTGCATGGCTGAGTTTTCGGTCCTCAGATCGATCGGTTCGTCCAATTCTTTTCCACTTCTTAGTATCACAGCATTTGCTTGGCCTTTTGGATTCTGTTCGGGTTGTCCAGGAAATGTGCCAGCTGGTGCGGCAGCAGAGGCTTGTTGTTGAGCCACTTGTGATATCTGAGTTTCTAACATTCTGTTGTGGGTGGCTAAAGCGTCTACTTTTCCTGTCAATTGTTTAATTTGCTCGCTAGTGTGTATGTTTTGATTCAGGAATTCTTTGTTTGTTTGAGCTTGAGTAGCTATGAACTTTTCCATCATCAACTCGAGGTTTGATTTCCTAGGTGCATTATGAGCAGCAGCTGGTTTCTGATATCCTGGCGGAGCAGTAGGAATTTGCAATGCATTTTCGCTTTTGTAAGAAAAGTTTGGATGATTTCGCCAACCTGGGTTGTAGGTATTTGCGTAGGGATTTCCTTGAGCATAACTTACCTGGTCTGGTGGGATTCCGGCTAGCAATGGGCATTCGGGCGCATTATGAGTGGTGCTTCCGCATAACTCGCAATTTGGAGTTACTGCAGCGACAGTTGCAGTGGGGTTAACGGTCAGACTATCAATCTTTTGTGCTAGAGCATCTACTTTAGCATTGAACTTTTCAAGGCTGCTGATCTCGTACATCCCACCTTTCGCTGTGGTTTTCTCAGTTGGAGTGCGTTCACCTCCCCATTGGCAATGGTTTTGTGACATGTTTTCTATTAATTGATAGGCTTCATCGTATGGCTTATCCATAAGTGCACCGCCCGCGGCAGCGTCTATTGTTAATCTAGTATTGTATAGAAGCCCATTATAGAAAGTATGGATTGTCACCCAGTCTTTTAGACCGTGGTGAGGACATGTTCTCATCATATCTTTGAATCGTTCCCATGCTTCGTAAAGAGATTCAGTATCTTTTTGTCGAAATCCGTTAATTTGAGCTCTAAGCATAGCAGTTTTGCTTGGCGGAAAATATCTCGCTAAGAAGACGTTCTTCAATTGCTCCCACGTTGTAACGGAGTTGGATGGTAACGATTGTAACCATGTCCACGCTCTGTCTCTAAGAGAGAATGGGAAAAGACAAAGTTTTATCGCGTCTGGAGTTACTCCATTTGCTTTCACTGTGTCCGCGTATTGTACAAACTTCGTTAGATGTTCGTTCGGATCCTCAGTTGCATTTCCTGAGAATTGGTTTTGTTGTACAGCCGACAGCAATGATGGTTTCAGCTCAAAATCATTTCGGGTAATAGCTGGGGCAGCAATGCTACTTCTAGGCTCCATTTGAGAGGGTGTAGCGTATGCCTTCAGCGGTTTGTTTGGAGGTCCTTCAGCCATCTCTGGTTCTTCTTCTTCTGATTTGGGAATGGGAGTGAGAGGTTCGGGAGTGTTATGTTTGAGTTGCTTGAGTTGGTACTCAATGATTCTACTTCTTAAATGTAAGAAGCGTTCTAGTTCTGCGACTGAAGGTTTTACGATATCGCCTTGCGGGCGATTACTTGGCATACAATCGACAGAACTAGTAAAGGAAAAATGAAAATTGTTAACCTAGTCTATACGGCGTAACAGAAGGTTACATTATTGACTAAACGGGTCCCCGGCAACGGTGCCAAAAACTTGATCGCGACTTTCTATGTCTAATACAACTTAACTGCAAGTGCACAGTCTATCGCGTAGTAATAATAGATATCGATCCCACAGGGACTCGTAATCAAACTAGTGTTCTCGGGAGTTACTATGTTTAGCTAGGTAGAATATGTTTAAGGGAATAAGACTGTCACTAAAAGGGAACTAAGAAAACTATTTAGATTGTAAATGATTGAATCGATATGTAGTAATTGTGTTCTTCAGGGATTTGATAAGTTACTGGTGTATGAAATAATTTTCAAAGTTTATTTAAGCAGAAAATGGAGATTTGAAGACTCTCGCCTCACGATGGTTATTGACGCTAATCATAATCCTAAGGGCCAAACGTACACTTTCGTATCCCGTTCGGGGTTAAAATTATTTTTTGGAAATCTCTAAGTTCTAATTCATTTTAAAGTGCTTTCGCTGTTATTAAAATGAATGACTAGTGTTTACTATCTGACCTTACCGCAGCTTTCACTTGTTGGTTCGTATCTTAATTAATTTCCCACTTTCGTGGCAAAACTACTTTTAAATAAGTTCTCGCTTTCGCGACGAAGTTTATTCAGTAAATCAATTTTAAACACTCAGACCATAAGTTACTTTTGAAAAGAAAGTTTTTCAACCAGTTGTTATCAAATCACATTCGAATTATTACTACATATCAATTACCTAAGTTTAGCTAGACATGGATTTGGGAAAGATAAAACATAAATAAAAACAATAAATAATGATTTGCATTATAATAAAACTGGAATCGATTGAAATGAGAAACCTGTAAATATTCCAATTGGCCTTTGGGCAGATCCTCCACAGATGTTGGCAGAATTCTGGTCTCTAATGCCAATTTGATCGTACAGTGAAAGTAGAAATTACAGAAGAATGAAAAATGGAATACAGGAAAGGTAAAGAGAAACAAATAAGAATATTGCTGGAAAATATGCTCTGGAAATAAATTTGGCAGCACTTCATGGTATGAATGCCACACACTTTCTGAGGTCCCTTTCTTCCCTTTTTATAGAAGTGGAATTCCAACGGTTATCATTGAAGATGATGGACTTTGAGGCAGATAATTTAGGGAGTCATGGTCCACTCTGTGGGAATTGGAACTGATTCTTTAATGTGTAATTGAAGTGGGTCGTTTTTGCCTGCATGACGGTCGTCACCCGTGTGACGCTCGTCATGTAGCTGTGACGGTCGTCACATCAGCAAAAACAGCTTCATGCGCTTTTCATTGTGTTTTCACTCCTTTTTCGCCCATATTTCATCTGAGATTGCTTCTTTTCTTCATGTTGCCTTGTTTATACGTGATCGTTGAATACCTGCAAAACATCAGACAAATAACACGGAAATAACCCGAAATCGGATCGAAAACGGTTAGACTTTAGTTAAATTATGCATCAAAATATATATACGATTTCGTGTTATCACATAGAGGGTTTTGCTCTGATAGTGTAACATCGGGTTGGGGTCTTTGAGTTAAACCGTGATTTATTTGATTTGATTATTTTGATTATGTTCCCGTATAAGGAAAACTTTGGATTATGTCTTTTTTAGTTCTGCTGCAATTTTTAACATCTTTTGGGAAAACTTGTTGTTTACAGAGCTTTGACTTATATTTTATTTATTGGGAAATGTACGCCCTTTGAAGTGATTTTATTGAGTTTAATATTTTACTCTGATAAATTCTATTATTTTGCCATAATATTCGTGGGGTAGAAAAGGGTGTTACAGTTTTCATCGATATACCTCGTCGCGAAAATTTCGCGTGTCTGCAAGTCTTCAAATTTCTGCCTCTGCCTATCCCCATCTCTTCCTTCATGAAAAATTGTTTCTCTTTGCTCCCTTGCTGCCATTGTTGGTGGTTGTCTGGTGGAAAATGAGGGTTTTAGTGAAATTTGTGAATTGAGAATTTTTGTGGAATATGGATTAAAGGTTGGATTTTTATAGATGAAAAGTGAATGGGATAGTGGAAAATGGTAGTTGAATGAGAGGTTAATAAGGTTTAGTGGGTTTTTAATATGGTCAACAATGGAGGAAATGGGAGTTTTTGAAGGTTGAAGATGAAGATAATAGACAAAATATGGTTTTTCTCTAATTTGTCCCGTAAAAGGCTTCATACCCCTTGGCGTCCGCCATCTTTGTATTTTGGGCTGACACGGGATTTGGGCCTTGGCTGGGTTTGGATCCTCGTTTGAGGGTGTATGTAGCGTCTTCTGAGATATTGGTACATGCAAGAGACATAGATAATATTTTTACACTATATAAATAATAAAAATGTGCATTAAACATGAATAATGATAATAATAAAGATCTTGAAAATTTAAAATTTAACTGATAAATTTGAATATGCGGAAATAAGACTACTAATAATAATAATATGTTTATGGTGAATTAAATGGCAATAATAATAATAATAATAATAATGCGGTAAAAATAATGATAGCAGTGCGGTAAAAATAATGATAATAATGTGGTAAAAATCTCCTCCACACTGTGAGCAATGTCCTTAGTGCGCTAGTAATTCCTCTAAAGTGATTAGCGACAGACACTCTAATTCATATGTGCAAGCTGGCGTCTGAGACTATAGATTTCTTGATACATGCAATCAAATTTGGTGGCATGTGTCGCATCGGAGACCTCCATCTATATGGTCAATTTAGTAAAAAATTTGCGAAGAGAAAAAATATCCTTGCGCATAGTATCGAACTCAGAATAAATGTCACATTGCTACAGATGAATATTAGAGGAATACAATATGGTTCTTTCTGAGAGAGGTGTAGGATGGTATTCAGGAACATGTGGGGTCTTAGGTCTGGCAAGTGTCTCATCCTGGCCTTCTAGGGCATATGACTAGTTTTCTTTATAGTAGACATTAGTTTGGGTCGGATTTGGTAGTCCAAAGTAGTGAATGGCCTCATCGTCTATATGGAGTTTAAAATCGGCAGGACCAAATAAAACTCTCCTCATTAGGCCACGATCCAAACAATGGTTTAGGTCAATAAAGGTGTAGCCACAATAGGTGGTCAGGTGAGATAACTTGGTGGTGAGACTTAGGGCATGAGCTATGTCTGTCACTGTACCTCCTATATGGATGGGTCCTTCGGAATATCTGGCGGTTAGGTTAAGGTTATCCATTAGGAAATTTCCACTGGCTATAGGACGTGACTGGGAGGTGTAGAAGAGCACAAGGATCTCTTAAGCACTTACATGGATGTCGGTTTTGCTTTTTCCAAATAAGGTCTTATCTATAATCATCTGGAAGTATCTAAAGGCTGGGTTATGGATCTCGTTTGACAGTTGGGTGGAAGGATCAAGGCCTCATCCATCGGTGATGTGACTCCAGAACTTATCCAGCTCATCTTGCATAACATTTACTTCTAATAGATCATATATAGCATCTAGGCCATAATGAAATCCTAATAGGTTAGAAAAATATTTGTGGTTGAGGATGTACTCTTTTCCAAATAATCTGAAATTAATATGCCCTCTTTTGAATCCTCTACCAGCGTAGGGTTCGTAAATGAGAGAGCTGGGGAATTCTAAGGTTAAGTTCCTGTATATAACCTTCACTGCATTAGAGTATTCTTCCTATTGGAGTTGATGGTTGAGGTATCTTACATTGGCTTTAAGACTAAAGGTTTCAAGGCAGTTGGAATCAAGGTATCTGGTTGGGAGCATGGGTCGCTCAGAAAGGATCACAAATCGTTTCCTCTGATTTTCATCCTTGAACATAATATGCATATCATCGAAGTTCTGCATCCTGAAAAATAATGTTAGTGGAGAATGCTATCGAGGGCGATGGTGTCTGAGACCTGAAACATAAATATCACACAAGTCAATCATGGTAAGCGGATAATAAATGTGAATAGTTCACCTTTTGACAATAAGATATAAAAAAATAAACAAGGAAATAAAATGGTTGTGGCTGCCTCCCATGCAGCGTTTGTTTAACGTCGGTAGCTCGACAATTATGGAACTTACTTAGTAGATATAGCAGTGGATGGTTCGATCAGAGTATGACCAGAGTAATATGTAGGGATGTCTCCTCCATAAAAGTGTTTAAATCGTTGTCTATTTACTATAAAAGGACTACATGAATGATCTCGGATTTCTACTGCCCCACACTTCAGGACTTGGGTAACCTCATAAGAGCCAGTCCATCTTGAGCATAACTTACCAGGAAACAGACACAATCTAGAATTAAAGAGAAGTACAGGGTCACCTACACTGAATTCTTTCGTAACAATCCTTTTGTCATGTCATGCTTTAGTTCTTTCTTTAAATATAATGGCATTTTCATAAGCATTGTGACGTAGCTCTTCTAATTTATAGATGTTGAGAATGCGTTTGTCACCGGCTGCTAAGTAGTCCATATTAAAGGCCTTGATGGCCGAATATGCTTTATGTTCCAGCTCAAAGGGTAAGTGGCAAGATTTTCCGTAAACTAACTGGTATGAGGTTATTCCTATAGGAGTTTTAAAAGCGGACCTGTAAGCCCATAATGCTTATTGTAGTCTCAGGGACCAATCTATTCTAGATATTGAAACAATCTTTTCTAAGATTTGCTTAATCTTCCTATTTGACACTTCTACTTGTCCACTAGTTTGTGGATGGTATGGTGTTGTTACTTTGTGTTTAACTCCATATTTATTTAAAAGGTTATTAAATATTCTTGATATGAAATGCGATCTACCATTGCTTATAACGAGGCGAGGTACTCCAAATCTAGGAAATATGTGGTTTTTGAATAATTTTATGGCTACACGAGTATTGTTGGTAGGTGAAGCCACAACTTCGATCCATTTATACACGTAGTCAGTAACTACTAATATATACTTGTTTCCCATCGACGATGGAAAGGGTCCCATAAAATCTATTCCCCAGACATCGAAGAGTTCTACTTCTTGGATATTTTTCAAGGGCATTTCATCATGTCTTAAGATATTCCTAGTGCATTGACACAGGTCACATCTGACAATGTAAGCATGGACGTCGCACCATAACGTTGGACAGAAAAGGCCTGCTTGAAGAATTTTGGCGCAAGTCTTAGATGTGCCTGCATGTCCCCCATAAGGGGCAAAGTGACAGTGTTTGATTATGTTTTCTACTTCCTCTTCTGGGACACAATGACGAAATATGCCATATGCGTCTCTCTTAAACAGGAGTGGTTCGTTCTAATAAAAGTGTTTCACATCGTGAAAGAACTTCTTCTTCTGTTGGTAGTTAAGATCAAGGGGTATGATATCGACAGCTAGGTAGTTTACAAAATCAGCGTACCAAGGTACATTTGTAACTGCTAAGGCATTTTCAATGTTTGATTCCAAGTAGAGGTCAGGGTCATCAATATGATTGTTTCTAACTGCTGCTACGAGTCTATCATAAATAAAGTCATCGTTTATCGGGATGTGGTTTAGTTTTAAGTATTCTAGCCTCGAAAGGTGGTCTGCAACCACGTTCTTGGTGCCTTTCTTATCACGGATCTCCAAGTTGAATTCTTGTAGCAAAAGGATCCAGCAAAGTAATCTAGGCTTAGCATCCCTTTTACGTAATAGATATCTGATAGCAGCGTGATCTGTGTAAATAATAATCTTTGCTCCGACTAGATAAGATCAGAATTTGTCAATAGCAAAAACTACGGCGAGGAGTTCCTTTTTGGTTGTGGCATAATTAAGTTTGGGTGGAGTCTACTGTTTTACTAGCGTAATAAGTTACATGAATTTTCTTATTTTTCCTTTGCCCTAAAACAGCACCAACTGCATAGTCGCTTGCATCGCACATTATTTTGAAAGGTTGATTCCAATCGGGAGGTTGTATAATAGATGCAAAGATTAATGCTTGTTTAAGGTGTTTGAAAGCTTCAATACATTTACCGTCGAAATTGAATTCAACGTCTTTCATAAGAAGGTTGGTTAAGGGTTTGGTTATTTTGAAGAAGTCCTTAATGAAGCGTCGGTATAAATCGACGTGTCCAAGGAAACTTCTGATCTCTCTAATTGTTTTCGGTGGTTGGAGGTTTTCTATAAATTCTATTTTGGCTTTACAAATCTTAATGCCTCTTTGGGAAACTATGTGTCCTAATACTATTCCTTCAGTAACCATAAAATGACACTTCTCCCAGTTTAGAACAAGATTGACTTCTACACATCTTTCTAGGATTCTCTCAAGGTTGGTTAGGCAGTTTCTAAAACTGGATCCACATACCGAGAAATCGTCCATGAAAACTTCTATGATCTCGCCGAGGAAATCTGCAAAGATTGACATCATACAACATTGGAAAGTAGTTGGGGCATTGCATAGTCTGACTGGCATTCATCGGTAGGAAAATATTCCATATGGATAAGTAAAGGTTGTTTTCTCTTGATCATCGGGGTGAATAGGAATTTGGAAAAATCTTGAATATCCATCAAGATGGCAAAAGTAAGAATGTCTTGCTAGACGTTCAAGAATTTGGTTTATGAATGAAAGCGGGAAATGATCTTTCCTAGTTACTTTGTTTAGTTTTCTATAATCAATACACATATGTCAACCGCTTTCTATACGCTTAGCTATTTGTTCTCCTCTTTCGTTTTGTACAGTTGTGACACCTCCCTTTTTAGGCACCACATGTACAGGGCTCACCCACTTACTATCATAAATTTGGTATATTATTCCAGCCTCTAATAACTTTAACACTTCCCTTTTCACAACATCACTCATTATAGGGTTTATCCTTCGTTGATGTTCTCTGAAAGGTCTAGAGTCTTCCTCCAGCATAATCCGGTGCATACACACTGAAGGAGTTATCCCTTTGAGATCATAAATGTTATAACCCAGAGCTGAGGGATATTTTCTCAAAACATCTAAGAGTTTATTGGTTTCTTGACTATCTAAGGTGGCACTGACTATGACTGGACGATTTATTTCTTCATCCAAGAACTCGTATCTCAGATTCTTAGGTTGTTCCTTAAGTTTTGTTGATGGTTTCTTAGGACATGGCATATGATCTGGGGTGAGTGCCAAGCATTCATAAAGGTTGTCTTGTATATAAGGCTCAGTTTCAAATTTGTCGTCTTCCATTATGGGAGTTGAAGGTAATTTAATTGTTTCGAATGGATCTACTTGGTCTAATTCTCTTATGCATTCATCAATGATATCGATAGTGTAACATGAGTCATTTATGGCTGGTGCCATCAGGAATTTGGATAATATGAATTCTACTTTTTCATTACCTACTTCAAACGTCATTTTTCCTCTCTTGACATCTATTATAGCTCCAACGGTTGATAAAAAGGGTCTACCTAGAAGGATTGGGATTTCATCGTCTTCTTTAATATCCATGACGATAAAATCTGTTGGAATATAGAGTTGACCAATCCTAACCAGGATGTCTTCTAAAATGCCTATAGAATATTTAACAGATATATCGGCTAATTGAAGGGACATCCTAGTTGGTTGCAATTCTCCTAGGTCTAACCTCTTACAAACGGCTAAAGGCATTAAGCTTACACTGGTTCCTAAGTTCAGAAGTGCTTTATCGATAACGCGATTTCCTAAAACACAAGTTATAGAAAAACTTCTCGGGTCTTTCTCCTTTTTAGAACGCTTATTTTCAGCAATAGAATTACATTCTAAGGGTTTTGGATCATCAAGCCTTTGTTTGTTGGTTAATATGTCTTTAAGGAATTCGGCGTAAGACGGTATCTGGGTAATGGCTTCGGTGAATGGAATCTCTATGTGGAGCTTCTCGATCACTTTTATAAACTTTTTATATTGGTCATCTAATTTGGTTTATTTCAATCTTTATGGGTATGGAATTGGAGGTTTATAAGAAGGGGGTGGTACATAAACTTTATCGTTTTTTACTCCTTCCTTAGATTCAATTCCTTCATCCTTTGGTTACTTAGATTCTACTGGTTTCTCTATTTCTTTCTCGAGTGTGGTCACTACATTTTTCTTAAGGGATTCTGGCTTATTCAACCTAGGGTCTACATGCCCATTGTAAGTAGTTCCACTCTGTGGGATAATAGCGTTAGCATGCTCTTTGGGGTTAGGTTGAGGTTGTCTAGGAAATTGTCCTCCTGGTGAAACTTGAGTAGATTATTGTTGTGCCAGTTAAGAGATCTGAGTTTTAAGCATTTTGTTTTGAGTAATTACAGAATCGAGTTTGGTACCCAATTGTGTAATTAGTCCATTTATATGAATGTTTTGGTTCATAAAATCCTTGTTTTGCTGAAGTTGAGTTGCGATGAAACTTTCCATCATTTTCTCAAAATTTGGCTTTTGAGGAGCAGATTGCATAGGTGAGTTTGGTTTTTGAGCTTGGAAACTGGGTGGTTTTTGGGGTGTAGAATTCTGAGTAGGGTTATTATTCTTATAGGAAAAATATAGGTGATTCCTCCATCCAGGGTTATACGTGTTAGAATAAGGGTTGCCTTGGGTGTAATTGACCTGGTCTGTGGTTGTTTCAGCTAAAATATTACGTTCAGATAGAGTATGTCATTAGGTTTCACAGATCTCACATCCGGGTTGAACTGCAGTTATGGTAGCTGTAGGGTTGATAGTCAGGTTTTCTACTTTTTGGGCTATGACGTCCATTTTGGCATTCATATGGTCGAGGCAACTGACTTCATAAACACCTCATTTAGTTTCTTTCTTCTCTACTGGGGCTCATTCCGTTCCCCATTGGTAATGGTTTTGTGCCATATCTTCAATGAGAGCGCAGACTTCAGGGTAGGGTTTGCTCATCAAGGCGCCACCGGCGGCAGCGTCGATGGTCATCTTGGTGTTATACATGAGTTTGTTATAAAAGGTGTGAATTATGAGCCATTGTTCTAACCCATGGTGTGGACAAGATCTTAATAGATCTTTGTATCTTTCCCAAGCATCGAAAAGTGATTCTCCCTTGTTTTGAGTGAATCCGGTTATTTTGTTTCGTAGGAAAGCGGTTTTACTCGGTGGAAAGTATTTAACTAGGAATACTTTCTTTAGGTCATTTCAAGTGGTTATGGAGTTTGCTGGAAGGGAATCTAACCATGATCGAGCTCTATCTCTGAGGGAAAAAGGAAATAGTCTTAGACGTATTTCCTCAGAAGGAACACCGTTGGCTTTCAAGGTGTCGGCCAATTGGATAAAAACTTTCAGGTGTTGGTTCGGGTTCTCCGTAGGAAGACCTATGAACTAGTTTTGTTGCACTAATTGACAGAGAGGGTTTTAATTCAAAGTTATGAGCTGGTATAGTTGGGTTTACTATACTAGAATGGGGTTCTTCGTTAGATGGTAGGGTGAAATCCTTCAGTGGTTTCTCGTTCTGATCTTCTGCCATTGCTCTTTTAAGTTTTCGGAGCAAAAGACAAGCTCAGGTGTATCTTTCGGGTTCTTCTATAAGATCAACTAGGTTTCCGGTTCTGTGAGTTCTTCGTATTGACCAGCTAAAGGGATGCTTTAGTCTAGACGGTGTAACAACAGGGTACGAAATTTGACGTAATTGGTCCCCGGTAATGGCGCCAAAAATTTGATGCGTGCTATCCGCAAGTTTACGGAGTACGTTAGAGTAATATAAAAGATTATCAATCCCTCATAGACCAATGTCAATCTATCGATCATTATTGTTGTGGTGTTTATCTAAAGCTAATGAAAACAGAGCGTAGTACGCACAGAAAAAATAATTAAGAAGGAACTGTCGCGTTAACATAATTGGAGCCGGACCTGACCTTTAATCTATACTAGCCGCTCACGCTGCACTGGTTGCATCTTGCATTAGAATGAAAAATCCTTTTTATATAACTACCTCTAAGACTCAGTTAAAAAGTGTTTTTGATTGGAAACATTCAATATCAAAGGGTTTCCGGCATATGCTCGGTCAACCGGATCCTAAATCTATAAACGCGTCCGAAAATAGTTTTAAAATCACTTTCTAATAATACCAAACTTTCCTAATTAATTAATAAAGTGCTTTTGCTGTTTTTACCAATTAAAAACTAACCAACTCTTATCTAAAGTGTCGGACAACTTTCGATCTTACCCGACATAGTCACAGTTATTACGTAAACAGAAACACGATCCCGTGCACGTAATGGCCGATCAATTTATGTTTAGAAAAGTTGCATTCAAATTTGAAACAGCCCATAAAGTATTTCTACAAATACAACATATGAAGTATCGTCGAAACAATGGTCCTCACATCCCAGCAAAGCAGAATTAGCTACACATGACGGTGGTAAACATAGTAAAGAATTTGTTTGTAGAATAAATCATTTAGGGAAATAAATACATGCATGATTGGTTTTCAAAAGTAAGAACGAAAGTGTCACGCTTAAGTTCAATTTAGAAAATGAATCTTTTGAAATAAAGCGATATGTAAGTTGTGCAGAAATTTAAACAATTTAAAGCAAGGCGGAAGGCAATGAGAATAATAATAAAAGTGTGAATAGAATAAAAAATTGCTCCAAATCAAAGACTTGAATCTAGTATAGTGCTGGAAAGTAAAGCTGACTTGGAAAGTAAAATGACGGTAAGATTAAACTCATATGCTACGATGCTCCAACCTCGATTACAACAATAGTGCAATAACCCCTCAATGTGACGGATTACCTCTTTTAACAACTAGATTTATGCCTATGCTGAGGACTAAGATTGGATGATAGAAAATGAAAAACTAAGTCCTATTTATAGTGAAACAATGCCTTGAACATCAAGCTGGACCTTCAAGAACCGTGGGAGATAAAATCTCTAGTCATGGCCTCATTCTTCAACCGTCCTTGACTGGACCACCAAAATCAAAGATGGTGCCTGCCATCTAGACATGGCGTCCTCCACGTGTACAAAAGGTGGGAGACCTGGTCTTATGACCATTGGAACATGGGGGGAACCCTAAACATCATGGCTATCCCCATGGCCAACGTCATGTGTGTAATTTTCACCAAAAACTCTATTTTTTGCTCTTTTCGCTTGATTTCTTTGTGGAAGGCTCTTATTAGGAAATGTACCTGAAAACAAGACAAAACACAAGTATAATGCAAGAAAATAACAATTAAACGACAATAAACATGTGCAATCTGAGCCAAATACACAGTGTGTTTCGGTGTTATCATGTCATACATTAGACTTCATTATTAAGGCTTAGATAGAGAATGACATAGATGGTGGAATTTCCTTCAAGCTTTGTTCTTTCGGAGACATCTATACAACCTGACGTACAATATTTGATTCTCAGAGTTGTAGTGACATAACAACTTATCTCCCACCTTAAGGTTCAGATGGTTCATCTTCCTGATGCATTTTGACTTCCTTAGACATTTCATCAACTTTACCTGCTACGACCTGATTCACCTCATCATCAACATTAGTCTGGCTCATATTAGTCTCATGGAACATTTCATCCACTTTAACATTGTTGGTAGGTTGTTTCACTTTCTGGACCATTTTTCCAATAATTTCACAACTTCATGTGTCAAGAGATAAAAAAAAACTGTAGGATAATACATGGAACATAACAATAATACCAGTTAAACCAACAAATTTTATGCAACCTAATACAAAACACAAATTACACAAATTGACGTTTATTTATGTATGTTACTCATTAGTAGTAGAATAACACATTTTCAGATTGCTCTGAATAACACAACGGGACACAGAAGTCCTTTTCACACACTTTATTTCTTGGTTATACAATGAATCTATTTGATATATGGACTTTGTTTAAATAAGAAAATTGCAACTGCATATGTTGCTTCTGAAAATGGTTTTGCAAATATGATTGGTTCGATTATTACCATGGGAACATTAAAGTGAATCCTGGGACCATCATAATGACATGGTTAAAAAATACATGTAAATCATTTGCTATACATGTTGTAACTAGTACTATCTGAAGTAACAACTGCTTTAAGTTTTCGACAGATAAAGTAAATGCATGTTCCAACTATGGGTTAACTTTATTACTATGGCTATCTATATACATATTTATTGTGACCTTTTAGTTTACTTTGTTAATCGAGTAACATTAGATAACCTCAGTTTCTTTTAACTGACTATTATTAATAACAACTAAAATGAAACATATAATGGGTATTTGCATATTCATATATGAAGCATATGTTAATAATAACTTATACATAAATAAACCTTATTTTCTTACTTTAACATTTTATAAATACAAAAACTATACAGATTAAACCAGTATAACACATGTCAAAAGAAGTCCACCTAACCATCTCCAAAACATACAAAACATAACACACAAGCAGAAACAAACATAACATTACAACACAACCATGTCATGACTGCCATAACAAGTTAGAAGAAGAAGTTGCAAACAACTTTAATTAATTAGACTTGGTATCAGTAATAATATATTGACACAATCTTGCACAAGTACTTTACAGTTTATAACTCATTAATATCTTGAGGTGTTCTAGCTACAAAACATGCTGATATTATGGACTTATTGAAACTCTAACAAAATGGATTCACATTGTTTATCCAGGAAACAAATTGCAGCATTGGCACGACAAAAAAGGAAGAATATTCTTAAAGAAAGAAGATCGAAAAAACACAAAGTTGATGAGAACGGTGTCAACAACAATGAAGGTCGTGAAAGGTATTGTGCTCCGTCCAGAGTTCATATCGACACACCACTATCTGATATAAATTTTGCGGTGCTTAATGAAAGAAACCAAAATGCTCATATACAACCAATTGGATCGGTTCTTCCAGCTAAAAAAAAAGATTAAATGTTGGTGTTATTCAATCTATGTCTGTCAATCTCTTTAATAAGTTTGTGTATGAGAATCATTGTAATGCTTCTTCATCAACAAGTAATATGCCAACACAAGGATCTACAATAGTCTTCTCAAATACAATGATGAATTTTGAAGATTTGTCCATAAAATAACTTGCAGCATCAGCACGACAGAGAAGGAAAATAATGATGTAAGGTAGGATGTCACACAGAGGCAATCATACAAAATCACGAAACAATTTTTGGGATTTTTGGGCACTACTACTGGTTGTAGCAACCGTATGGTTTTTGTACAAGAGGCGTGCCCAATGGGGGAATGGTTGGGGAGTGCTATGGCTCAAAGCAGCAACTACTGGTGGTCGTAGCAATTCCCCTGTTTTTGTATAAAGTGTTTCATTTCGAGTGAAACTTGAGTTTCGTGACTCTTTTGAGGCGCAATTCAAAGGGTTGGATAGCTAACACGTAACACTACCTTATAATAATGTTTTAGAGAATAAACATGCAAATTAAAATATAAATGATGTGTTTTTCTTATGAATGTCTCATGAGATGATTATTGATACTTATATGATTATGAATCTGAGGGTTGTTACAAGTTGACAAAAAACATGACAAATTGTATGTGGAAAAACATTATGAGGAATGGTATAACATTTGGAATCTTGATATAATTGTATGATTATGTATTTTTGAATACATTTGCATATCATACTTGTTGTGTTGAGGTGATGGCCTTATTGGCGGTGTGGGTAACACCCCAAATTGATTGGAATATTTATTTAAATATTGAAATTCTGGTGTCAGAAATGAGATGTCGAAGGCGATGTCAAGACACTAATATCTGAACTATCACCAATATATGAACAAAGACAAATTGTTAACAATAGTAAATAGACACAAGCAATTGTTAACCCAGTTCGGTGCAAACACACCTACGTCTGGGGGATACCAAGCAAAGAAGGAAATTCACTAAGTAGAATTAGTTTGAAGATACACGGTAGACTCTCTCTAGTTTACTATTTTCGCACCTAATCTCTACCCTTGCAATTTATACCTAGGACACTCCTAGATAAAAGATACCTCTCACTCCCCCTCAATCACAGCAGTGATAACAATAGATTAATAAACTTTAGAAGGCACTCTTCAAAGACAATACTTGATATTGCTTAAAAGCTTCAATCAAGAATAATACACTCTTACTTACAAGATTTGAGTGGACAACTTACAACACAAAAACTCAGTCCAATTCACACATCAAAGTGATGAGTGAATGGCTTACAAATAACACAAACACATGAAGCTAAAAGCTTTAATCCTTACGCAATGCACTATCTTAACTCTAGCTTCTCTAAAATGCAAAATAGGATTGTGAAAACTTTAAATAGTAACACTTGGACGAGCTTGGGCTTTAGCAAAAACAACATCTGATTTTGATAGAATCAATTCAAATATTTCTTCAAATCTTGTCATAATAAGTATTCAAAGAGTAGAACCAAAACAAATTTGATTTAACCAAATCAAATCAAATTACTCTTTAAGTATTCAAGATTTTCTTCAGAAAAATAGCACAAAAGATTCCATAATTACTCCACGAATTATACACCAAAAAATCTTTTGAAACAAAGAATATTTCCACGCAGATTTGAACCATTAATGACTGATCACAACAGCGCAAAGAGTTGCACAAAAAGTAAAAGGAAAACAAACATATTCTGACTGAATGTTATGTTCACAAATGCCAGAACATCATGCTTGACATCATGAACTAAACCATGCAACAACAAACATAGCCATCTGCAGAATGTTAAGAACATATGTCAAGACATCTTGTGGGACATCTTATGATATCACCGAGTTTTACCAAAACTCCTGCCAATCAAGAACCTTACCCTCCCGGGTACGATCCTAGGGTCCAATGCGGATATCATGGAGGATCCATAGGGCATGCTACTGAAGATTGCGAGGCTTTTCAAGCCAAGGTACAACAGTTGATGGACCGAAGGTGTATATCTTTTCCAGGAGGAAGGTTGGTCGTACATCGGTCGTCTGACTGAGTTTGAAGACTTCAAGGGTCGCATCTTCCGCAGCGGTTAATCAGTGTGAAGCCCAGTTCCCAGAAGCTGATAATTTTCGTTTTATCATGTTATTTCTTTATGTTTGTAATTCCCTTTCCTGTTTAAAGTGCAACTCATTTGTAAAACTTGTTGTTTCCGTTGATTGATATTAATGAAATGAATATGCATGTTTTGATTTAATCCATTATTGTTCACTAATTGATTTTTACAGATGTTATACGCTTGTTTAAGTGGAATCCGGGGAGGATGATGAAGTTTAAAGACGCGCAAGATTCCGAAAGTATGCTTTTGAAATAAAACATGTTGATGATGTACAGACATTGTTTCAAATTCCCAAACACCGGAGATATAAGGATGATAATCCCTTGTCAACCCCTTTGAGCCTAGTTATAGGAGTTTCTTTCTGAAAATGAAAAAACCCTCAATTTTAACCTGGGGCAGGGTAGGTGTCCGCTAATTTCGACCGAATATCCAATTTGCAGTAGGAGTGTTCCCGTTCGAGGATAAATCACACCTGTATAGGTCGTGCCTAAAGAACCACAGTGGTTAAACCTTGCCGATAAGGAGTGAAACAGTCACGTTATTCCCCCAAAGAGTCAGACAAGCTGGTGTCACACGATTTGTTTGAAAAGAAAAGAATTAAAAAAAAAAGAGAAAAGAACAAAGCCCGCAAAGTCGAATCTTAAACAAGCAACTTAGGCAAAAATTAGGGCATCCTGCTGGACTTTGAAATCAAAAGAAGCTCGAAAGAGCCAGTCCAAGCAAAAGTTAGGGAAATAAAAAATGATGATGAGAAACAAGTCGTGTGATTCAGGCACCAAAAGATGAAAAGCGAGTGATTGTCACTCCAAAAAAAAACTTGTGGTTTCCCGAACCAGCACTTCTGTCATTTAACCTTTGACAGGTGAGCGCTAGTGTCAAATTAGCTGAACATAGGATTGGAGAACATCACGGAGAGTGGGTGGGTCAAAATAAACTTTGAGCCTTTATCCTTTCCTTGTAAACCGTGAACCTAACCAAGTTACAACCTGAAAAAGTCCTAATTGAAGCAGGTTTGTTTCGAAAGCATACTTCGGTATAGATCGCATCGAAACTGACTCCTAAAAGGATTCCTCTTACAGCGTTGTACTAATGTTGACATGTTGATAAATGATTTATTCACTTTATGTCACAAATTTTTTCCAGTGAACATATTGGAATGTCAAAACTGTCATATACATTGCATTTAATATATCTTTTATGCAGGACAACTTGTTTTACTTGTGAGTAAACGCTTGTCAGCAGGAGAGTGTCCATAGTGGAAAGATTGATCAGGATAGAATGCAGATTGCCTTAATACTCCATCGAACTGGGGCAAGTTATATCAAGTGATCATAGCATGGGAGTCAGCCATCCAGAAGTCAGTTAATTTGAGGCAGTCGAATCGAGATTCGGCGAATCTCTCGCAGCCAAGAAGCATTTTCCCCACAGATCAACTAATCAGGGGCAAAGTCGTTGCAGACTGGGGCAGGCCACCCCAAGAGCGCAGAAGCTATTCCTTACCCGTGGGGCAATTAATGTGAAGCACCTCTCCGAGGTTCAAGATGTTTAGTCAGTGCATATCCAGCCATCAGGGCAGAGATTTTAGAACTCCTTTCGAGGAACATCCCCATAGAGGTCCCACGAGTTGGGGCAGATTTGGAAGTGTAGGATTTGTTCCTCTCCATGTTTTCAAGAGCTGTTCAAGCAGGTTCAGCTAACTTGCGAGTGCAAGACGAATGTCGGGAAGTCATGTTAATCAATCACCGTCAAGTTTCACCTGTCTTCCCCAACAAAATTCCAATCATCATTGGCACGTGTAAGTTATCTCCCAGTAGAGTCCAATCGTACTTGGCATGTCCGGTTATCCCCAGCTGAGTTGGCTTCACATTTCCGGCATTTATTTTGCTGGAACGTTCTGTTGTATCCAGCTTTCTCCAGCAGCCCGTGCCTGCATTTGCATCTTTGCATATATCATCATATTTGCATCATCTTTGCATTTCATCCTCAAATGCGTAGCATTTCCATTTCGTATGGAGCATTATGCCATATTCAAACATGCGCATATGCATTCGAAGCATAAGCCAGTTTCTGTCAGCCTTCCGTGGCAACTTGAATCTCTTCTTCAATCGATGCAGGGGCATTTATCCAGCAGCTTGGTTCAGTCAGCTTATCGGTTTATTTGGATTTCAGATTATCCGACGGTTATTGCTTTGTCCATCAGTCCTCTGATAATGACATCCCCAAGCAGTTTTTCTTTCCGTCAGTTCCTATCGACGATGTGTTTCCCCGGCAGGTTTCCTCTCGTCTATCATTAGATGATGCGAACTTTGTGTATGGTTTTCTCTCGTCTATCATTAGACGATATGAGTTTTGGATGTGGTTTTCTCTCCGTCTATCTTTAGACGGTGAGAGGTTTTAGGGCGATCTTTCAGATTTGGTTTTCTTTCTGTTTATTGGTTGAGATGACATTCCAAGAAGGTTTTTTCCTGGCCGTCGATTCTTATTGACGTTAGAGCTTTTTGAAGAATTTTAGGATTTCCTAGTTGTTGATTCTTATTGACGACATGGCTCTTTGAAGGTGGTTTTCTTCCTGTCAGTTCTTATTGATGATGTGGCTCCTTTAAAGATATTTTCCATCGATTCCTATGGACGAAAGGATGCTAAAATCTGATGGGTGGTTTTGAGGTTCATTGATATGGTCTATACTTTTCCTCTCGTCTATCATTAGACGATGCGAGATTTGGATTTATTGTTCCTCTCGTCTATCATTAGACGATGCGAGATCTGGATTTTGATTTTCCTCTCGTCTATCATTAGACGATGCGAGATTCGGATATGACATTCTTCTTGTCTATCATTAGACGATGTAAACCTTCAGGATTGTTTTCTTCCTGTCTATCATTAGACGATGTGAACCTTCGGGATTATTTTCCTCTCGTCTATCATTAGACGATGCGAGATTCGAATATTTCTTCCTGTCTATCAGTGGACGACGTGAGTGGATCAAGTGCATGTTGATCCAGCTCCTGACAATGTGAAAAGATCAAGTGCATGCTGATCTGGTTTTGGACAATGGAAAGGATCAAGTGCATGTTGATCCGGTCCATGGGTTCAATGTCTGTGGCGTTACACAGATGACTGGCAATGATGTCAGGCGTTCTCTATCGGATGATCAGTCAGCTGGTTGCCGTTGCAACTGTCTGTGTTCAGTTTTCTGGATATTTGTTCCCCAATGAGTTTTGCAGTTTATTTCTGCAGTTGGTAAATTTCTGGGTTCTTTAGTATTCAACCGCCTTTTACCTTGATTGTTTGAAAGCCGTTCGCTTTTCATCCATTCAGGTCCAAGTCGTTTGAATAGGGGCAGTTGTTGCATCCCAAAATTTGCCCAACCTTTTTCTTTAGCTGGCTTATGTTTCATTTCATTGTGTTCTAGCATCTGCATTGCATAGCATTTTGCATTTCACCGGGGATCAAGAGGTTGGGCATAGCAAGAAGAGTCTACTAAGAGGATTGAGCCTAAGCAAGGGTTGTTACTCAAGTTTGAATGGTCATCAGGACATCTTGAAGTGGTCATTGTCTTATGAAAGAACAGATGGGTGTGTGTGGGTCAGATCCTAACTTGGAGGCCAACTGAAGAGCATCAGGAGATGGTGAATGCATGATTATGGGTATGAGATGTTGAGGGAGCTCATTAAGTGCCTTGAGGGTCATTGTGGAGCTTATTCAAGTTTTTGTGTGAAGTGGAACAAGCCCCAGTCAAAAGTGTGGCAGCTAGGGTTTTCATATGGTGAATCCTCAATCAACTGTGCAATTGAAGGAGATTAAAACTCAATTCAAAGTCTATATGTTTATGGGTTGTTGTGTTAAGACATATGAGACATCATTTCAAGTTCAATTCATCAAGGTTTAAGTGTGTGAGAAGCTACTAAATTAGGGTTCTCAGGGTAAAATCCCCTACTTAGTGCCTGACTTCAAGACCACCTATCTCAATATAAAAGTTTCATCTCAACTTTTGACCAACATGGAACTTGTAGAGAATGTTCTTAGCTTTAATTTGAGTACTATAAGTCCTTGATTGGATTTATAGAACTCAAGTTATGATCCAAACAAGTTACAGGTCATCAGAGGAATGTGATTTTGGTCAACAAAAGTCAACCAACTTCCAAGCCATTTTTGACCTAGAAGGATGTTTCTCCTCAACTTTTGGCCAACATGAAAGTTTTAGGTTTTGATCTTAGCTTTCCAAAATGTACTATAAGTCTTTCATATGATTTGTAGAACTCAAGTTATAAGGGTTACAAGTCAGGGGTATTTTGGGAAAGTAAGATTACAGGTCATAAAATTATAGGTCCATTTCACCAACTTGCACACTTCAAATGGAAATCTTTTCAACATGAAACTTGCTCCAAATAGGGAAATTTGCATTACTAAATCATATCTTATCATGGTGGGAGCTTGGATTGAAGAATTGGGATTTGAATTTCTCATAAAGAAGGCCTAAAATGAGAATTTGAGATTTAATTGATTTTAAACTTTCTCAAGGCAAGTTTGTACTTTTTTGAGTGCAAATAACATTTTGAGCACATTGGCAATATTAAATTTTGGATTTGAGGTCATTTGGTTAGCCATTTTCATAGTTTCTTCACCATGAAGCAACAAATTGGAAATCTACCATAAGATCACAAAGAAGGGCTAATTCTTGACCCTTTGATTAACCAAAGCCATGTGCAATTGATTTGGATCAGAATATGAGCATGTGCAGTGGAAATTCGTGTGGTTTGGCAAAGCAAAAAGTGAGCAAAAATTGAAATTGCATTCTCACAATTTAGCCACATTTGGGCCCCCATTTGATCCTTAACCCAACACATAAATATTCTAGATGAAGAATGGATCAGAATTAGGTCATTTTTCGTGCAAGAGGAGGAAGAACACATGAAGAAAAAGTGAGAGCAAGGTGGAATTCGAATTCTGAGATTTATCCATTTTCAGACCAAATTGAGCATTCAAACACCTTTAATGAAGTTCATGGAATGATTCTGGGCACCTTTCATTAAGCTTCAGCATAGTTTCAAGGCCTAGTGGAGGCTCTCCACTAGGTAAACTAACTTTCAACCTTATACTCTCAATATGCCATGATTCTCTGCCATTTTTGTTGTATTATGATCCTTGAGTGATGTAGATCGTTTCTGGATAATAATTGTTTGTGTTTGTCATGTTTGATGTGTGGAGCTCCAAACTTGTTTGATTCGGTTTGATCATTTCTTGAGGTGTTTTGCTTAGATTTTTGTGGATCTATGATCTACATAATATGTAGATGATGTTTGGATCAATTTGGTTGAGTTTTAAGAACTTCAAAATTGTGTGCATCTTGTTTGTTGTTCACTTTCTGAATTTGTTATGGAGAATTAATGGAAACTAATGCTAGATTCATGTTCCTTGCGATGAGGAGATGAATTTTCATATAAGAAATGTTGGAAATGGTGCGAAAATGGCGGATGTGTTGTTGCTTGTTGAACCCGCGGCGGTGCTCCGGCCGGAGGGGGTGGTTCCGGCCACCGCGGGCGGTCCCCCTTGTTTGTGTGGGGAAGACGATGTTTGGGCCGTTTGATCTCCATCGTGCGGTTGCTTTTAAGACCTATGTGTTCCACATGGACTTGTATGCATGGGATTATTTCCCAAATTCATTTAATGACATGTCTTGTTGTGAGCTGTTGGATTAAAATACTTTTGATCATGTGGTTGTGTGTTGAGGTTCTACCATGGGCTCTTGTTGACTTAATGTATGGGTTTTTCTGATTTTATTTTATTTTGATTTTCTCATTGGGCCTATGTACCACGCGCTGTTCACACCCCCCAGGGAGGCCCAGTCCATGTTTTGCCTTGTTTGTGTTGTTATTCACACCATTGTCTTGCCATTTATTTGTTATTTCTTTTATTATTTTGGTTGTGATGCTGTTTCATTTTTAATCAAATAAAATAGTTCCAATATCCTAAAAATTCTCCAAAAATATTTTTTATGAACTTTAAGATGTCTAGTTTTTTCTGGATATTTTTATTTTATTTTTTGATTTTATTTTCAATTTTAAAATGAATTAAATATTGGGACTGTTTTAATTGAATTAAATTGAGATCTTGTTTGTTCTTTTAATTGTTTCTCCCATTTCTTTTTGGTTCAATGATTGAAAATCATTCCTCATGTTCATCATGGGTTGAGTGATTTTTTAGGACTATTTTGCCCCTGGTTGTTGACTTTTGGGCCCTTTCTTTTTGCACTTGTTTCTTCCATTTCAAAGTGGTACATCCAAATGATTTAATTCTTTTGATGGTGCTTTGAAAGGACATTTGTCTTGATTTCTTGGCCTCTGTTTGCCAACTTGTTTATCTTGTTTGTGCTTTTTATATGATATTTTTTTGAGCCCTTTTCCTATTTTTGAAGTGACTTACAAGTTAGGTCATCTCATAGGACAGCTCACACAAGTGCATGACCTAGTTTGAATTGGAAATGACTTTTATGGATCTAATGAGCTCTCAACTCTTCTTGTTTTAAATTCTAGACATGTTGAGCTTGTTGTATGTTCATTTATAGGTCAAAATTATGTTCATGGCTTGTTGGATTGTGTGTTTCTTTTTAGGGTTTCATCTTGCACTTTAATGTGATGTTTGCTTGCATGCTTTGTGCTTTTGCTTGCATTTCTTTTTGGTTTGCTTTGATATTTCTTTTGAGCTCTTTCGTTTCCATCTCCCTTATGTCCAATGACCTTGGAGTGTCATTTAAGGTAGCTTGGTGCCTCCTTAGGAGGAATTTGAAGCTTACCTAAAGTGATGAATCCATGAGGACCCTTTCTTTGTGTTTGTCACTTGTTTATTTGTTTTTGATGCATCTCTCTCCTTCTTCTTCTTGTTTCTTGCATTTCCATATGCATGCTTGGTTGAGATGAGCTTGTGGTGGCTACTGCCCCACACTATTTTCCTCCCATTATCATTCTATGTGTTGCATTTTGTTTGCATTCTCATTTGCATATGCATTTCTTATTCTTCTTCTTCTTCTTCTTTAGCTTTCTTTGCCATGTTCCCCATAAGTCCTCTAACCTCTTGAGGTTATGATAGACATTAGGTGCCTAACTATGCATGATAACATTAGGTAGTTCCCTTTTCAAACTCAACTTTAGGTTCACTTTGTATGATAACTTTTAGGGTTGACTAGTTTCCCATTAGTGTTCCTTCTTCTCTTCTCATCTTCAAACTTCCATAAAACATTTAATAAGGAATGACAAGTGTAGCACGCTACGAGCCTTAAACTATTTGAGAAATGGTAATTGAGGGGCCTCCTCTCAAGGACCTAGAGTGTTTAGTGTACACCCTTTGGGTGATATGCGACGCATTCGCTCTTAGATCATAGTCTCTAGTGCGACATGAGTTGCAAATCAAATTCAAAACACTTCTTCTCTTAAAAAACACAAAAAATAATTCAAACTCTTTTTCACCCTTTGGGGTTCTTAATCAAGGAAAATATTTTCACAAAAAGAGTGTCGTTAACTCTTAGTTCTACCGCAAACGGTAATGCCTAAGTCTCCAAAGGTCGAGCTGCATACACCAACTGCTAGAACTATCTGTTAACTCTACTCGGGCCTAAAAACCTTTAAACCAACCTATGGTCCTTTGAGCCCGAACCACGTTTGCTCTGATCTTTCATACCAGATGAAAGTACGTATGCACGAGACGCGATGTCTTAGCAAGCAACCTTCCCCCCTTCTTTAGCCGTAGTTAGGCGAACTACGTTGACTCTGACTTTCCCATTGCACGACGGAGTACATAGGCCCATAGCAGCGATGCTATGTCGAGTCCTGTCCTTTTCCTTTTTCTTTTGTCCCTGAGCCTTTAGCTAGGTAGTTTCAACACACCCTTTTAGATAGACAATAATGCGTGGATCTCGTCGAGTACGACGGACGTGAGGGGTGCTCATACCTTCCCCTTGCGTAACCGACTCCCGAATCCAGACATGGTTGCGATGACCTTGTCTTTTCCCTTTTTCTTTAGGTTTTTGCGATCGTTTCCTTTCCCTTTCTTTGGGATAAATAACGAAAGTGGCGACTCTTCTGTTTTTTCCGCCGGTTGTTTTTCGCAGTTGCGACAGTCACATAATATCATAGATCAATTAAATAGATCCAAATTAAGTTAAGGGTACAAAGATGACCCAAAATAGAGTACAAGACAAAATCACTTTAAGTGCAAAGGAAAATAAATTATGCAATAGCAGACAAAACAAAACAAAAACCAAAGATCACCACAGTCAAGCATAATCAATCTTTTTCTTCAGACCCAGTACTCTCATCTTTACCAGAAGTTGTAGACCCATAAGTATTATCATCAGTCTTTTCCCCTAAACCAGAAACTTCTTCATCTTCTTCTTCTTAATCATCAGCATCCTTCATTGTATGATCTTCATTTTGTTCCAGAAATTTAATCAGAGCTTCCAACTTAATCTTTCTTGCTGTAGCCACACTAGTCACTTCTCATAACTCCCTGAAAGTCTCCTTTAAATCAGATATAACCCTAGCCCTTGAAGTGGATGTCTTCTCAGAAGATGTTAAGACAATGTCTGGGACATGTCTTCCTGCAACTAGCTTATAGTGAAGAGACAAAACTGAGTCTATTTTGTAGGCCGCATCATTGCTTGAGAGAATCCTAGGGTATTGGCTCAAGATAATTCCACAAATCAGGGAGGGAAATGCAATGGGTAGCTTAACAACATTTGTGGTGGCATGTTTCACTACTTGATAAAAAATGTACCTTCCATAGTCAAACTTGACCTTGGTCCCAACAGCAAAAATGAATCTTCCCAGACCAACATCAATGGTTGAAGTGTGATTTGTAGGTACCTAGTTAGTAGCACCAATCGTATGCAGGATGGCATACTTCACACTTAGTTGGCCAGCAGAAAGTTTACCTTTAGAGGGCCATGCATTTATTTGATTTGCAATTATTACCTTGCAAATCTGATTGTCAGTAGCTTCCATTTCACCATCCCCTTCCTCATCCCTACCTAAGAACTTGTTAATCACATCAAAAGAAAATTCAACACACCTTCCTCTCACAAACACCTTCATAAAATCATTGCTCTTTTTATTAGAAATATTTTCAGGGATATTCACAATGAATTCCTTCACAAGCATATCATAACATTTTGAGAACCCAACCACAGTTTTGGTCAGCCCAGCATCAAAATCAGTTGCATGACCTCCTTGATTTCAAGCGCATCCTTTCCTAATTCTCTTTCCAAGGCAATCCTTCTTTGATACACAAATTTCCACTTTGACACATTGTAAATTGAGTGGAAAGACACATTGTCCAGAGGGGCAACAGGAACAATACTTGTGGTTTTCTTGCCAATAGATCTCTTAACAAGAGTGATGTCCTAGACATCATCCTCAACATCTTCATCAAAGTCAGTCTCTGACCTAACCTTTCTTTTTTTGGAAGCAGGATTGACTTTACTCCAAGCTTTAGGAGGACCAACAACAATTTTCTTCTTCTGACTCTTAGAAGGAGATTGATCAATCACAAATTTTCCTTTTTTAGACTTCAGCCTCTTAGCAATATCGGAATCCACATTATTTATTAACTCATCATCAGATGGAACACTCTCAAGGTCCACCATATTCTTTATTAACTCATCATCAGACCTAGAAGATTTTGATGAAGTTGAGACATGTTTAGGAGACATTTTGGGGGGGTTTTGCGAGTAGGAGAATAAGTTTCAATTAGAGGTTCAAGCAGAGAGTGGGAATCAAGCAGAAACTCTGTGAGGGTATGGGAGTTGAACGGGTAGTTAGAAAGAAAAAAATGATTAGGGTAGTGTGTGGTAGTCTCCTTAAACATGTTTTGTAATAATGAGTGATGTTGAGACATCTCTATTTTTGGAAAATACCACCCCTCTTGAGTGATATTCCTATTAAGAAATAATTGTTATAAATATCCATAAATGTAAATCCCTAATTTTCCTCTTAAAGTTTCAAACTAACTAGCATCCAATGCCTTAGTGAAGATATTAACCAGTTGTTTTTCTGTAGTAACATGCTCTAAGGTAATGATTTTATCTTCAACAAGCTCCCTTATAAAATGATGACATATATCAATATGTTTGGTTGTGCTATGTTGACTAGGGTTTTTGGATATATTTGTAGCACTTAGGTTGTCACAATATAATGTCATGACATCTTGTGTGACATTATACTCAGTAAGCATTTGCTTCATCCACACAAGTTGAGAACAACTACTTCCTGCAGCTATATATTCAACTTCTGTAGTAGATAGTGAGACACAGTTTTGCTTCTTGTTGAACCAAGATATGAGATTGTTCCCCAGAAATAAGCAACCTCCTGATGTGCTTTTCCTATCATCAGCACTTCCAGCCCAATCAACATCACAATAGCCAGACAACACACAACCATATCCATAAGTGTACATCATCCCATACTCACTTGTCCAATTGATATATTTCAAAATCCTCTTGACTTGATTGATATGACTCACTTTGGGTTCAACTTGATATCTAGCACAAACACCCACAACAAAGGCAATGTCTGACCTGCTTGCTGTAAGATATGGCAAGCTTCCTATCATGTTTCTATAAAGACTTTGATCCATATTAACACTCTTTTCATCTTTAGACAACTTAAGATGGGTAGGTGCAGGTGTTCTCTTGTGTTTAGCATTTCCATTCCAAACTTCTTAACTATATTCCTGACATACTTACTATGGAATATGAATATAGACTCTTCCATTTGTTTGACTTGCAACCCAAGAAAATAAGTTAGTTCCCCAACAAGACTCATTTCAAATTCAGACTGCATTTGTTGGACAAAATGTTGAACCATCTTATCAGACATCTCACCAAACACAATATCATCAACATATATTTGAGCAATCATGAGTTTTACTCCTTCTTCCTTGATAAACAATGTCTTATCTATGCCACATTTTCTTTATCCATTATCAACTAGAAACCCTGTTAGTCTTTCATACCATGCTCTAGGAGCTTGCTTCAGTCCATACTGAGCTTTCTTCAACTTAAAAATATGATTAGGAAAAGTTGGATCAATGAATCCCTTAGGTTGTTCCACATAGACTTCCTCATTTAGGTATCCATTTAAAAAGGCACTTTTAACATCCATCTGAAGTAGCTTGATTTTCAGAATGCAGGCAACTTCCAGAAGCAATCTGATAGATTCAAGATGGGTTGTAGGAGCAAAAGTTTCATCAAAGTCAACCCCCTCAATCTGAGTGTATCCCTGTGCAACTAGTCTGGCTTTGTTCTTGGTGACCATTCCCTTTTCATCAGATTTATTCTTGTACACCCATTTAGTTCCAATCACATTTATTCCTTCAGACCTTGGCATAAGATCCCATACTTTATTTCTCTTGAATTGCTCCATCTCTTCTTGCATGGCATTTATCCAGAATTCATCAGTTAATGCTTCCTTGATGTTTTTTAGCTCAATCTTAGACACAAAACAAGAACTTGAAATGACTTCTCTGGATCTAGTAGTAACCCCTTTATTTAGATCACCTATGATGAGATCCATAGGATGGTCTTTTTGAGTTCTGATAGAGGGTCCTTTGTTAACTGATTTAGGTTCAGTATTGGCAGGATTGGGATCATTGTCTTTGTTTGCAGACTCAACTAAGATATCAATGGATGTTCCAACATCTTCTGGGACATCATTCTCCTTATGTACATCATCAATAACAACATTGATGGACTCCATAATGGTTTAAGTTATAGAGTTAAATACTCTATAGGCTCTGCTGTTAGTAGAGTAACCCAAGAATATTCCTTCATCACTCTTAGGATCCATCTTTCTTCTTGGATCACGGTCTGCAAGTATGTAGCATTTGCTTCCAAACACATGAAAGTATTTGACAGTAGGTTTTCTTCCCTTCCATATTTCATACAAGGTGGTCATGGTTCCTGTTCTCAAGGTAACTTTGTTATGGATATAGCAAGCAGTGTTCATAGCTCCAGCCTAGAAGTGGTAAGGCAACTTCCTTGCATGGATCATAGCTCTAGCAGATTCTTGGATAGTTCTATTCTTTCTTTCCACAACTCCATTTTGTTGTGGGGTAATGGGAGAAGAGAATTCATGGCTAATTCCATCAGAAGAACAAAATTCAGCAAATTTTTTATTTTCAAATTCCTTCCCATGATCACTCCTGATTCTAACAACCTTGCTTTCCTTTTCTCTTTGAATCTTTTGATAGAGATCTTGGAACACATCAAACACTTTAAATTTTTCTATTATAAAATTCACCCAGGTGTATCTTGAAAAATCATCCACCACCACATATGCATACTTCTTTCCACCAAGACTCTCCACCTGCATAGGTCCCATTAAGTCCATATGGAGAAGTTCCAACACTTTTGAAGTAGTGAGATGTTGGATCTTTTGGTGTGACATCCTCGTTTGCTTTCCTATTTGGCATTCACTATAGACTTTTCCCTCTTTAATCTTTAGCTTAGGAATTCCTCTGACAGCTTCCATAGAGATGATTTTCTTCATTCCTTTTAGATGTAGATGACCAAGTTTCTGGTGCCACAATTTCACTTCATCTTCTTTGGCTAGAGCACATTTGGAGTCCTGAGAGACCCATAGGTAGCAATTGTCATTAGATCTAACTCCTTTCATGATCAATTCTCCTTTTTCATTAGTAACCAAGCATTCAAATTTAGTGAAGTTGACATTGAGTCCTTGATCACACAGTTGATTGATGCTAATTAAGTTAGCAGTTAATCCTTTAACCAGCAGCACATTGTCAAGGCCAGGAGCTTCTGAGCAGTTCAATTTTCCAACTCTCTTAGTTTCACCTTTGGATCCATCTCCAAAAGTCACATAGCTAGTAGAGTGGGATTTGATGTCTACTAAGAGATTTTTAATCCCTGTCATGTGTCTGGAGCACCCACTATCAAAGTACCAATCTTCTTTAGCAAAGACTTTGAGGGACATATGAGCTATCAAGCTTTTAGCAGTAGCTTTAGGAACCCATTACTTTGTAGCAGGAGCTTTAGGAACCCATTACTTCCTAGTAGAACGAATATTATGATTTGGTCTGGTTTGAGGCATAGGTTTAGGATATCCATGCAATCTGAAGCAAAAAGACTTTATATGAGCAAAACCGTTATATTAATGACATTTCCATCTTTGGGATCTTCTTCTTGGTTGGTTGGGTTGACCTCTGTCATGATGTTGAGACATCGGATGGAATATCTTTCGCTTGGATCCAGAAGGCTTGTGGTGTGAAGAAGGATCGCAGTCTTAGGGTGGTTTTTTTCTTCATCAAACCCTAACCTTGTCTTGTCTCCTGCCCTTCTTCCATATTGAAGGATTTTATCCAGGGTGTTGGTACCATTGTTCATCATTCTAACAAACTTTCCCATTTGATCAAGTTGGGAAGTCAGCTGAGCAACTTCATCATTCAATTCAGTGATAGTTTTAAGGTGTTCTTCCTTTTCAGCCTTCAGTTTGATTATGAGTTTCTTTTGCTTTTCACCTTGATGGCACACTTCTTCACTTCTAAAACACATCTCTTTGTAAAAAGCTGCAAGTTCTTCAAATATTAATTCATCTTCACTGGAGTCTTCATCAGAATAGTATCTTCCTGTCAAAGCAGTCACATGTTTAGCAGACTCTTCTTCAAGGTCACTGTCAGAATCCTCATCAATCCAAGAGACAACAAGACTTTTCTTTTGTTTCTTGAGATAGGTTGGGTATTCTGCTCTAATGTGACAAAATATTTCACATCCATGGCACTGAATCCCTTTGCTATTGGTGGGTTTTTCTTCAGTCCTGGTTCTTCTACCTGCATCATTGGACCTACTGATGTCATGAGAGTTGTTCTTGACATTAGGTCTTGACTTCATATCTATTCTCTTCATCACCTTGTTAAACTGTCTTCCAATAAGCATTATGGCATTGGACAAACTTTCATTGGTATCCCCATCAGATTCATCCTCTCCATTTTCAGTATTTTTCATAAAGGTTATGCTCTTTTTCTTATCTGATTTGTCACTTCTTCCCACTTCAAAGGTTAAAAGATATCCAATGAGTTCATCAACCCTCATCTTGCAAATGTCTTGAGCTTCTTCTATGGCAGTTACTTTCATGTCAAAACTCTTGGGAAGAGATCTGAGAATTTTTCTTACCAACTTTTCTTCTGACATCTTTTCACCTAGGGCACTTGAAGCATTGGCCATTTCAAGAATATTCATATGAAAATCATGTATGCTTTCATCATCTTTCATCCTTAGGTTCTCAAATTTTGTAGTTAGTAGTTGAATTCTTGACATCTTTACCTTGGAGGTACCTTCATGGATAGTCTTAGTATCTCCCAAGCATCTTTAGCAACTTCACAGTTGTTCGCCAATCTGAATATGTTTCTACCAATTTATTGCGGTGAAATTTGGATGTCAAGCTATTGATTAACTTGAATCTTAATTCATTTACAACCGTCTTTGATTTATCCGAAGGAAAGGTTAAAGGAAGAAAAAACCTAAAAGGGAGAGATCTAAGGTTCGGGGTTGGTTAAATTTAGGGAAGGTATTAGCACCCTAAACTTCCGTAGTACTCTACGGGAACCTTTTGTTTATTTTTTTTTATTTATTTCATTAATTATTTTGCTTTAGGGTATATACAAAGGATTGAAAATTAAAAAAGACCTAGGGGTTAATTCTAAGTTTACTCGGCAAGACATCGCATCTTGTGCCTACATATCCTTACGGGAATGGAATCAGAGTAACTGTAGTTCCCCTCAAAAGGGAGGTTAGAAACGTCTTGACTGTGGCCAAGGTTTATTCAGAGACTCCAATCTCTATGTTAAAAAAATGTTAATTAAAATTAAAATAGGGTTAAATTAGGGATTCCACGGCGGAAAACCTTAAAACAGAGTACGGCGACTCTTTTGGCCTAACACTGGGATAAAAGCAATTTTGCCCACGGCGGGACACCTAGGCTAAACAGGGTTTGATCCATTAAAGGGGTAAGGCTATTGACTCGGCGGCCAAAAGGCTGGACCTAATCCTTCGGAAGGATAAAACTGTAAAAAGATGTGAAAATATGACAAATCATTATATGGAGGAATAATTAAGGTACAGAAATAAGAAAAATAATAAAGGCAGAGGGTATAAAGAAACAAAGAAACATTTCTGAAAACATGAAGAATATGAAAATATGTAATGACACTTAGAATGAAGTGAGGGAGGAAAATAGTGTGGGGCTGTGGCCACCACAAGCACATCTCAACCTCGAGCATGCACATGAAATGCCAAAAGAAAGAAAAGTAATAAAAGGGTACATAAAATGACACGACAAACATCAAACATCAGGAGTTCCTTACGAAAAGGTTTTAATTTTTTAATATTTTAATTATAAAAAGAAGGTTTTAATTTTTTAATAAAAAATATTTAAGTTAAAATTATAAAAAAAATTAAGTTTAAATTATAAAAAAAAAAAGTTTTGGGGGGAAAAGTCTTTTCATCCCAAAAAAAAGGCTTTTCAGTTTTTTTGGGAAAAGGCTTTTCAGTTTTTAGGAAAAAGGCTTTTCAGGTTTTTTTTTTGGGAAAAGGTTTTTTTTCTTCGGAACAAAAAGGCTTTTCAGTTTTTAAAAAAGGTCTTACTAAAAAAAAGGTTTTAATAATAAATAAAAAAAGGATTTTGATTTTAAAAAAAGGTTTTGTTAAAAAAGGGTTTTGATATTAAAATCTACGGACCTAAACACACATGGAGATTAACATGGCAAAATATGCACATAAACATGAAAAAGCAAAATGTTTAGTAATTTAACGGACCTAAACACATTAACATGGCAAAATATGCACATAAACATGAAAAGGCAAAAGGTTTAGTAATTTAACCTACGAAGCGGAGGTTTGCTTCGGTAAATGTGAAAAAGGTTTGAATAAGGGAACACTGGAGAACTCCAATCCTTCTGACGAGTTGTGGGAACGACCACCTTTCTTCTCTGGGGATCTCCTTTGTTTCTCCCTTTCTCTCTCCTCTTTTCTGAAGAAAACCTTCTGACCTTTTTTCAACAAGGCAACACATGTATATATAGGGAACAAATTAGGGTTAACACCAAATTGTCAATAATGTCCCTAAAGCCCATTTTAAAGCTCAAACTAAATAATTAGTTAAGAAAAAATATAATTTAAATAATTTAAAATAATTAAAATAAACTTAAAATAAAAACTAATAATCCTATTGATTCCTAAAATAAAAAATATTATAAAAAGAACAAAAATTTTCCCAATATTTTTTATTTTATGATTTTTTGGATATTTTTATGAATAATTTAGAAAAAAGTGAAAAAAATAATATTTTAAAAAATGATTTAATTAAAATACGAAAATAATAATTAAATAATAATAAAAAAAACTATTTTTGTTATTTTTTAATGAAAGATAGAAACATTTAGAGTAAAAATAATAAAAAAACAAAAAGTGACAAAGGTGAGATTCGAACTCTCAACCTCTCACACTCACAACTCCTTACACATGTCCTCTTGCCAATTGTACCATTTTTACTTTTTAGAAAAAAAATGCATGTCATATGATATTTACCTGCAAAAAGTCAAACGACTACACAAATTTGTTAGTAATTGATTAAATGCAATAAAAATGCAATGAAATGCGACGACAAATCTTAGGGAAAAATTTGGGGTATTACAGTTGCCCCTATTTAAATAACTTCACCGGGTGATTTGAGCAACGGAGACTCGAGAAATCATGGTGGAGGGATTTAAATACAGATAACCGAAAATTTTGCCTTTAGACGCAGTGTTATGCAATGATATGGACAAAACAAAACGAACTATAATGCTAAATATGATATGAATCTGATATGATGCGTATGATGAAAATGACAAATGCACGGATACAGACGAAACGTCACAGGGGACGACCCATCGAGGAATTGCACTAGGGAAGAAGACATGTCATATCTGGAAGAACGTCGGGTAGACACGACACAGAATTGTTGATAGGTGCCAAGTAAATTAGAAATTGTCCGCAAGGTAAGACACGGATAAAACACGAGCTCAGGAGAAAAACGCAAATGGGGATAAAACACCCATGATGCCAAGTAAATAAATTTTTCCCACAAGGTAAGACGCGAGTAAAACACGACCTCAGGGAGAAAAAAAAAGTAAATGGGGGTAAAACACCATGATGTTAGGTAAACCCAGGAATATCTGATAAACGGGGAATAAAACACCCGGGATAAAGGTACATGGGGGATAAAACACCCAAGGATAGAAGGTAAATGGGGAGTAAAGCATCCAAGATAGACATGTAAATGGGGATTAAAGCACCCAAGATAAAAATGTAAATGGGGAGTAAAGCACCCAAGATAAAAATGTAAATGGGGAGTAAATCACCCAAGATAAAAATGTAAATGGGGAGTAAAGCACCCAAGATAAAAATGTAAATGGGGAGTAAAGCACCCAAGATAGAAATGTAAATGGGGAGTAAAGCACCCAAGATAAAAATGTAAATGGGGAGTAAAGCACCCAAGATAAAAATGTAAATGGGGAGTAAAGCACCCAAGATAAAAATGTAAATGGGGAGTAAAGCACCCAAGATAAAAATGTAAATGGGGAGTAAAGCACCCAAGATAGAAATATAAATGGGGAGTAAAGCACCCAAGCTAGAAATGTAAATGGGGAGTAAAGCACCCAAGATAGAGAGGTAAATGGGGAATAAAGCACCCAAGATAGAAATGTAAATGGGGAGTAAAGCACCCAAGATAGAAATGTAAATGGGGAATAAAGCACCCAAGATATGCACATGTATAGGAATTATGCTATGAGATATGATCAAATGCAAATGCAGACATCGACGACAAGGCTCGACTCTTTCGGTGAGATGACAAAACTGGAGGACTGATTCCTCAACACGGAGATCACTATCATTCTGTTAAACTGTATCAAGTTGATAGTCACTGTAGGAATGATGAATAACTGCTTGGGGATTATGCAAGTAAACTGCCCCAGGTCAAATGAATTGATAATTGCTTCAGCTGTCTGATTCGTGGAATCGACTGTTTTGCTGTATCCTCGGAGGGCTTGCCCCAGTCTGGGTCTTGAACAATTCTCTGGATAAACCAAATCTGAGAAGATATTGCCTTGAACAAATCTTGAACTAATTCTTTGACAGGATGTAAAAGGAACTTGCCCCTGATAAGATCACTTGACCAAGTTTCTCATTGTTTGAAAATTCCTTAGAGGAAAGCCAGTTTGCAAACAAAAATATTCATACAAACATGGTAATGCAAAGTTCATGCGACTTTTGAAATCAAAATTATTTTTGAAAGATGAAAAATACATGAGTCGTTAGTCAGAACAAGGCGGTTCAAGACACTCAAAGTTTAAAATAAAAGTGTATTGCCAAAATAAATGATTCGCAAGGATCTTTTGGAGTCAGGTTACGCAACCTTGTTGTAGTATACTTTCAAAATAACCCTGTTTCAGTTAGGTCTTTTGAGGGTTGTAACGTGGTCTGGTTCACGGTTTATGAAACAAAAGATAAAGGCTCAAAATTTATTTGTACCCACCCAATCTACGTGATGATCTTCAGTCCTATGCTCAGTTAACTCATACTATGCATTCAGGTTCCCATAAGTTAGGGATTTCATTGATCGTCGCAGTGATGATTCAGAAGTCAAAGGGACCTATGAAAAGGCAGCCACTACTCCCCTATAACATTTGATTGTTTTGACATTGAGGATTTTCAAGATAAGGATTTAAAAATCTCTTTGTATTATCCCTAAATTTTGCCTGAACTGTTTATTTTAGAGTTTACAGTCAGCGGGATGCCCCAGTTTTGCCTAAGTCTCCTTCATAGGTTTTGACTTAGCGGGCTTCTTTTGCTTTTTTTATATTATTTTTTTTTTTGTGAAGGAAAGTGACTGTTTGATTTTAATGATTACGGTGAACCATCATCGACCTTTTGATTAGAAAACATCTTCGACACTTGTTTGACGTGTGCGAAGGAAAATTTGTTAATGAAAGGTGTATCGTATGAACACACAACCAAGTTAACTGAGAACTACCCATCCCAAGGTTAAAATTGTGGGTTTTTTGTAACGAAAGAAACTCCAACTTCTAGGCTCGAAGGGGGTAACGAGGGATTAACTTCCTTATTTCTCCAGTGTTTGGGAATTGAAACAATGCCTTACATCGTCAACAAGGTTTGATTGAAAGCATACTGACAGCAATTATGGGTATAACGTTTTCATCATCCTCCCTCCAATCTTAGCATATCAAAATTTTGGACAAGAAGTAAACATTTGAAAAATAAAGCATAAAGATGCAAATAAATGGACGGAAATGAATTGAATCAAAAGTCGCAATGCTTATTTCATTAATGAAAGTACAAACATAATTAAAAGCAAACAACTTAAACAAAATAAGGAAAGTGCAAACAACGAGAAACAAAAGGCCTAGTGACAAAACTTCATTTCTGATGTACTGGCAAGGGATTTTTCTGAACATCCGGATGACTGTCTATAAAATCAAGTATTCCAGTTCTAACCAATTCACATACTCTAGCCTTCAATGCAAAACAATGCTCCAAGTCATGGCCTGGGGCACCCTCATGGGAAGCACAATGGAGATCAGCCATAAATCCAGTCGGAGGATTAAGAGGAGGTGGTAAAGCCTTTGTAGTAATCAGTCCTTGCCGGACTAAGTCAGGATATAGCTCTGTGTAAGTCATGAGAATAGGATCAAAGTGACTCCTGTTCCGTTTCTGGTCTGATATCTGTGTCGAGGAATCAGCTTGACGACTCAAAGGTACACTAGAAAACGAGAGAACCGAGAATGAGAAACCGGGGGACAAATGCAATGCAAAAATGTGATGCTGATGCCATGCAATGGTTTCAAGAATTTCAATGGTCAATTGCGAATATTGCTTTTTAAGAAAGTTGGAAAAAATTTTAGACTTTAAAATGTAAGGCCTTTCGAATTTGCAAAGGACTGCTGAATTCCTTGAAACTAGAAATGATATGATGCTTTATGGATGCGAAGCACAAATACACATAAGCAAACAAAAGGTCCTAAGTTAGAGGAACAATGAATGGAGTCAAGGTTTACCCTTCCCAAAGTGGTGTGTACTATAGGTTGATTGTACCTGCAGAACAAGGGTTCTAAATCAGTGCCCAAAGTCATCAGTCCATCTTTCGGATATTATCGACTTCCCGACTGACTCGAGGGTCAATAATATTCTCAAGAGAACCTCTTTTAAGTGTAGCATCGCGTAGCAACCATTGTAGGACTACTCCCACATAGTTCCCGCACTACGTCCTAGATAAGGCCAAGATGGTGTAAAGGTACTACGGTTCCCAGTATCACAGACTCCAATCGATAACGGTAAAAGTTTTCACGACTACACTCGATCAACCGAACCATTTTCGAAAGTGTCTCAACTGAGCGGTGATTCTCGATTTAGCTTAGTCGGGATTCACTCCTTATAAGCCTCGTCGAATATATCAGCCATCCTATCATAAGGTCGCTCAAGTCCGAGTGTAGGACTTATCTCACAACACAGTAATTCCCAAGCAAGGTACCCCTGAACAATATATATACAAATGAGCAAAAATATTAATGAAACAAATATATAATGAAAAATAAACAAAATGGGGATAACCCTCAAAAGTTAGGACTCCCCAGTGAAGTCGCCATTTTCTGTTGCGGTGAAATTTGGATGTCAAGCTATTGATTAACTTGAATCTTAATTCATTTACAACCGTCTTTGATTTATCCGAAGGAAAGGTTAAAGGAAGAAAAAACCTAAAAGGGAGAGATCTAAGGTTCGGGGGTTGGTTAAATTTAGGGAAGGTATTAGCACCCTAAACTTCCGTAGTACTCTACGGGAACCTTTTGTTTATTTTTTTTTATTTATTTCATTAATTATTTTGCTTTAGGGTATATACAAAGGATTGAAAATTAAAAAAGACCTAGGGGTTAATTCTAAGTTTACTCGGCAAGACATCGCATCTTGTGCCTACATATCCTTACGGGAATGGAATCAGAGTAACTGTAGTTCCCCTCAAAAGGGAGGTTAGAAACATCTTGACTGTGGCCAAGGTTTATTCAGAGACTCCAATCTCTATGTTAAAAAAATGTTAATTAAAATTAAAATAGGGTTAAATTAGGGATTCCACAGCGGAAAACCTTAAAACAGAGTACGGCGACTCTTTTGGCCTAACACTAGGATAAAAGCAATTTTGCCCACGGCGGGACACCTAGGCTAAACAGGGTTTGATCCATTAAAGGGGTAAGGCTATTGACTCGGCGGCCAAAAGGCTGGACCTAATCCTTCGGAAGGATAAAACTGTAAAAAAATGTGAAAATATGACAAATCATTATATGGAGGAATAATTAAGGTACAGAAATAAGAAAAATAATAAAGGCGGAGGGTATAAAGAAACAAAGAAACATTTCTGAAAACATGAACAATATGAAAATATGTAATGACACTTAGAATGAAGTGAGGGAGGAAAATAGTGTGGGGCTGTGGCCACCACAAGCACATCTCAACCTCGAGCATGCACATGAAATGCCAAAAGAAAGAAAAGTAATAAAAGGGTACATAAAATGACACGACAAACATCAAACATCAGGAGTTCCTTACGAAAAGGTTTTAATTTTTTAATATTTTAATTATAAAAAGAAGGTTTTAATTTTTTAATAAAAAATATTTAAGTTAAAATTATAAAAAAAATTAAGTTTAAATTATAAAAAAAATGTTTTTGGGGGAAAAGTCTTTTCAGTTTTTTAGAACAAAAAAAGGCTTTTCATCCCAAAAAAAGGCTTTTCAGTTTTTTTGGGAAAAAGCTTTTCAGTTTTTTGGAAAAAGGCTTTTCAGGTTTTGTTTTTGGGAAAAGGTTTTTTGGGAACAAAAAGGTTTTTTTTCTTCGGAACAAAAAGGCTTTTCAGTTTTTAAAAAAGGTCTTACTAAAAACAAGGTTTTAATAATAAATAAAAAAGGGTTTTGATTTTAAAAAAAGGTTTTGTTAAAAAAGGGTTTTGATATTAAAATCTACGGACCTAAACACACATGGAGATTAACATGGCAAAATATGCACATAAACATGAAAAAGCAAAAGGTTTAGTAATTTAACGGGCCTAAACACATTAACATGGCAAAATATGCACATAAACATGAAAAGGCAAAAGGTTTAGTAATTTAACCTACGAAGCGGAGGTTTGCTTCGGTAAATGTGAAAAAGGTTTGAATAAGGGAACACTGGAGAACTCCAATCCTTCTGACGAGTTGTGGGAACGACCGCCTTTTTTCTCTGGGGATCTCCTTTGTTTCTCCCTTTCTCTCTCCTCTTTTCTGAAGAAAACCTTCTGACCTTTTTTTCAATAAGGCAACACATGTATATATAGGGAACAAATTAGGGTTAACACCAAATTGTCAATAATGTCCCTAAAGCCCATTTTAAAGCCCAAACTAAATAATTAGTTAAGAAAAAATATAATTTAAATAATTTAAAATAATTAAAATAAACTTAAAATAAAAACTAATAATCCTATTGATTCCTAAAATCAAAAATATTATAAAAAGAACAAAATTTTTCCCAATATTTTTTATTTTATGATTTTTTGGATATTTTTATGAATAATTTAGAAAAAAGTGAAAAAAATAATATTTTAAAAAATGATTTAATTAAAATACGAAAATAATAATTAAATAATAATAAAAAAAACTATTTTTGTTATTTTTTAATGAAAGATAGAAACATTTAGAGTAAAAATAATAAAAAAACAAAAAGTGACAAAGGTGAGATTCGAACTCTCAACCTCTCACACTCACAACTCCTTACACATGTCCTCTTGCCAATTGTACCATTTTTACTTTTTAGAAAAAAAATGCATGCCATATGATATTTACCTGCAAAAAGTCAAACGACTACACAAATTTGTTAGTAATTGATTAAATGCAATAAAAATGCAATGAAATGCGACGACAAATCTTAGGGCAAAATTTGGGGTATTACACAATTCCATTGAACAGAGCATTCAAGGATTTGGAGTTACCAAGAGCCAGTTTATCCTCTTCCTTTGTCCATTCTTCCTCAGGCTTCAAATCAGGTGTAGCCTTTCCATCTTTCCCAATTGTCACAGAATGTTCCCATCCTTTTATAACAGCTTTCGAGGCCTTACTATACAAATATTTTAAGAAGGTAACCATACGAGGTTTCCAATAATCATAATTACTCCCATCCAGAACAGGTGGTCTATTCACAAATCCTCCTTCTTTCTCCATAGTACCAAAAGTATTGTCCCTAGATCTCACCCAGAACCAGAGCAAGATGCCTACTCTGATACCAATTGAAATTCTAATATCAGATATGAGATGTTGAAGGCGATGTCACGACACTAATATCTGAGATATCACCAATATATGAACAAAGACAAACTGTTAGTAATAATAAATAGACACAAGCAATTGTTAATCCAGTTCGGTGCAAACACACCTACGTCTGGGGGCTACCAAGCCAGGAAGGAAATTCACTAAGTAGAATTAGTTTGAAGATACACAATAGACTTTCTCTAGTTTACTATCTTCGCACCTAATCTCTACCCTTGCAATTTCTACCCAGGACACTCCTAGATAAGAGACACCTCTCACTCCCCCTCAATCATAGCAGTGATAACAACATATGAATAAACTGTAGAAGGCAATCTTCAAAGACAATACTTGATCTTGCTTAAAAGCTTCAATCGAGAACAATACACTCTTACTTACAAGCTTTGAGTCGACAACTTACAACATAAAAACTCAGTCTAATTCACACATCAAAGTGATAAGTGAATGGCTTAAAAATAACACAAACATATGAAGCTAAAAGCTTTAATCCTTACTCAAAGCATTATCTTAACCCTAGCTTCTCTGAAATGCAAAATAGGATTGTGAAGACTTTAAATAGTAAGACTTGGACGGGCTTGGGCTTTAGCAAAAACAGCATCTAATCTTGATAGAATCAATTCAAATATTTCTTCAAATCTTGTCATAATAAGTATTCAAGGAGTAGAACCAAAACAGATTTGATTTAACCAAATTAAATCAAATAAAATTACTCTTTAAGTCTTCAATATTTTCTTCAGAAAAATAGCACAAAAGATTCCATAATTACTCCATAAATTATGCACCAAAAACTCTTTTGAAATAAAGAATATTTCCACGCAGATTTGAACCATTAATGGCTGATCACAACAGCGCAAAGAGATGCACAAAAAGTAACAGACAAACAAACACATTCTCACTAAATATTATGTTCGCAAATGTCAGGACATCATGCTTGACATCATGAACTAAACCCTGCAACAACAAACATAACCACCTGCAGAATGTTAAGAATATATGTCAAGACATCATGTAGGACATCTTGTGATATCACCAAGTTTTACCAAAATTCATGCTAATCAAGAACTAACAAATATGAATATTCGCGTATTTTTGGTGATTTGCGGTGGTTGGTATGAAGTATTGAGAATTATGGATTTTGGGTTATTTATTTAAATAATAGTATATAATATGAATATATTGGTATTATTATTAATTTAAATAAATATAAGTGAATTAAGGGCAAAATGGACATTTGAGGAGGAGTTAGTGAGGGTGAAATTGGAAAACTCATTTTAAGGCCCAAAGTTAGGTTTAACAAAAAGGAATTTTGAGGGAATTAAGATTCATTCTTGTTAGACCGTGAAAAGATAAGAAATAGAGGCCAAAGCTCTGAGGAAGAGAATTGAGGCAAAGCTTCACGAGGTTTTTAAGAATCAAGGAGAAAGGCTTAAAGTCGGCAAATTAAGGTATGGGGAGTATTGCCTTCATTATTTTCAATACGTGATTCAATGTGTTTAAAGTTTTTTTAAGGGTTTAGGGATTTTTTTAGTATTGAATTGTTGTTGCCTTTCTGATGAGGAGTTCAATGAGTTTAAGGGATTTGAACTGATGGTCTGACAGATTTGAGGCTGATTTGGGAGTAAGGAAAATTAGGCCTTCGTGGCCAAAATATGTTGTTGAGGTTTTAACCGTATGGGGTAATTGATTGTGAGAACTTTAATGACTGTGGGGTATTTGTAAGAAATTATAGGAATTTGAGGCGTAAATATGATACAGGATTGACCTAATAAGTCGTAGATTTTGTGCCTTTATTGCCGTAATACCTTAGGAATGATTGAGGGATGTTTTTGGGGCATTAGGGAAGGAAATCTTAGGGACTTTTGGGCTGTTTTTGCTACTGTTGCATAACAGCGATTTGCTGTAATCGCGAGTTCGCACAGAGAATGATCCTTCGCACGGAAAACATTCGCCCCAGACTCACACGACAAACTTGCCAATGAACGTAGTAGAGTTTCACGAATTATGTTCTGGTTCAGTGATGTCTTGATGTTTTGATGTTGTGATTTCCCTGATGAGTTACCATGAGTATAACTGTGATTCCTATGTGATTAAATGAATGTATGGTGAATTAACATGAGTATAATTGTGATTCTTATGTGATTAAATGAACGTATGATGAATTACTATGAGTATAATTGTGATTCCTATGTGATTAAATGAATGTATGATGAATTACTATGAGTATAGCTGTGATTCCTATGTGATTAGTACATGATCGTATGATGAGTACCCATGAGTATAATTGTGATTCTTATGAGGTTTTTGTACATGATACATTATGAACCCCCATTATGAATTACTATAAGTATAATTGTGATTAGTACATGATTGCATGATGAACCCTCATGAGGAACTGTGATGATTTGTGAAGTTGATTCCATGAGGTTTTAATGATTCTATGATGACGTGATTCTTATGATTATTTTGAAGAATGATGATGCACCTAATAAGTTATGAGTATGATATTGACGTATGCATCATGCATTCATATGCATTTCGAACTTCGGTCTAGGCCCTTGATTCTTGTGGCTTCAGTTCCATTGTGCGGATGTGAGGTATTTTGTTATGCTCTAGTTCTCGTGTAGAATCGATCCTACTGTTGTGGATCTATGGAGGGTTGATGGCCCAGTGTCCATCGAATTTTATTAAATTGGTACCACATGCATGAGTCTTGTTGCATTTGCATTTATGTGATAATTTGGTGTAATTTATAATGTTGTGGCCTTTTATGTTCCTTGATGATTATGATAATGTTGAATATGAAAATTAAGCTATTTTATATATTGATTCCTATGAATCGTTTTACTCACCCAACCTGTTTGAATGTTGCCTCCACGTGGGTAATGTGCAGATAACCAGGTTTAGCCGTGGATGTCGTCGATGACTTTTTGAAGATTTTGGGTCGTTAACCATTGTGGTTGACTTAGAGGGTCTTGCTCTGATAGTGTAACATCGGGTTGGGGTCTTTTGAGTTGAACCATGTTTTATTGATTATTGTTATTTTGATTAAGTTATTGCGTAAGGAAAACTATGGATTTTTGCCTTTTTGAGTTCCGCTGCCTTTTGAGTAATATTTTGAGTAATTTTAGGAAAACTCTTTGTTTACGAAGCTTTGACTATATTTGAACTATTGAGAAATGTGCGCCCTTTTGAGATGATTTTATTGCGTTCAATATTTTACTCTGATAAATATGATTGGTTTGCCATTATATTTGTGGGGTAGAAAAAGGTGTTACATTAGTGGTATCAGAGTAGGTCGACCCGTCCGGCCAAGTTGTCTAATGTTATTTATTCCCTAGTATGCGACATGTGTGTGAAAACACCGTCGGTACATGTTTATTTTCTAACCTTTGTCTGCATAAGTGGGAATGAAACAAGTGGGGGAGAAGCTTGTGCTTCTCCAGAATGCTTCAAGTGTGGAGTGGTGGCTCAGTGTGTCGATGAACGCTCTTATAGTTTGGTAAAGATGGTTTATGCCCCATCATGATTTTTGACTGTCTATTGACAAATTGAGGAACTGATCACCCTTAATATCTTGTTGATAGTATACAGGGTCATGTTGGATGGGATAGACGTGTCTTGCAAGTTTATATGGCATGTGCAGTGGATTGTTTTGAGTTAAGCTAAGTGCTTACAAATTTTTTGGTGAGTCGGTGTAGGATGGTGCTGAGATGTTTATTTTGATGGAAACTTAGAGTGTTAATAAAGTGGGGAAGTTAGTGGTGTGCCAATTATTTATAATTATCCGGAAGTTTTTCCTGATGAGATAAGTGATTTACCGTCGGAACATGAAGTGGAGTTTATGATCGACCTAGTTCTCAGAACTAGTTTGGTAGTGATGGATCCATATTGTATGTCCACACCAGAATTGAAGAAGTTAAAGAATTAACTTGAAGATTTGCTTGAGGAGAGGTTCTTTTGTCCGAATGTGTCACCGTGAGGTGCACCAATTTTGTTGGTTAAGAAGAAAGAAGGTTATGTGAGGCTTTGTGTGGATTATAGACAATTGAACAATGTGACTATCAACAATAAGTGTCCACTTCCAAGGATTGATGATTTGATGGATCAATTGCTTGTTGCAAGTGTGTTTAGTAAGATAGATTTGAGATCTGGGTATCATCAGATTCGTGGAAAGGCTGAAGATATTCAAAAGACTGCTTTTAGAACGAGGTATGAACATTATGAGTATTCTGTGATGCCATTTGGTGTGACTAATGCACTATGTGTATTTATGGAGTATATGAATAGTATTTTCAATCCTTATTTGGACAAGTTTGTGGTTGTGTTCATTGATGATATTTTGATATATTCGAAGAGTGAAGAGGATCATGTTGAGCAGCTGAAAATTGTGTTATCAGCGTTGAAAGAGAAGCAGTTGTATGCAAAACTGTCAAAGTGTGAGTTTTGGTTGAAGGAAGTGAGTTTCCTTGGTTATGTGATCTCGAGTAGAGTTATTGCGATTGATATGTCGAAGGTTGGAAATGTATCGCAATGGGAAGCTCCAAAACCTGTTTTTGAGATTATAAGTTTTCTTGGGTTGGTAGATTATTATCGAAAATTCCTTAAAGGATTTTTCCAAGTTATCTTTGCCATTGACACAGTGGACTAGGAAGGTTCAAGCTTTTTTTTTGATGCAAAGTGTGAAGAAAGTTTCAAGAGCTTTTGAGAAGGCTGACAGCAACTCATGTTTTGATTTTACCGAATCTGGCAGAACCATTGTTGTATATTATGATGCTTCATTGATGGGACGGGGAGGTGTGGTAATGCAACATCAGCAAGTTTTAGCTTATACTTCAAGGCAACTTAAAGTGCATGAGAGGAATTATCTAACACAGGATTTAGAGTTGGTTGTTGTTGTGTTTGTGTCGAAGCTTTGGAGGCATTATTTGTTTGGTTCGAGATTTGAAATGTTTAGTGATCATAAGAGTTGGGAGTATTTATCTGATCAGAAAGAATTGAATGTGAGGCAAAGGAGATGATTGGGACTTCTGAAGGATTATGGTTTTGGTTTGAATTACCATTCGGATAAAGCAAGTGTGGTAGCTGATGCATTGAGTAGGAAATCTTCGCATATACCGATGATGATGGTAAAATAGTTAGAACTGATTGAGCAATTTCGAGATATGAGTTTGGTTTAAGAAGAGACTTCTTATGGAGTTAAGCTTGGTATGTTGAAGCTTACTAGTGGTATTCTTGATGATATTCCAGAAGGTCAGAAATCTGATTTGAGTTGGTAGATCGGTTGAATTTGATGAATCAAAGTCGAAGAGCTGATTTTCAAATTAATGAAAATGGTATCATGAGATATCGTGATAGAGTTTGTGTTCCAGATATTGTTAAGTTGAAAAAGAGTATTCTTGAGGAAGGACATCTAAGTAGATTGAGTATCCATCCCAGTGCTATGAAGAGGTACCAGAATTTGAGGAAATTATTTTGGTGGCCAGGGATAAAGAAAGAAGTGGCTGAGTTTGTGTATGCTGGTTAGACTTCTCAGAAGTCAAAGATTTAACATCAAAGACCGTTGGGTCTGATGCAACCGTTGAATATTCCAAAGTGGGAATGGGATAGCATTTCTATGGATTTTGTGACAGGTCTACCGAGGAATTTGAAGGGATATGATTCAATTTGGGTGATTGTTGATAGATTGACCAAATCGGCTCATTTTATACCAATGAGGATCATTTATTTGTTACAGAAGCTGGCCAAATTGTATATTGATGAGATTGTGAAACTGCATGGTATTCCTTCAAGTATTATGTCTGATAGAGATCTGAGATTTACATCGAGATTCTGGAAGAGTTTGCAAGACGCTTTGGGTACCATGTTGAGATTGAGTTCTGCCTATCATTCGCAGACGGATGGATAGACAGAGAATTATCCAGTCTTTAAAGGATTGGTTGAGAGCTTGTGTGTTGGATCAAGATGGCTCGCCGGATAGTCATTTGTCGTTGATTGAGTTTACCTACTACAACAATTATCATTCTAGTATTGGAATGGCACCATATGAGACTTTGTATAGAAGGAAGTGTAGGACTCCATTGTGTTAGTATGAGTCAGGCGAAAGTGTTATACTCGGACCTGAGATTATTCACCAGATGACTAAAAAGATCAAGAGGATCCAAGAAAAGATGAAAGTTTCGCAGAGTCGTCAGAAGAGTTACCATGACAAGGGGAGGAAAGCATTTAAGTTTCAAGAGGGAGGTCACGTGTTTTGAGAGTTACGCCGGTAACTGGTGTTAGCCGAGCTTTAAAGTCTCGAAAGCTCACACCATGTTTTATGGGTCCATATCAGATTTTACAGAGCGTGGGAGAAGTAGCATACCGGATTGCTTTACTATCGTCGCTTGTGAATTTGCATGATGTGTTTCATGTGTCTCAGTTGAGGAAGTACATTCCAGATACCTCACATGTGGTTCAGATGGATGATGTACAAGTGAGAGGTAATTTGACTGTTGAGGTATTGCCAGTTCGAATTGATGAACGAGAAGTGAAACAACTGTGAGGTAAAGTGATTTCCTTGGTAAAGGTAGTTTTGGGAGGACCAGCTGGAGAAAGTTGGGCTTTGGAGCGTGAGGATCAAATGAGGGAGCCGTATCCGACTCTGTTTTCTTGAGGTAACTTTTGAGGGCGGAAATTCTTTTAAGTGGGAGAGAGTTGTAACACCCCAAATTTCTTGAAATATTTATTTAATTTATTTAAATATGAATATTCGTATTTTTGGTGATTTATGGTGGTTGATATGAAGTATTGAGAATTATGGATTTTGGGTTATTTATTTAAATAATAGTATATAATATGAATATATTGGTATTATTATTAATTTAAATAAATATAAGTGAATTAAGGGCAAAATAGACATTTGAGGAGGAGTTAGTGAGGGTGAAATTGGAAAGCCCATTTTAAGGCGCAAAGTTAGGTTTAACAAAAAGGAATTTTGAGGGAATTAGGATTCATTCTTGTTAGACCGTAAAAAGAGAAGAAATAGAGGCCAAAGCTCTGAGGAAGAGGATTGAGGCAAAGCTTCGTGAGGCTTCCAAGAATCAAGGAGAAAGGCTTAGAGTCGGCAAATTAAGGTATGGGGAGTATTGCCTTCATTGTTTTCAATATGTGATTCAATGTGTTTAAAGTTGATTTAAGGGTTTAAGGATATTTTTTTAGTATTGAATTGTTATTGTCTTTCTTGTGAGGAGTTCAATGAGTTTGAGGGAATTAAACTGACGGTATGATAGGTTTGAGGCTGATTTAGGAGTAAGGGAAATTAGGCCTTCATGGCCAAAATATGTTGTTGAGGTTTTAACCGTATAGGGTAATTAATTGTGAGAAATTTAATGATTATGGGCGTATTTGTAAGAAATTATGGGAATTGGAGGCGTAAATATGATACGGGATTGGCCTAATAAGTCGTTGATTTTGTGGCTTTATCGCCGTAATACCTTAGGAATGATTGATAGATGTTTTTAGGGCATTGGGGAAGAAAATCGTAGGGATTTTTGGGTTATTTTTGCTACTGTTGCATAACAACAATTTGGTGTAATCGCGAGTTCGCACAACGAATGATCCTTCACACGGTGAACACTCGCCCCAGGCTCACACGACGAACTTGCCAGCGAACATAGCAGAGTTTCATGAATTATGTTCTGGTTCAGTGATGTCTTGATGTTTTGCTGTTGTGATTTTCCTGATGAGTTACCATGAGCATAATTGTGATTCCTATGTGATTAAATGAATGTATGATGAATTACCATGAGTATAACTATGATTCCTATGTGATTAAATGAATTTACAATGAATTACTATGAGTATAACTGTGATTCCTATGTGATTAAATGAATGTATGATGAATTGCTATGAGTATAACTGTGATTCCTATGTGATTAGTACATGACCGTATGATGATCACCCATGAGTTTAATTGTGATTCTTATGAGATTAATACATGATTACATGATAAATCCCCATGAGGAACTGTGATGATTTGTGACATTGATTCCATGAGGTTTTGATGATTCTATGATGACATGATTCTTATGATTATTTTAATGAATGATGATGCACCTAATGAGATTATAATGAGGATGATATTGACGTGTGCATCATGCATTTATATGCATTCCGAACTTCGGTCTAGGACCTTGGTTCTTGTGGCTTCAGTCCTATTGTGCAGATCTGAGGTATTTTGTTGTGCTCCGGTTCTCGTGTAGAATCAATCCTACTATTGTGGATCTATAGAGGGTTGATGGCCTAGTGTCCATCGAATTTTGTTGAATTGGTACCACATGCATGAATCTTGTTGCATTTATGTGACAATTTGGGGTAATTTATAATGTTGTGGCCTTTAATGTTCCTTGATGATTATGATGATGTTGAATATGAAAATGACGTTGTTTTATATATTGATTCCTATATTGATTATTATGAATCATTTTACTCACCCTGCAAGTTTGAATGTTGCCTCCACGTGGGTAACGAGCAGATAACCAGATTTAGCCGTAGACGTCGTCGCAGACTTTTTAAAGTTTTTGGGTCGTTGGCCATTGTGGTTGACTTAGAGGATCTTGCTCTGATAATGTAACATCGGGTTGGGGTCTTTTGAGTTGAACTATATTTTATTGATTATTATTATTATTTTGATTAAGTTACTGCGCAAGAAAAACTTTGGATTTTTGCCTTTTTGAGTTCCGCTGCCTTTTGAGTAATATTTTAAGTAATTTTGGGAAAACTCATTGTTTACAGAGCATTGACTATCTTTGAATTATTAAGAAATGTGCGCCCTTTTGAGATGATTTTATTGCGTTCAATATTTTACTCTGATAAATATGATTGATTTGTCATTATATTTGTGGGGTAGAAAAGGGTGTTACAGTGTACACGATCATAAGTGGGGTCAATTGTGAATGATCATATTTGCATGTTGTTGTTGAGTTCATGCATCATGGTGTACAAAATTAAGTTTAGTGGTGAGCTCTGGTTCAGAAGTGGGGAATGGAAACAAGTAGCTAATTTCAGTAATGGAATTAGCGAAACGTTACTGATTCAGTAGTGGGGATCAATGGCGATTATGGCAGGCTATGGTTCATAAAAGGAGACTCTGAGCGAGTATGGACGAATATTGGGTACATTGCATACATACATACATGTGTGATCGAGTACCACATGAACGTAGAGTCGAGAAGTGGGTACATGGCATGCATGTAGAGTTAAGCAGTGGGTACATTTCATACATACTTGCATGTGTGATCAAGTAATTATTATGATTGTTTATTGTAGTGAATAAGTGTGTGATTGATGATTGTGATGAATATGCTACCCTTGTTATATTTTGCACCATTAATATATTTGAGAGTATTCTCACCCTGTTTGTTTGTTGTGATGTCTGTTGTTGAAATAGTATTAGTGGAGGATTTTATTATCGTTTCCACATGGATTGGTTGATGTTACCGTCGTTCTACAGTTGGAATTGTTTTAAACATGGAACATAAAAGATGTTTGTTTTTGTTTCTTAACGTAATGATCGCATAAAAAGTTATAAGCAACGGTAAAAGAGTTTTGGTTTTAAAACGATTATTAAAAGTATGTCAAGTTAGAGCTCGACAATCCATTTCGTACGTATTTTCTTAATAAAGCATGTGAACTTATTAACAATTAATATAATCACATATCCTCTCAAGATGTTTCATCTTTAAAACAATTTGTGAATTTTATCATATTGATCCTTAGATGATCTCTCAACCTAACTATCAATATGATAACATTAAAAGGTTGATATTAGTGAATATCAACTCACAAAACTATCTCTAAACTTTGTTTGTTGATAGATGAAAAATCTAGGTCAAGAGTTGAAACATATTTCTCAATAATGATCCAACACAAATATAAACCATAAAACAAGGTTTTCACCATATATTCATCATCAACTTGTTCACATACAAAATATCAAGAGAAATAGATACAAAAGTGAGGATTATCTACCTCTAATCTTGACACAAGAAGAGATTTAGCTACTCATAACCATGGTAGCTTGAGCAACAAGCAACACACAAAGCTTTTGGAGCATCAAACTTAAAAAGATCAAAGATTGAAGCTTAAAAGCTTTGATTTTTAGGTAAAAATGAAGAAGATGATTTTTTTCTCCACACAAGTGTTTTATAGGTTAAACAAATTATATCAAAAGCAAGAAGTTGTTCCAAAATATCAACAACTGCCAATTTATACACTTTTTGTCCAGGAAAATTCGTTGGGCGAGCTATAAGCTTTGCCGGGAAAAACCATTTAAAGAAGCCACGTGACAGCTATAGTGTCAGTATGCTGAGGAAAATATTTGTATTCGCCGGGCGAAACCCTTTCGCTTCACTTTCGCCTGACAAATCTGCCAGCGAACCAATTCCAGTAGCTACTGAAATTTCAACATTCTTTCACCCGATGCTTCGCCTTGCCTTCGCTGGGCGAAACAACCATTCCTTCACTTCCTCTTTATCGGGCGAAGATGATATTTTCTCTGACACGCAAATTTCTTCGATTCTTCAGTTTTTCTCCTAACTTTCGCTACACCTTTTTGTCACAAAATGCTGAAAAACTAGAAAACACATTAAAACTACGAATAATGTACATTGATGCAAGAATCACTTATTAAATAAGTTATTTCATTATTAGAAGCATGGAAAAGAGCTTAAAAGTGCCTCAAATGGATACGAAAACTAATCTATACTTGAACCTATCAAACTCTCCCCAACTTGCATCTTTGTTTGCCCTAAATCAAAGGTAAATTTCAAAATCCACAAGAAAACTTTCAAAACACCAAATCAACCGGAAAACATGCATGGTTCAAGCTCGACAATCCCACACATAAGACATTCTCAATCACTTGCATAAAATCAAAACATGATAATGAATTAAGTTCTAAACACAAACATCACACAATTCAAAATCAAGTACCCACAAGTTCAAGTTGAATCACCTAATTCACTCATTATCATATGCATGAGCACTATGTACACATACTTACAAGGGACAAAACACTCACAAGTAATCATGCAACATCTAGAATAATTCATTCATTCATCTCAACAAGCTATTATAAAATCATGGAAACAAAGATCACTAAGGACTTTTATGGTTGTAACTTGACTTGGATTAACAACAAAGGATAATATATACAAGGTCGTTGAACAAAAATAGGTAAAAATCATGAAGAGCATTTTAATTTTTCAAAAATTTATTCTTGCTCAATCCTCACTTTTTTTTCTATCATTTGATTTCTTTTCTTACAATGCATAATTTCCTTTATTTTCCTTGATTCTTTCTTTCTTTTTGTGTTCTTTTCATAGAATGCATTCTACCACCTTTTTTTTTTCTTCTTGTTTTCTCCAATGAAACAACTCTCCCCAACTTTCAACATTTCTTTCTCTTTAGGAAAAAATGTTCTTTACTCAAGGTTAATAATTTGTTGGGATCTTGATTGATTTATTCTAAAAAAAATTATTTGTAAGGCTCAAGCGGGGTTACTAATGCGTCCACACTAACAAGGTGAATTGAAGTCTTTTTGGAATGGTGGTTATTCTCATATTACACAAAAAATGCCTTGATCATTTCTAAGTTTCCAAAATTTAAAACAAGCTTGCAAGATTAAACATGAACTATACGAGTTAAACAACGATTACTATAATTCTTCTACTTTTGGTGAACAATGGAAATCATCTTACTTTTGTGGCTTTGTCCTAATTGATTTAAACATGAACATGTGTTTACAAAACAATGCATTATCACAATTTTGCATAAAGCACTAACTTCACAATCATGCTATAATTCTACAAAGAAATTATTTAACACCTTGATTGTGCATATCAACAAGATTTTTATCATCACCATCACATGATAGAGTTGACAAAGCACTCTTTTAAGACTTTTTGTGCTAGCACAATTTTTTCTTTCTCAATATCAAGGACAAACACAAACATAAAACTAACCAAAATAATTTTGTGTACAAACATAAACTTAAACATACTAAAAAAATTAAAATTTAACATAAACCAAATTAAAATTTATCATAAACCATTGTCTTGGTGTAAACACACCCAAAACATACTCGCCGAAGCGCCACAAAAGTACTTAACCAATACTAAAATAGAAATATTGTTCTAAAAAAACTGAAAGCCATAAAAACTGAAAATAAATGACCAAAATAAAAATATTCTTCACTTTGTAGCCCTTTTTTCAACTTTAGCCTCTAATCTTGCATTTCATCATGCATCTCCCCATCACCATCACCCTTCGCTCCAGCTGTTGCCCCTTTCGAAAACAAAAGACGCCTGCCCATAGACTAATTAGCATAGTTATCGTAGTCCTCCCGAGTAGGAAACGAAGTGACCTCCCGTGGAGCCGTCTGATAATGGTACAATTTCTGCATACAATCAAAACTAAACTCGGAGAACCTTTGGTAAGCTCTAGACATATCCCAAGAGTAGTTGAATGCCGCTTTCATCCTCGGGTCCCAAGTAGAGAAATCGAGAGCCTCAGATGGTTCACTTGCATTTGCACAAGATGATTCACCACCACTTGCATTTTTCTTCCTCTGACTCAACTTTTCTTTACAGTATATTTCAATGTAATCATCATTAATTACCCCCTCACTTTCTCATTGATCACATCCGGAATGAGAATCCACTTTTTGAGACACAAAGCGGTAACAAGACAAGGAAAAATGATTATAGCACTAGAATGTACCTCAGGTCGTCGGGTATTTTTAATGAACAACTTCATCTCATTCACAATGACCCGAGCCACATCCTCCTTTTTGTCTTCCATGATGTAATACAAGAGTAAAGCAACCTCAAACGGAACTATGGATCTATGAAAATTTGGCTTGACATTGTATGAGATCAAAAGAAGTACATCTTGAACTTCCGGTGACAAATCTTATCTTCGATATCTGATTGTCTCCCCCACATTGTTCAACTCCACACTTTTTCCTTCAAACATAATTAATTTTGTTATTTTCATGTGATCAAGGTGCCTACCAAACTCCTTTGTGTACTCATAAAGCTCAAGAATGCCCAAAGAACTTGGCTTACCAAAAAGGTCATTTATGGCTTCACGATCAAACCTCACTTCTTTCCCTCAGACAAAAGTTTTATACCTGAAAACTCCCCCTCGGGCTGCAGAGCATTCGCGTAAAATTCCTTTAGCAACTCATAACTTATCCTATCAACCGGGTTAATAAGATGTCCCTATTTCTTGCTTTGAAAAATTCCTGCCATTTTCCTGTAAGTGCCTTCCGAATTGATAATGAACCTTCGCTTTGAGATAATCTTCCTACCTTCCAGCATGTTATACTCGGCTGCAAGATCCTCACTGATAACACGACTAGGATCAAACTCCCTTGGCTAGTCGAAGCTACTCCTGACAGCTGTCTTTTGTTTTTTCGAACCGGTAGTCTTTGTCTTTTGAGGCATCTGCACAAAAAGGACACAACAATAACAACAAAAGAATACATGATTGTCAGAAACAAATCAAAAAGAAAGAAACTGGTTTTTTCGCTCTCACGCCTAGCTCGTCCGACGAAGCTGGAGCGAAGCTTCGCTTCTCAGTCGCCGGGTGAAACACACGAAACACAGAAAAGTTTGAAAAACGCAATTTCTGTTCGCATAACTCACAAACCCATTTCAATGTCCATTATCTCAACTACACAACCCATAACAAAAACAACAAAAATCATGGAATAAATATATCCTAATGCTAATGTTGCTAGTCATTAATCCTAACCACATACATCTAACAATATTCTAAGAGTTTCTAAAGAAGAACTTAAAGAGAAATTAACAAAACACACCTTGGATCGAGAGTGAAATTTTTGAAATGAGTGAGAGTGAGTAAGAGTTATGGTTTGTGTGTTTGTTTCTGAAAAATGAGACAAAGGTGGAAAAAGGTTTTGACAAAAGACCTATAAAAAGGGTGGGTCAAAAGAGATGGGTCCAAGTGAACCCAATTAGAAAAACACTTTTTTTTACCCTTTTCAGCAAAAATAAGTAGACCCATTTTAAAAGCACATGCATTCTTCGCTCAACGTCCCAGACGCAAAAGGCTATCGAAACAAAATTCGCCCGGCAAAGCAACTCTCACCCGACGAATCACACCAAAAACAGAAAAACAGGTCTGCTGCAAGGGTTGTTTTTCCAACCAATTCAAAAGATTTTTCCATACAAATATAGACTTAAAACAACAGAAAAATTACTTACAATGTTGGGGTACCTCCCAACAAGCGCTCTGTCTAACATCGTTTGAGCTCGACAGTCCATGGTAACTTTACGCATCACCAAGAAAAACGGTGCAAATTTCACGATTAACTTCGCCGCCAAGGTATATTTTCAACCTTTGTCCATTAACAATCCATCTTTCTTTTATCTTTAGACCCTCTAACACAATTGCGCCATAATACTTTACTTCCTTGATTAAGAATGGTCCCGACCTTTTGGATTTCAACTTTCCCAGAAAAAGCTTTAACCGGGAATTGAAAAGAAGCACCATTTAGCCATCTTGAAATTCTTTTAGACAAACTTTCTTGTCATGATAAACTTTAACCTTTTCTTTGTAAAGCTTGCTTGAATGATATGCATTGTGTCGCATTTCCTCCAATTCATGAATTTGGACTTTTCTTTTCTCTCTGGCCAAGTTAGGATCAAAATTCAATAATTTTATAGCCCAAAGAGCTTTATGCTCCACTTCAACTGGTAAATGACAAGTTTTTCCGTAAACCATTTGAAACAGAGTTAAATCAATGGGAGCTTTGTAAGCGGTACGATATGCCCATAAAGCTTCATCAAGCTTTTGAGACCAATCCTTTTTCGAACTTGACACATTTTTTTTTAAGAATTCTCTTCACTTCTCTATTCGACCTCGGCTTGACCATTCGTTTATGGGTGGTATGGGGTTTCCACTTTATGCTTTACACCATAATGTTCCAAAACTTTTTCAAGTGGTGCATTACAAAAGTGCGAACCGCATCACTTATTAACATTCGAGGCGTGCCAAAATGGGAAAAGATGTTTTTTTTTTAAATTTAATTACCATTTTGCATTGGCCTTTTGTGAAGCTATTGCTTCCACCCACTTTGAAACATAATCAACCGCTACTAAAATATATTCATTGGAAAAAGATGAAGGAAATGGTCCAACGAAATCTATACCCCAACAATAAAAAACTTCAACTTCTAACAAACTTTGTAAGGGCATTTCATCTCGTTTCCCAGATCTGCCACTTCTTTGGAAAATATCATAATTCTTCACATGTAGGTTAGCATCTTTAAACAGAGACGACCAATAAAAGCCCGATTGAAGGATTTTCGTTGGCATTCTCAAATAATTATAATGACCTCCATACGGAAAATTGTAATAGTGTCAAAGAATGCTTTTACCTGCCTCACTTGTAACACACCTTCTCAAGAGATTATCACTACCAAGTTTAAAAAGGTAAGGTTCATCCCACACATCAAAATTTGCATCCGACAAGAATTTCCTCTTTTGGTTCTAAGTTAGATCTTCCGGTATTTATCTGGTTGCCTTGTGGTTGGCAAAATTCCCAAACCAAGGTCTAACTTGGACCATAAACAGTTTTTCATCGGAAATATCTTCTCTTACTTCACTTTTTTGGTTTGTCACTTCCACATTGACCAAGAGGGATAAGTGATCTGTCGCCAAGTTTTCAGAACCCTTTTTATCGCAAATTTCTAAATCAAATTCTTGCAACAAAAGAATCCACCAGATAAGTCTTTTGCTTTGAATCTGGTTTGGTGAGAAGATACTTAATCAGTGAATGGTCAGTGTACACCATGACCTTCGAACCAATAAGGTAAGACATAAATTTCTTAAGAGAATACACTATTGCAAGTAGCTCTTTTTCAGCTGTTGCATAGTTGACTTGAGCTTCATTTAAAACTTTACTTGCATAGTGTATGACATAAAATTTTTTTGTCTTCCTTTGACCAAGCACCGCACCAACCGCATAATCACTTGCATCACACATCAATTCAAAATTGAAAATTTTAAAAGCATTTAAACAATCATCATCAAAGAGAAAAAACTTATCTTTGTTGAGCAAATTGCTCAAAGGTCTTGCTATTTTTGAGAAGTTTTTGATGAATCTCCTGTAGAATCTTGCATGACCAAGGAAACCTTAGATTACCTTCACATTTGTTGGTGGTGGCAACTTGTCTATGACTTCAATCTTTGCTTGATCAACTTTAAGGCCCTTGGAGGAGACTTTGTGGCCGAGCAGAATTCCTTTCGTAACCATAAAGTTGCATTTCTCCCAATTAAGAACGAAATTTGTTTCCACACACCTCTCTAAAACGGTTTCCAAAATTTTCAAGCATAACTCAAAATAAACCCCGAAAACAGAGAAGTCATCCATGAAAACTTCCATAGTCTTCTCAATAAGATCAGAAAAGATGGCTTGCACGCACCGTTGAAAAGTGGTCGGTGCATTGCACAAACAAAAGGGCATCTTTCTATACGCAAAAATCCCAAAAGGACAAGTAAAATCCATTTTCTCATGGTCTTTCGGATTAACCGTAATTTGGTTATACCTGGAATATCCATATAAAAAACAATAGAACTCTTGACTCGATAACCTTTGAGCATTTGATCCATAAAAGGTAGCAGAAAATGATATTTTCGTGTTGCTTGATTAAGCCTCCGATAATCAATGCACGTACTCCAACTTGTTACGGTCCTTGTCAGAATCAATTCATTATGGTCATTTCTTATCACGGTCATTCCACCTTTCTTTGGCACCACCTGTACCAGACTCACCCATGTGCTATCGGAAATCGGATAAATTATCCCAGCATTCAATAGTTTCACTACTTCCTACTTCTTTCATTGTAGGATTCAAGCGTCGTTGAAGTTGAGCAACCAACTTGAAATCATATTCCATCAATATTTTATGCATGCAATAAGCCGAACTAATCCCCTTTAAATCGGAGAAAGCCCAACCTATAGCTCTTTGATTTTTTTTCAAAACTTGAATTAAACGATGTTCCTCTTTTTTGGAGAAAATGTTACTAATAATAACCAGTTTGTTACAACTATTATCAAGAAACGCGTATTTCAAATAAGGAGGCAACATCTTCAATTCAAGTTGGGATTTTTTGTCGTTCACTTCTTTTTTTAACACGTCCACTTCATTTTCTAAAGGTTGCACTTCTTCCAAAGTCTCAAGTTAATTCAAGCATTTTTCAAGTTCCCTTTCTTCCTCTTTGATAAGAACTTTGAATGCATCACCAAGAGCTTTTTCAAAGGGAGTTGACATGTGAACTTGTCTTGTTACTTCCATTATAGCTTCATCTGTTGCATCAATTCGAAAGCTATCATGTATATATTTGGAGTGCTTCATTGCTCAAAAAGATTAAAGCAAACTTCCTCATCTTAAATTCTCACTTTTATTAGATCATCATCTATATCAATCATCATTCTAGACATCTTCATAAAAGGTCGCCCAATAATTAATAAAGCATCATGGTCTTCCTCCATGTCAATAACAACAAATTCAATTGGAAAGAAGAATTTACCAACCTTGACTGACACATCTTGAGTTACTCCATGAGGATGAGCTGTAGACTTGTCTACCAATTGCAATGTCATTATTGTTGCTTTCATCTCAATTCTCCCCAACCTTTTAACAATAGATAATATAATTAAATAGATGCTTGAGCCTAAATTGTAACGCCCGTTTTATTTCGATTAAATTTAATTATGACTTTGCCATGTCTCATTGTGTCGTAGTCGTAATTGAGTATGTGTTTGTCTCGAAGAAAGGAACTGAATCGGTCGAACTTTCGGGCAAAAGTGCAAAATCCCGTGGCAGTTTTAGGGAAAACTTCAAAAATTCATATCTCTTGATCCGTAAGTTGGTTTTAGTTCCCGTTTAAAGCGTTGGAAAGCTAAAGAGATGTTCTGTCTAGAAAAAATGGAATTCTGCTGATATGACGCTCGTCATGAGCTTGTTACGGTCGTCACGATCGTGACGTTCGTCATGAGCTTGTTACGACCGTCATGGCCTTCACGATCGTGACATTTGTTACGATCGTCATAGTAACAAAATTCAATTAGGCAGAATTGGAACGTGGCCACGAAAATGCTGAAAGTTTAGTAACGTATTCTCGTATTCCCTTACGCCCAATTCAGTTGGGAATTTTGCAAAAGAAAAACCGTAAAGGAAGAAAGAGAGTGGCTGAGAAAAGTTGATAACAGAGGAAGATTATCCATAGGAGAAATTGCAAGGCAGTGGCAGAGGAGTCACCGTGGAGATAAACCAGAATCGGAAGTTAGGATTGACCTTAATTCCAAGGTAAGGGTGGGGTTCAATTCTATTACCAGGGGTATGATAGATTTCATGAAGGGTATGGAATCATGGGTTTAGTTCTGTAGGTTGATAAATATTAGCGGTAAAGGGTTGTCTATGTCTGAACCAGTGTTGTCTGTATTTGGTCCGTGTGATACTATATGAGTTATCGTTCCATAATTAACGTAAACATGTGGATAATTAAGCATGTAAACATTGTAATGCCGTGTTGCGGAACTGTCTTGAGTTCTTGGTTGTTGATATGATGTTGCTATTGTTCCTTTACATGAACAGATTGAGACGATGAATACATGATGCATATGGAATAATGATGTTCTGTTATGGACAATTTGGTTGTCGGCTTGATGCCTTGTTGTATGGTCGTTATGGTTGTGTTGTGGTCCATAACAGATGTATTTCATAGCATATCATTTGGCCTGGATTGACGACGGTTGTGCATGTATTGGCGTTATTTGGCCTGGATTGGCGATGGTTGTGGAGTGTTGGCTCCAAAATGGTACCACATGCATATGCACGGTTGAGTTGCATAGTTGAGTCACATTCGTTGAATTGCATAGTTGAGTTGTGTCGTTATGAATTTGCAAGTAATTGATGAGTTGTTGAATTTTCACGATAATTGTTGTGGATATGAATAACGAATTATTGCGGTTTAATTATTGATAATACTTTTGCGAACCGCTGGAATTGTAATGCTGTGATAATATTCTGACATGACTTGTATCATGCCTTGTGTTATATTGTTGATATCTCACCCCTTTACGTTGTATGTTACCCCCGTTGGTGGTAATTTGCAGGTAATCAGGAATAGAGTGTAGCTTTCCATTAAGGTGTCGTTGGTCGCTCTGATACGTAGCACTCTTAGGAGGATGAACGATGAATGTTACTGTTTTATTTGATTTTCTTGTTGCTAAATTTTATTGAGTATTCTTAAGTAAATTGGTTGTTACTGTCGAGTACTAAATGTTGGTTGTACGCACTAAGCCGGTGAATCGGTAATGCTGATTTTTATGGCTGAACTAGTTGTTTTATTGAATCTATGCAAGATGATTACTTGCTGAGTTTTAATGGAGTTTTGTTGCAAGATTCATGGTCTTGCTTTAATCATTATAAATGTTGGAAATGTTTTATATTCCGCTGCAAATTAATAAGATGCCTTGTAATCGAGATGTTAGGCAAGTTGTTGTTCGTTCATCCAGGATTATATGCTATGTATAATTACTAAATGCATGTTGTCTGATCAAATTGTAAAATGTACGTTCTCTGTAAGTTGAAAATGTGACGCCCAATTTTTGGTGAGTGTGACAATCGTCATGATCGTTACGATCGCCATGCATCGAATTTTCGTGCACTCTGATTGTATTTTGTTGTTTATCTATTGGGTTAGAAATGGGGTGTTACATTAGTGATATCAGAGCAGGTCGGTCCGTCCGCCCAAGTTGTCTAGTGTCGTCGAGTCAGTCGTCGTGCCTAGCACTAGAGTCTCGTTATTTGTGAATCTGACTGTTGGTTGCAGCAGTTTAAGTGAAATGGCTGGAAGGAATGATGCTGCAATTGCTACTGCTCTACAAGCTCTAGCTAATGCTATGGAACATCAGCCGAATCCTGCTGGAGATGCTGGGTCTCGCAGTTTGGCAACATTTCAATGGGAGAATCCACCTACCTTCAAGGGTAAGCATGATTCTGATGGTGCGTTGGAGTGGTTGAAGGAAATGGAGCGAATCTTTCATGTGATGGATTGTACTCCAGCACAGAAGGTTCGTTATGGGACTCATATGCTAGCAGTCAAAGCTGATGACTGGTGGCTAGAGACCCGTCCGGTATTGGAAGCTGCAGGTGAGGAGATTACTTGGACTGTATTCCGTAGGGAATTTCTGAAGAAGTATTACCTGGAAGATGTCCGTGGTAAGAAAGAGATTGAATTTCTTGAACTGAAGCAAGGAGACAAATCTGTTACTGAATATGCGGCGAAGTTCAAGGAGTTGGCTAAGTTTTATCCGCACTACAACACTGAAACCGCTGAGTTCTCTAAATGTATCAAGTTTGAGAACGGATTGAAGTCTGAAATTGAGAAGGAAATCGGGTATCAGAAGATCTGTGTTTTTGATTCATTGGTTGGAAGCTGTAGGATTTATGAAGAAGATAGAAATGCTCATTACAAGCTGTTGAGTGAGAGGAAAAGTAAGTCGCATCAAACTCGCGGTAAACCTTATGATCCTCCAGCTGGCAAAGAGATACAGAAAGCAACTGATGGCAAGAAAACTAGTAAGGGAGATGCTCCTGCTGGCATTGTTTGCTATAAGTGTGGGAAACCTGGTCACAAGAGTGATATGTGTAAGTATGGACCAGTGAGATGTTACCGTTGCGAAGAGTTGGGACACGTTGTTGCTGAGTGCAAACGCAAGGGAATGGTTTGTTTCAACTGTGGTGAAGAGGGACACATGCGTGACAAGTGTCAAAAGCCTAAGAAAGAAAAGACTGGTGGAAGAGTGTTCGCTCTATCTGGGACTCAGACGTCCAGCGGTGACCGGCTCATTGAAGGTACTTGTTTCATTAATAGTACTCTTTTACTTGCTATTATTGACACCGGTGCTTCTCATTGTTTTATTGCTGCTGATTGTGTTGAACATTTGGGTCTTGTGTTATCTCACATGAATGAGGGGATGGTAGTTGAGACTCCAGCTAAGGGATCAGTGACTACATCTCTTGTATGTTTGAAATGTCCTATGTCAATGTTTGATAGAGATTTCCTGGTTGACTTAGTCTGTTTGCCACTAAGTGGGATGGACGTAATTTTGGGTATGAACTGGTTAGAGTATAAATGCGTTCATATTAATTGCTTTGATAAGTCGGTGAGGTTTTCTACTCCTGAGGAGGGGGGAGCTAGTTTGATAACTACGAAACAGATGAAGCAGATATTGCTAGGAGATGCTCAGGTGTTTGCGTTGGTGGCATCATTATCCGTTGAGAATCAAGCGATAATTGATGAGTTAGAAGTTGTTTGTGATTTTCCGGAAGTGTTTCCAGATGAAATTCCTGAAGTCCCTCCGGAATGGGAAATTGAATTTTCTATTGATCTTGTAACTGGTACCAGACCCGTGTCTATGGCGTCGTACATGATGTATGCATCTGAATTGGCAGAGTTAAAGAAATAGTTGGAAGACTTACTTGAGAAAAGTTCGTTAGACCAAGTGTATCGCCGTGGGGAGCGTCAGTATTATTAGTATAAAAGAAGGATGGCAGTATGAGGTTGTGTATTGATTACCGACAACTAAATAAAGTGACAATTAAGAATAAATATCCGCTTCCAAGAATTGATGACTTGATGGATCAGTTGGTTGGGGCGCGGGTGTTTAGTAAAATTGATTTGAGGTCTGGATATCACCAGATTAAGGTAAAAGATGATGATGTGCAGAAGACTGCATTCAGAACCAGATATGGACACTATGAGTATACGGTAATGCCTTTTGGTGTTACTAATGCGCCGAGAGATTTTATGGAGTACATGAACCGTATCTTTCACGAGTATTTGAATCGGTTTGTGGTAGTATTCATTGATGATATCCTAATTTATTCTAAGTCGAAAGAGGAACATGTTGGGCACTTGAGGTTAGTACTGCAAGTGTTGAAAGAAAGGAAGTTGTTCGCGAAACCGTCGAAGTGCGACTTCTGGTTGGAAGAAGTTAGCTTTCTGGGTCATGTTATATCAGGTAGTGGAATTGCTGTAGATCCATCTAAGGTTGATGCTGTGTTGCAATGGGAAACTCCAAAGTCGGCAACAGAAATTAGAAGCTTTTTGGGACTTGCTGGTTATTACATAAGGTTTATTGAAGGTTTTTCTAAGTTGGCCCTTCCGTTAACTAAGTTGAATTGTAAAGGGAAAACCTTTGTGTGGGATGCTCAATGCGAAGCATGTTTTACAGAGTTAAAGAAGAGGTTGACGTCTGCTCCGGTGTTGACCTTGCCTAATGCAGAAGAACCGTTTGTTGCATACTGTGATGCTTCTGAGTTTGGTTTAGGAGGTGTGCTCATGCAGAATAATAAAGTAGTCGCTTATGCTTCAAGACAGTTGAGAATCCACGAGAAGAATTATCCTACGCACGATTTAGAACTTGCTGCTATTGTGTTTGTGCTGAAGATTTGGAGGCATTATCTTTATGGTTCAAGATTCGAAGTGTTCAGTGACCATAAGAGTTTGAAGTACTTGTTTGATCAAAAGGAACTGAACATGAGACAATGAAGGTGGTTGGAGATGTTAAAGGATTATGATTTTGGTTTACATTACCATCCGGGAAAAGCTAATGTTGTAGCTGATGCCTTAAGCCGCAAGACTTTGCATATGTCAACAATAATGGCTAAAGAGTTGGAATTAATTGAGCAATTCAGAGATCTGAGTTTAGTTTACGAAGTAACACCGAAGAGTGTAAAGTTGGGCATGTTAAAGATTAATAATGATTTTCTGGACATCATCAGAGAGGCTCAGAAATTAGATGTGAAGTTAGTAGATTTAATGCCTGGAGTAGATCATTCGGAAAATAATGATTATCAGTTGGATGTGCAGGGTGTGTTGAGGTTTCGTGGCCGCATTTGTATTCCAGATGATGCAGATGTGAAGAAAGTGATTTTGGAAGAGAGTCACAGAAGTAAGTTGAGTACTCATCCAGGAGCGATGAAAATGTATAGTGATTTGAGGAATCTGTTTTGGTGGCCTGGTATGAAGCACGATGTAGCACGATTTGTGTATGCATGTTTGACTTGTCAGAAGTTGAAAGTTGAGCATCAGAAACCTGCTGGGTTGATGCAACCGTTAGAGATTCCAAAATGGAAATGGGACAGCATTTCAATGGATTTTGTAATGGGTTTGCCAAATACCTTGAGAGGATGTGATTCTATTTGGGTGATTGTTGATAGGCTTACAAAGTCAGCTCACTTTATTCCTATTAACATCACTTTTCTGGTATTGAAGTTGGCAGAGATTTATGTCAGAGTGGTTGTTAAGTTGCATGGTGTTCCGTTGTGTATTGTATCAGATAGAGATCCGAGGTTTACTTATGAGTTTCGAAAGAGTCTGCAAGAGGCATTGGGTTCTAAGTTGAGGTTGATTTCAGCATACCACCCTCAAACAAATGGTCAGACTGAACGGACTATTCAGTCTTTAGAAGATTTGTTGAGAGCCTGTGTTCTGGAGGAAGGTGGTTCGTGGGATACTTACCTTCCGTTGATAGAGTTCACTTATAATAACAGTTATCACTCTAGTATCGAAATGGCACCGTTCAAAGCTTTGTATGGTCGGTAGTGTAGGACTCCGTTGTGTTGGTATGAATCGGGGGAGAATGTAGTACTCAGACCGAAGATTGCTCGGGAGATTACTGAGAAGGTGAAGTTAATTCGAGAAAAGATGAAAGCTTCGCAGAGTAGACAGAAAAATTATCATGATAAGCGCAGGAAGGATTTAGAATTTGAAGCTAGAGATCATGTGTTTTTGAGAGTCACGCATGTGACTGGAGTTGGTAGAGCTTTGAAATCTAAGAAGCTTACTCCTCGTTTCATTGGTCCGTACCAGATATCGGACAGAGTGGGAAAGGTTGCATATCGAGTGGCGTTGCTGCCTAATTTGTCGAATCTGCACGACGTATTTCATGTGTCGCAACTCCGCAAGTATATTTCAGATTCGTTGCATGTCATTCCTATGGACGACGTGCAGGTACGTGATAATCTTACTGTAGAGACAAGGCCTGTGAGAATTGATGATCGCGAGGTGAAGAAGTTAAGAGGAAAAGAGATTGCCTTGGTGAAAGTGGTTTGGTTGGGAGCTGCTGGCGAAAGCTTGACGTGGGAACTGGAGAGCAAGATGCGGGAGTCTTATCCCGAGCTGTTTGATTGAGGTAATTTCGAGGACGAAATTCTTTTAGTAGGGGAGAGTTGTAACGCCCATTTTATTTCGATTAAATTTAGTTATGACTTTTCCGTGTCTTGTTGTGTCGTAGTCGTAATTGGGTATGTGTTTGTCTCGAAGAAAGGAACTGAATCGGTCGAACTTCCGGACAAAAGTGCAAAATCCCGTGGCAGTTTTAGGGAAAACTTCGAAAATTCATATCTCTTGATCTGTAAGTCGGTTTTAGTCCCCGTTCAAAGTGTTGGAAAGCTAAAGATATGTTTTGTCTAGAAAAAATGGAATTCTGCTGATATGATGTTCGTCATAAGCTTGTTACGGTTGTCACGATCGTGACATTCGTCATGAGCTTGTTACGACCGTCATGGCCTTCACGGTCGTGACATTTGTTACGATCGTCATAGTAACAAAATTCAACTAGGCAGAATTGGAACGTGGTCACGAAAATGCTGAAAGTTTAGTAACATATTCTCGTATTTCCTTACGCCCAATTCAATTGGGAATTTTACAAAAGAAAAATCGTAAAGGAAGAAAGAGAGTGGCTGAGAGAAGTTGATAACAGAGGAAGATTATCCATCGGAGAAATTGCAAGGCTGTGGCAGAGGAGTCACCGCGGAGATAAACCAGAACCGGAAGTTAGGATTGACCTCAATTCTAAGGTAAGGGTGGGGTTCAATTCTATAACCAGGGGTATGGTAGATTTCATGAAGGGTATGGAATCATGGGTTTAGTTCCGTAGGTTGATAAATATTAGCGGTAAAGGGTTGTCTGTGTCTGAACCAATGTTGTATGTATTTGGTCCGCGTGATACTATATGAGTTATCGTTCCATAATTAACGTAAACATGTGGATAATTAAGTATGTAAACATTGTAATGCCGTGTTGCGAAACTGTCTTGAGTTCTTGGTTGTTGATATGATGTTGCTATTGTTCCTTTACATGAACAGATTGAGACGATGAATACATGTTGCATATGGAATAATGATGTTCTGTTATTTACAATTTGGTTGTAGGCTTGATGCCTTGTTGTATGGTCGTTGTGGTTATGTTATGGTCCATAATAGATGTATTTCATAGCATATCATTTGGCCTGGATTGGCGACGGTTGGGTCTGTATTGGTGTTATTTGGCCTGGATTGGCGACGGTTGTGCCTGTATTGGCGTTATTTGGCCTGGATTGACGATGGTTATGGAGTGTTGGCTCCAAAATGGTACCACATGCATATGCACGGTTGAGTTGCATAGTTGAGTCGCATTCGTTGAATTGCATAGTTGAGTTGTGTCGTTATGAATTTGCAAGTAATTGATGAGTTGCTGAATTTTCATGATAATTGTTGTGGATATGAATAACGAATTATTGCGGTTTAATTATTGATAATAATTTTGCAAACCGCTGGAATTGTAATGCTGTGATAATATTCTAACATGACTTTTATCATGCCTTATGTTATATTGTTGATATCTCACCCCTTTACGTTGTATGTTACCCCCGTTGGTGGTAATTTGCAGGTAATCAGGAATAGAGTGTAGCTTTCCATTAAGGTGTCGTTGGTCGCTCTGACACGTAGCACTCTTGGGGGGATGAACGATGAACGTTACTGTTTTATTTGATTTTCTTGTTGCTGAATGTTATTGAGTATTCTTAAGTAAATTGGTTGTTACTGTCGAGTACTAAATGTTGGTTGTACGCACTAAGCCGGTGAATCGGTAGTGCTGATTTTTATGGCTGAACTAGTTGTTTTATTGAATCTATGGAAGATGATTACTTGCTGAATTTTAATGGAGTTTTGTTACAAGATTCATGGTCTTGCTTTAATCATTATAAATGTTGGAAATGTTTTATATTCCGCTGCAAATTAATAAGATGCCTTGTAATTGAGATGTTAGGCAAGTTGTTGTTCGTTCATCCAGGATTCTGTGCTATGTATAATTACTAAATGCATGCTGTCTGATCAAATTGTAAAATGTACATTCTCTGTAAGTTGAAAATGTGACGCCCAGTTTTTGGTGAGTGTGACGATCGTCATGATCGTTACGATCTTCATGCATCTAATTTTCGTGCACTCTGATTGTATTTTGTTGTTTATCTGTTGGGTTAGAAATGGGTTGTTACATAAATCAATCAAGCCTTTACCAACATAAACATCTCCTACGGTAACTGGCAAAGTAACCCGACCTGGATCACTTTTCTTTCTTGGTAGAGTCCTTTGAATGATTGCACTATAACTCAAATCAAGCGTGATTGTTTCTTGGTTTGTAAATCTCCTTTTCTTGGTAAGTATGTATGTCATGAACTTTGCATATTTGGGCATTTGTTCAAGAGCCTCAGAAAATGGAATAACAAAATATATCCATGAAACGAGCACAATGCTTAACACTGTCTTTCTTGGTGGGAGTATGAGAACAAGGCAAATTTTCAATTTGGAATTAAATTCAACTTCTTTTTCCTTTTCTTGATTTTTTTTTCTTTTTCTCCTCTACGTCTTCTTTCCCACGGTTCTCATTTTCAACTAATTACTCCTTTTCATTTTTTTCAACTTCTACCTCACCATTTTTTTCTTCCTCCATCTTATCATTTTTTTCTTCCTCCACAATCTCATCACTTCTCACTTCATCATTTTTCTTGTCATTTTCTTCTCCTCCACCTATCTCTCTTTCACTCCTAGTCACAATGGTTTTGCAATGTTTTCTTGGGTTGTTTTGAGTGTTAACAGAAAAGGATAGCCTCTGTTGTTGATCGGCTAATTGTTTCACAAGTTGCCCAACTTGGTTTTCAAGATTCTTGATTGACGCCTCCTTACTCTTTTGGTTAGCCATCGGCATTTGCATGAATTAAGTGAGAGTATCTTCCAACTTTGAACTTCCACCTTGAGCTTGTGTAGGTTGATAAGGATTTTGACAGTTTGATGTTTCGGCATCTTGTCTCCAACCTTGTTGATAACCAAGATTAGTCCCTCTTTGTTGGTAACCTTGGTTGTTTTGATAAGGTTGTTGAGAGTTGTTTTGATAAGCTTGTTAACTTCATTGATAACCTTGATTGCCCATGAAATTTGCTTCTTCATTCTCTAGAGGATAATGATTGGTGGGGTGATCTCCTTTGCATAATTCACAAATTGCTATTTGTATATTCTTGCTCGGCATTTCTTACATATCTTTTAGTTGTTGTGGAAGCTTTGACATTTTTTGAGTCAACAACTCCACTTGTTGGAATAACAATTTATTTTGAGCAAGAATAACATCGTTAGACCCCAATTCAAGCATTCATGGTTTCTTTTGAATTGTACCCTGGTTGTATTGGCCTTGAAGATCATTGAGTGCCATTTTATTGATTATATCAATCGCTTCCTCAACACTATTTGACAATAAAGACCCTCCCGAAGCAGCATCCAATAAAGTTTTGTGAGTAGATTGAAGTCCATTTAGGAAAATATGGACTTGTGCTAAATCATAGAATTCATGGCCTTTGCGCTTCTGGATCATAGATTTGAACCTCTCCCACACTTCATTGAGAGATTCATTTGTACTCCGAGCAAACATGGAAATTGAAATATTTGCATCCTTGAATCGATAGTGAGGGAAAAATCTTTTCAAGAACTTCTCTTCCAAAATATTCCATTAGTCATAACAACATTGGGTTGGTCAAGATACCACTCCTTCGCTTTTCCAATCAAGAAATGAGGAAATAGTCTTTTGAACAATTGTAATTCTTGATCTTCATCTACTCTAGCTGCTCCCGCAATCTCATAGAATTTAGTAAGATGAGCAAAGGGATCCTCGCGATCCATCCTATGAAAGGATTTCCATATAAGAGTTGGAGAATCCCCGTCTTCATCTCAGTTTGCCTTCCATTATTCAAATTACGAGAAAACTATGTGTTATGTCGTGGACTGTTGAAACAGGAGGTGGTGGTGGTGGTAGTGAAGCTGCCATGTTTGGCGTAAACTGTGGTCTTGGTGTAGAAGTAGACTTTCTCCTCTCTCTCTCTCTCTCTCTCTCTCTCTCTCTCTCTCTCTCTCTCTCTCTCTCTCTCTCTCTCTCTCTCTCTCTCTCTCTCTCTCTCTCTCTCTCTCTCTCTCTCTCTCTCTCTCTCTCTCTCTCTCTCTCTCTCTCTCTCTCTCTCTCTCTCTCGTCTTTCCTTAACAAGTTGCCTCCTCCGTCTAGTTTTGCTATTCAACCTACATGCAGTTCTCTCAATCTCCAAATCAAAAAGAAGTTGATTTGCAGGTAAATTTCCTAGCATAAACAGAATATGTAAAACTTAATCAAACAAATTAAGAAGCACAAGAAAAAGGAACTGAGGTAAACAATGTTTAAAACTTATCAACTATTGCAATGCTTGCAATATCAAACAACAATCCCCGAAAACGGAGCCATTTTGTTTAAATAGTATTAGTGGGGGGTTTTTGTTATCGTTTCCACAAGGATTGGTTGATATTACCGTCGTTCTACAGTTGGAATTGTTTTAAACATAAAACATAAAAGATGTTTGTTTTTGTTTCATAACACAACGATCGCATAAAAAGTTATAAGCAACGGTAAAAGAGTTTTGGTTTTAAAACAATTTTTAAAAGCATGTCAAGTTAGGGCTCGACAATCCATTTCGTACGTATTTTCTTAATAAAGCATGTGAACTTATTAACAATCAATATAATCACATATCCTCTCAAGATATTTCATCTCTAAAACAAATTATGAGTTTTATCATATTGATCCTTAGATGATCTCTCAACCTAACTATCAATATGATCACATTAAAGGGTTGATATTAGTGAATATCAACTCATAAAACTATCTATAAACTTTATTTGTTGATAGATGAAAAATCTAGGTCAATAGTTGAAACATATTTCTCAATAATGACCCAACACAAATATAAACCTTAAAAACAAGGTTTTCACCATATATTCATCATCAACTTGTTCACATGCAAAATATCAAGATAACTACATACAAAAGTGAGGATTATCTACCTCTAATCTCGACATAAGGAGAGATTTAGCTACCCATAATCATGGTAGCTTGAGCAACAAGTAACACACAAAGCTTTTGGAGCATCAAACTTGAAAGGATCATAGATTTAAGCTTAAAAGCTTTGATTTCTAGGTAAAAATGAAGAAGATGACTTTTTTTCTCCACACAAGTGTTTTTTAGGTTAAACAAATTCTATCAAAAGTAAGAAGTTGTTCCAAAATATCAACAAGTACCAATTTATACACTTTCTGTCCAAGCAAATTCGTCGGGCGAGCTATAAGCTTCGCCAGACGAAACCATTTAAGCAAGCCACATGACAGCTACAATGCCAGTAGGCTGAGGAAAATATATGTATTCGCCGGGCGAATCCCTTTCTCTTCGCTTTCTTTTGACGAATATGCCAGCGAACCAATTCCAGTAGCTACTGGAATTTCAACATTCTTTCGCCTGATGCTTCGCCTTGCCTTCGCCAGGCGAAACAACCATTCCTTCACTTCCTCTTCGCTGGGCGAAGATGCTATTTTCTCTGACACGTAAATTTCTTCGATTCTTCAGTTTTTCTCCCGACTTTCGCTGCACCCTTTTGTCATAAAATACTGAAAAACTAGCAAACACATTAAAATTACCAAATATGTACATTGATTCAAGAATCACTTATTAAATAAGCTATCTCATTATCAGAAGGATGGAAAAGAGCTTAAAAGTGTCGCAAATGGATACAAAAACTAATATATACTTGACACCTATCATATATGCTCCTTTAGAGTACAGACAATCAGGTAGAAGAGTAGTTGCTTGATCTGGAGGACGGAGTTAAGACATCTTTAATGATTTATCATTCGGGTCTTTAGTGGAGTCGCTATGATATGTAGCACTGGGGATGAACTATTCTATATTTCACTGTTACATATCTTATCATTTTGGAGTTGTTGAACTACCTTATTATTCACACGTTGTTAAGACGTTATATGTCAAACTCCATTGTTTCCGCTGTTTAATTCACATAATTTTGTTTTGTTGGTTTTTATGTTTGGTGAAACATGCGTGACACTCTAAGTATTGAGTTAAAAATTAATTTATCTTACTAATATTAAATCGGGGAATTAGGGTGTTACAAGATGCCTAGGACAATATGTACGACTAGTTTATGATATATAATAGATTTTGGAGATAGATGCCAGACACGTTGTTTGAGACATTGTATACCAAAAAGTAAAAACCAGTTACACAACCAAGTTAAAACAAATTAACTTATACAAGACGATGAAGCATAAACATAATAAATAACACAAGAGAATTGATAACCCAGTTTGATGTAAACAACACATGCGTCTGGATGACACTCTGTCCAAGAAAGAAAATTCACTATTCTATAGAATTAGTACAAAGTGTCTTAAATGAACATCACATATCATAAATGTTGAGACCATCCTCAACAAACATTTTCTTTGATCACAACCGTTGAAATAAACCACCAATGGTCATTCTTGGAACACAAACATATGTATAATCTAACACTATCAGGTAAGTTAAGTATACTCAAGAGTATCTTTTTTTTCTTTTCACAACTTTATTAAAAAGTACTACAACTTTATTAAAGCTATTAAACATCTCTGCAAAGCACACTAGGTTTTTATCTTTGGTACCCAAATTTTCCTAGGTCCATGTGCGTTAGTAGTTCTAAAAGGCCTAAGGTTACCATCTTTAGACCTTCTTAATTTATCAAAACAAAATGGCTATAGGTGGCCAAATTTATTACAGTAAGAGCATTTATAAACATGATGATTCCCTTTCTTCCTATTAAACCATTTACTGAGTGATCTATTGGACTTAAACCCTAATCCATTTTTATTCAAGGAAGATCTTTGATTTGATACAATCAAATCAATATTTTATTTTCCCTCGGTAAATTTACTTAGAGTTTTATGTGTTTTTTCACTTCCTTTTTCATTGAGACGCACATCTCACATGTTCCAACTTGGTTTCTACCATTTCAAACTTAAGCGTTTCATTACTCTTTTCTAGAAACTCTAGATAATCTTTAACATCTAAGTTACATTTTCTAATCTTATTACTTTTGTTGATTAACTTAACGCTCACTTTAAATAATTGTTTGTATGATAACTTCTTTACCTCACGGTCATTTTCCTTGTTAGGTGCTTTCAAACAAACTTCATCTTCTTCGTTGGAAAAATATTCGTTGAAAGTTCTATCAGAGGCTAATTCTTTGAGTTTTCTCCTTGATGTTGAATATCTGAATATCTTGCTTATCGAGTTATTCTTTTTATTTCTTCTTTCAAATGTTTCATTGGATGAAACTTCGTCTTCAAGTTCTCTTTTTGATGAAGTTTCTCCACTAGACGTTGAATCTTCCGTAGATCGTTTAACTATTGAGGCTGTTTTTTTAAAGAAATTGTTGGAGTTGATTCTTCTTCATAGGAGTTTGTTGATGAAGTAACTAAAGATTCATCTAGATTTAAGCTCATGCCTTAATCCTTTAATAATTTAATCAACTCATTCAATTTCTCAACAATTTCTTCCTTCTTAGTTTTTTTTCCTGAAAAATTGCAAACATTTCCATCTCTCGATAGAAGGATTGAACCAGGTTTCTGAATCCAATTCTCAACTCTTAGATATTTGTTCGTGACAGAAGTTCTAACATTATTTTCAAAATTTCTAAAGATAGAGAAACATTTGTGAAAGACACATTTATCTTCTTTGCCTCAAATGTTCATTCTCTCTGTTTGATGATTTGAGAAACCTCTATAGATCATCACAACAATATCCCATATTTTTGGTAGAATTATAGCTATATTATATTATGAATTTGTGTGATTTTTTTAAATAATCATTTAAAAAATGAAAAATTGTTTATTGCAAAAAGTGAATGTTTTTTTTTTAAAATGTGGAATTTCTTGTTAAAAATAAATAAAGGGTGGAAAATATTTATTTACCCCGCACGTGCCAAATTCACGACTTCATCTACAGCTTCAGCCCCATTTGAGCAAACAGCATATCACTTCGTTTCTCTCACTCCATCAAACAGAAAACGCAGAATCCAGAAAACAAAATTAGGGTTTCGAAATTGCGGTGATGGCGTTTTACGGTCGCGTCAAATCTGGGATCTCTCTATGCAACAAATTAGGTCTTCTTACTTCTCAGAGATCTACTCTTCAACGCTCTCTCATTGCACCTTCCATTTCCCAGGTGAATCAACCGTTCTCAATTTCAATCTCTTATACAGTAATCTCGCTTTTATCTTGATTTTGATTCGATTCGATAAATCAATGTTTGATAAAGTTATAGATCGTTGAAGTTTTGAGAATTTACACGTTTTTTAACCTAGTGATCAAATGTGTTAGACTTATAGCTTGATTTTGTGAGTGTTTGTTTGAGAAATTATCCCTTTACAGACATGTCCCGTTAAATTGGTGATCCATTTTTGTTGGGAAACTGTTTTTTCATTGATTGTTTCAATTTTATTTCCTCCATTTTTTGAATGGTTGTGTGAGAATCGACCCCTTTTGTGCATATCGTGCATACAACCTATGAAGCACGGACACCCCGGACACCCTGGACACTGAAACACGATACTGACCTGTCGAATCGGTAATAATTTTAAAAAAATGGATGTATTCGACGTAATTACAATGCAAGTACAAGTGTTGGTTTTCAGATGTGTCGGTGCAAGGGAGCATATGACCCATTAAATTGGTCATCCGATTTTGCTGGGAAAGATTACATTTAAAAGAATATTGTTTCTCCATTTTTCAAGTTTGTGTGTAATAAATGACCATTTTATGCCTATAACCTATGAACTTGGTAATCCGTTTTTTTTTGTTACACATGATAGGGATGTTATTGAAGTGTAAGAACTTGCATTCTCATATTGTGTTGACTGTTTTGAGGTTTCTTATACACTGGATTTGGTTCTCTGCTTCATTTTAGCTTTTCATATTGTTGGTAGCAATTGTTTTGTTTTTTGGGGGGCAATGATGTGTTATCAATTTTTGTTGTTGTTGCATGTAGGCATGTGATTGAAGGGTAAGAACTTGCATTCTCATATTGTGTTGACTGTTTCATATTTCAACTTTTCATCTTGTTGGTTGCAATTGTTTTGTTTTTGGAGGCAATAATGTGTTATCTTTTCGTTTTATGTTTCTGCAGGCCTCCAGAAATTATGCTGATGTGCCGGGGCAAAAGGAAACCAAAATTAAGGTAACCAGAGATATATAGGTCTTGAATCGTTCATTCCTTTCCGTGATTAGTAGAAGACGAAAAGAAAATATAAAAAAATCAAGAGTTTAAATTCAGTTAATTGAATAAAACTGCAAGTACTAATTTGATATCTATTTTTTCGTTCAATACTTGCTTACTGATTTTTTTCTTTCTGTTACATATATTGTATTTTCTTTAGGTCAGGTTGAATGTTTGTTAATTTTTTATACCATCTATTTTGTTGTTATTGGATTGATTTGATTTTCCCTCAATCTTCTTGATTTTTATTTTTGTTTTAGGTCCCCATCGCAATGTTTGGAGGTTCAGGAAACTATGCCTCTGCTTTGTATATTGCAGCAGTGAAAGTTAATGCAGTTGACAAGGTTGACTCTGAGCTTATTCAGTTCGTTGAGGGAGTAAAGGGTAGTCCCATAACCTCACAATTTATAAAGGATATATCTGTGGCTAAGGATGTTAGAGTAAAAATCATCCAAGATATTGCTAGCCAAGCTAAGTTCTCTGATGTGACAAAGAACTTCCTTGGTAAGATAGGTTTTACTTATTAGAGTATTGTTTTAATCAAGTTACTGTTTCAATTATGTTGCTAAAGTAAGTTAAAATATTATAACGTGATTTATAATCTTGAGTTAGAAATTATTACATTTTTGTTTTCTTCCATGCAAAAGGAAATTTCACATCAATGATGTTAGCATCTAAATTCACTTCTGGATTCAATACAGAGATCAAATATAAATTACAAACTTGTTCACATTGGGTTTTATTTTCTCTAGACTAAATATTTTTGTATTTCTTGTATATTTGGTTGAGGTGGAATGCTCACAGTTCAATGATATAAGGCTATATAATGAGATGGGATGTGTAGAGTGTTTATAAATATCGTTCGACGGTTTTATTGCATTTTGAGTCTCTTTGGCTTATTGCTTGTTTTTGATTCACACCAAAATAATCGTTCAAACGTGTGAGGAAATTTATGTTTTAATTGGTGTCCTCAGGAGTGCTATCAATTTGTTAAAAAACTGAGTTATTAATTTATTATTTTAACTTGGATGTCATAGCTGTAAATTATCTTTTTCTGAGTTGATTTCTAGTCACAGGTATCATACAAGCCTCAATCAAAAGTAGCAAAGTTATCTGTTTTGATATACTCCACCGGAATGATAAATGTGAATTTCCTGCTGTCTCTAGAACATCAAGTCTGAAATGGATGTGAATGAATTTTTTTCCCTTAGCCTCTAGATCACATAGCATTGTGCTACTGCTACCCTGAAATTTCCCTTGATTTCATTTATATGTCTTTTTTGGTTCATGTTATGCAAGTCCAACCTAATTATTGGAGCCAATTCTGCTTGTGAAACAGTCACATCTTTCACTGGGTTCTAAGGATTCCTTCGATGTACTGTCATTACCACCAATTTATCTCGAGTGTTTTGATTACATTTATTTTCAATTTTCCTATCTTTTTTCCCCATAGAAAAGTATGAGGTCATTTAATAAAAATATATTAGTGAACAATATGCAATATTGCGGTATTTGGAATTTCGAATGTTTTATGCTTGTTTTGTTGTTTTGGAAGACTACTAGTTACACCAGTGTCCCTTCAGATACTTAATTTCTGATTTTGTAGTTTGTTGTGTTAGACTATATGATAACGCACTAAACATCTTGATATATCATCTTAGTTATCTCATACAATTCTTATCTTAGAATATCTCTGACCATTCTTGAGATTAGTTTTCATTTATCTTTGTCATTATCATGATTTTGTTTCCCTGCTTAATTGCAACCTGGAGTGTTGTCTTAGTATAAATAAGGGTTAGTTAGTAGTCTTTTCCGTAGAAAATTGTAATCCTCTCAGAAATGTCACTATATTCATAGCTCAAAGACTTTATTTTTCTCCTGCTTTGTGATGTAAAATCATATAACTTCATCATAGTATCGAAGCATACTATCCTCTGGTACTTATCCCGTCACTATTTTGTTTATAGTTCCTCAGTTTGAAACACTACTAAAATTTGAAACTGTATTTTCTTGTACACAATTTGGCCTTCTCTTGTGTTTTGAAGCTCTCTGCTGTGGTGTCATCCATCTGCCTAGTTTTTGGTGTTCATATTCTATCCCGTGTCTACTTTCTGGGTGTTCAAAACCCTCACCTCTGTCATATCCTCTTTTTCAGGCCGTTCTGAAGTTTTAAGCTGCAGTTTGGCATTACTTTTGTCTCAGTCGTGGGTTTGCACCAATTTTGTTGCAGTTGCTGTTTGATATTGGTTTGTCAATGTTTTATCTTGATTCTGCCTTGTTTTCGGTGTGTTCATATTCTTTCCCGTGTCAACTTTCTGGCGTGTTCAAGTCTTCTCCTCTGTTGTGTCCTCTTTTCAGTCTGTTCTGAATTTCTAAGCTGCAGTTTGACACTAGTTTTCTCTCAGTTGTCGTTTTGCACTGATTTTGTTGGAGCTGCTGTTTGATATTGCTTTTGTCTCAGTCTGGGTTTGTCAATGGTTTTATGTTGGTTGTGGTTTGGCACTGGTTCCTACTTAGTTGCTGTCTGTATGGCACTGTTTTTGTCTCTGTTGTAGGTTTGCTTAGTTTTGTCTCAACTATAGTTTGTCTCGATTGCACTTTTGTTTTTCATTATTGCAGACTGGCTTAAGTTTTATTCCTGCTGCAATTTGGTCTTGACTCTTGTTCCATATGTATCTGCCCATGACAAGCTTAAATATCAAACTATATTGTTTGGTTATTTTTCTCTTTCAAAGTGTACTCATGAAGAGCTAACAAGGTTTAGTTGAGGGAAAGTGTTACGAAATTGAAAATATCATATTATTTGAAGTACCTACTATCTCAAAGGGGTAGATAAGTTTCTTATCTTAGATTATCTTGAAGTATCTCTTAAGATTAGTTTCTGTATTTTGTTATTATTATGATATGCTTCTCTGTTTAATTAGGGTTAGTTTTTATTAGCATAAATTAGGTTTAGTGTTTAGTATTGTGTGGAATAATTATCCAATTCCAACCTTAAAGTTGCAGTAGTGTATTTATTTGTTTTCTTTTCCTCTTTATCTAAAACCAATAACTTTAATGTGCTGATTAATTTATTTTGTTGTAAAGTTCTCCTTGCTGAGAATGGCAGACTTAAGAATGTAGATACCATCGCAAAGAGGTTTGCAGAGTTGGCAATGGCATATAAGGGAGAAGTGAAAGCAACCGTGACTACTGTCATTGTAAGTGGTGCTTCTTTGATGGCTAGTTTATTTCTAAAATTAGTGCATGCTATTGAATATTTGTACTCTTAATTGCAGAAGTTATATCTATAATATTTGCAAATAGATTATTTCACTCTTAAAGTATGCGTGTATATATAATATAATATGGTATAACATAATTTATTGCTGTAATACTTGATTACTGCATGTTTTCTATTTTAAGGTGTCTAAATGTGCACACCTTTCAATGCTTTTGGGATTCATATTAGCATTGGCATCTCATCAAACAAGAGAGTGAATAATTTCTACATTACCTAACTTCCTATATGTATATTTTTAACTAGGCTCTTCCCCCTGAGGAGGAGAATGCATTGAAGCAGACTGTTCAGGAAATGCTAGGTTCCGGGGCAAAGGTTAAGCTTGAACAGAAGGTATTAATGTGACATCTTTTCTTACATGTTATCCCTTATATAGTTACATACATACAATGCCTAACTATCATAATAGATGCAACGTTTTTAGCTCCTCTTATCTCATTCATTTTGTATGCTGATATATTCGCGCTCCTCTTCTAAGTTAAAGCTTTACACATGGGTTTTAAATTTTTAGATTGATCCAAGCATACTTGGCGGTCTAGTGCTGGAGTTCAGCCAAAAAGTCTTTGACATGTCTATAAAGACTAGGGCACAACAGATGGAGAGAATCCTCCGGGAACCGGTAAACTATTCCATTTAGAAGACAACAATTTTCTCCTGACAACAGTCTGCATCCTCATCGTTTGATGAAAGAAATGTTACATTATTGATTAATATAAATTGTTTGAATATGGATTTGTTTGGGATGGAATATGCCATCATTTTGCAAATAAGAAGCCACATTTTCTAAGTTTTTGTTATACTTAGTTGTTGTTTAATGTGTCCGAATATATTTTTATTTGGCCTGTTGAGGTTTTAAATGGCTTCTGCTTTCATTTTAATCGCGCAAATACTCGGATTTGATACGAGTTCTTGGATTGCCTGATGCTTTGTAGTCAGAATAGTTCATGATGGGTGGTGCTTTTTGGCACTAAGTAGCTATGACTTAATGTCTTTTCGGAAGATGATTTTGATGAAACCTTCATGAGAATGAAATATCTTCATTTCTCATTCTATATATTTTCACTATTTCTGAAGTTTATGAAGTTTTGGGAGATATTGTCCGAGGTCTAAATATTGTCTAGATATTATCTGAGAATGAAACCTTAATGAGTGATATTATCTGAGGTCTAAATATTGTCTAAAGAATTAAAATCAAGTTCATATGATAATGTTATGCACTTAAAAAGATTAAGCGTTTTTTATATACAGTTTTTAAACATTTGTACAAGAAATAACATTTGTAAAATTGAATAGTTATTTATTGAAGTTTCATTCTGAATTTTTGCTGTTAGTTTTACCAAGCTTAAAAATCCTATCATCTAACCAAATATGTACTATTTCTGTGTTACTTACTTTTCTACCCTCGTGAGTCTGGTTAAGATAGTTGGGTTTTATATTCATTTGCAACAATTTATAATATGTTCTACAAATAAACTAAATAAGGTCTATCCTGCAATAGCTCGGGAAAAAAAGGTCAGAGACCTCGTGAGCCACATTTTAAAAACCAGAACAGAGACCTGACAAAAATCCATGTCTACCCCCTTAATGTATTTAGTTTGATTCGTTCTTAAAAAAGAAATGGCGTGTGTTTTGTCACCTCTAAAAAAATTGTTTAACATTATAATTTATAAAATAAATGCTGTTTGTGTGATTTTGTTAAAAAGATCTCTTATTTTATCTCTAAATTAATATTGTGTCAATATTTTTAATTTATCACATCTCACTGTAAATTTATGTAATTGATTAACAACTAATAGTTAATAACAATAACTTTATAAAATCATAACACCATTTAATTTATTACTATTTTTTTTTAATCTCTGATAAAAATCACCATGTTTTGAGTTGTGTACAAATTAAATCTAAAAGATATAACAATGTGAATAAGGGCAGAAAATAGTAAATCTCAAACATGTACTTCCATATTTCTTCTTTCAAAGTACTCTCACTTTTTAGCTCTTGACATTGTTTCAAAGTAGAACTACCTTTTCAAAGCATTCTAGTAACAAATTTTCTTACTATAAAAGTACATACATTTCAAGGTGAACACATAATCACCAAATGAGTTGTTTTTTCTTGTCTTGGTAACAAAGTAGAATGTTGCTTGGAACACCCTCATAATTTTTTTTCTTATACCCTTTTCTTTCTAGGACACCTGTAGATAGGAAAATCAATGCTTTAAAAACATATGAGTATTTTGAGAGATTTCTGATTCACTTTTTCTCAAAATATTATAAAAGTCTCTATCAAAATATAGTTTTAGAAAAATGAACAATAACTATATTGCCCTTGTAATATTTAGGAATTGACAAAGACTCACCCATGTGTATCTGATTTTGAGTTTGAAAGTGACTATTGTTTTAGGTTCAAGATGTTCATTATTTTTGTGCAAAAACAATGGATATGTATGTAGTATGTAGGGTACAAATTAGGTAATGGAAAGGGAATAACTTAGGGGGTTATGTATATAATTTGACAGCTAGGAAGAAAATGATGGATCAAAGAATGTTTCATAGTTTATCTACATAGTTCAAAATCTTAAAAGATGGATTTTAAATAAGGTCAATTTTCATGAAAGCTGTAATAGATCACTTTGTTTATAAGAGTGTCTCTTTGTAAAGCCAAAAATTTTCATTCTTTTAATTTTTATTGTAATCATGTTATTAGGGTAAAATATTCAAATGACTAATTCTTTTAGATAAATTGATTGACTATTTTAATTGCGATTTTGGTTTTAGGCCATGTTATTTGTTTTGCTCGGGGACTCGAGATAAGCAATAAAGAGATGAAATAAAGCTCATACACGTTGGATCAAATTTTTGGTGTGGTGGATCTGACTTCCGGTGTATTGGAAAGTGGGTAAACCTATAAGATTAATACTCCAACGTCAAAGTTAATGATGGAGTGAAAAGTAGTTTGTGAGAATGAATTGAAAATCTAAAATGACACGACCTAATCTTTATATAGTACGAGCGATTAAAACCGTTAGCGTGTTATTCAGCGCTCTGTTTAGGTTGCCGTTCAATTAGATTCAATAGGGAAATAAATAGTCTTATTTGAATATTTGGACTATGTTGACAATGTTGCTCTTTTGGGGGAGGTGCCAAGGAAACAAAAGAAATGAGTCATAGAGACACACTTGTTAGTGAAAGTTGCTACAAGCGAGGATATGAAAGTAATCTTTGGTGAGTAATGCGGGAGACTTCCTCTTTCCTTTAGCGCTTCTTAGATGATTAATATATCCTTGTCTTAATTAATCTCTGGTTTGCATATGAGATGAAACATTATAACACATTGCTTCAAATAAAGAGGACGTTTAGGGTCGCTCATTTGCATACGGTTACGACTATTGTGATATCTTCTAAAGGAATTCCGCGTACAACGTCTCCTGTCGGTATGAGCGCAATTAACTTTTCTGCCCCGACCCAAGTGGAAGTACAAGATTCTCTATACCGAGTTGTGATGGAAGGTGGTCTACACTCTTTGCTCTTCGTAACTAGAAAAAGTCCTGCCAATTGGCCTGTTGTAGAGGTACCTAATGGGAAAAGGCTATCTGTATGACATCAAATGCTTACGCAAAACTTAAGAAAGTCTGATCTTGGTGTATACGTAACATCGACCACAACTGCATTACCACCTTCACTTTTGGCCTGTTTTTGTCCGTAGACGATTAGAGAATTTCGATCCTATATTTTTGAGGAGGATTACACGTTCATTTTAGGAAAGGACGGGGCTGTTTGTTATAAGGTGTTGGATAAAATGGCATACCAAACTCGTTAGACATCAACCGCTTTGGCCTTTGGTTATGCTAAAAAGGGAGATGTTTTCTCCCCTGACCGTCTTCGAAGGAAAAATAAGTGCTTTAGGAACACATTAGTGCTCTTACACTTGAGCAAGACCGGTTCTTGGAGGAGCTAAAAAAGGAGGCCGTCGTGTTGTAAAAAATAGGAGAGGGTTTACATGATTTTGAGTACCATGTCTTGTTGGACAAGAAGGTTCAGTCATTTGTACAAGAGTTAAAGATGGAGGATGAAGCGCTGACCGCTGCTTAGATCATCCTATCAAACGTGCATTTCAAGAGATCAAATCCATCATGATCAGGAGATGATGGATGAGAAATCGGTATTTAATGGGGATAAGCCTACCTTATAGTGTTTTTTTTTTGTCTTTTTTTGTCCAGTATGAATATACTCGGTGTAATACTAGTTGTGAATAAATTCTATAATTTCTACTTCATAATTATTTTATTTGGTTTAATTACCATTATTATTTTTACCTATTCCAATATTTCTTTAGTTCCCCGAGTTCGTTTCTTTGGGAATTCCTAACGTCTGAGATTTCAGACGAAAGTTTTATTTGACATCTCTAGGGACCGCGCTCTTTCCCCCCAAGTTTAAGCATGGTTTGAGGTCGATGTAGTGGGGACTCACCTATGCCCTTAAAGTGACTATCTACCAAGAGAAGGGTGAGCCCTGATTACCACTTTCTGGTATGTTATTTTTATCCATGTCTAGGGCTGGAAATGAGTCGAGTCGAGTCGAACTCACCTCAGCTCGGCTCGACTCGTTAAAAATTGTTCGAGTTCGAGTTCGACACGAACTTTTTTTTAAGCTTAAACTCGACTCGTTATAAATTCACGAACAGTTCGGTTCAACTCGTTAGGTTCAACTCACATGATTCACGGACTTAAAAACTATTTTTTAAAATTTATATATTTTTTAGTATATTTGACATTTTAAATAAATATATTTTTTAAAAATAAAATATTAAAATAAAATAAAAGTTATCATATTGAAATTTAACTTTATCTTCGAAATCTACTAATTCAAAACCTACACTTGAGAGATACATTTGAGAGTCTAATTCAAAAACTACTAAATTGAAGATTAAATTTGTCTAAGATTGAAGTAAATATTTAAACATAATCTTAAAGACACTATAATTCTTCTCATATGTAATCGAGTTGACTCATGAACCTAACGAGTCGAACTATGTATAGTTCAAGTTCAACTCATTTAGTTAACGAACTTAATTTTTCGCTCATACTCAACTCATTTGGTTCATGAACCTAGTTCAATGATTTAATTGTCGAATCGAATTCCAAACTATTTTCGAGTTGGTTCGGTTCATTGGCAGCCCTATCCATGTCCCTTTTGTTGTAGGGTTTCAATTGCTTTAGTTGTACCCCTACGGAATTTGTGACAACAATTCTGAGTCGTGCATTATGAGATTTCTATTACTTTAGTCATACACTTATGGAGTTTGAGACAACACCTATAGGTCGTGGCTATCCTTTATGCTCATAAGGAAGATAATTTATTCTGAAAAGGGTATTACATTATAACAAAAGACGTGCTTTACTCATGCGATAGAAGGAAAATTTAACCAAGCAGTATGATCATTGCTTATTGTTTCCCAAGTGTATTGGTAGGGAGTTTCACGACTAACCTCAGTATTTATTCAGGGTCATGCCATGCATCTATCAAGTTACACATCATGTATGCCAAGATCCATGGTCCCTTCTTTTGGGGGGTTGATTTCCATTTCTTTTAACTGCTTGGTGAAGGAGGCTATGCTGATTTTCATTGTGTTATCTTTGTCTTTACCCTTCTTCTCGTCCTGCAAGGCTTTATGTATGCTTCATGTTCCAGGAAGGTCAATACATATCATCATCGACTCATTGTGAATAATGTGATACTTCAATTTGAGGTAAAATAGGGGTTCCACCACGTCTGTAATTGTCGCGAAGGATCCGCCAAAGATGCAGTTGTAGAAACTTCTATAAGGAATTACTAGGAATTGTAGGTCGACCTTTCTGGCGTCTCTCTTTTCTCCCAGGGCATATCTATCATCTCAATATATTCCTAGGGGAAATTTACCGTGCCATTAAAGGTCTGTAGGTCAGATCCCTCATAAAACCACATATTCTCCACTTCTTAGTCCAAGCTTTTCAAAAAGATTTGCATACATAATATTGCAAGAGCTTTTCCCATCAATAAGGATCTTGGATACATTAAATTTGGCCATGGTTTCCATTATCACCAAAAAAAAAAGATATTGTTTTGGATTCCGCCTACCTTTTCACAATCCTAGAACTCAAGGGTATGCCTTTTTGATTTCGCGTTAGGAGCTATTTTTTCTTCCTTGCTGATTTCCATTAACTTAACAATCCTCTTCTTGAAAATTCCCTCAGAGTTTTTTTTTTGCTTTGGTAAGGCCCATAGTAATGGAAGTGATACACTTCTGTTTCCCTTTTCAATCTTCCTATTCTGAGCTGCTACTATCTTTCTTCCTCTTAGCTTTGCTTACAACCTCTATAGTTTTCTTAGGCGAGAAGACAATTTTTTTGGTGACTCATCCTACATGTGTTTTTTCTTTTGGTCCTGGTCTTCTTTTTGGCCTCCTTCCTAGGCATACTCGGTGAGTCATTCATTTTTGATAAATTCTTCGTTCGCATCTTTCAAATGGATGCATTCATTAGGGCCATGGCTGTGACTTTTGTGGAAATGAATGTATTTTGATTTAACTGTCATATTTGACTATCTAACTAGATAGAGGTTCCTGATCTCGAGTTCTTTAAAATCATTGTTTGTGCATTCTCAATATATTTTCTCCCTCAATGTGTTTAAAGGAGTGTATGTAGAAAATATGGCCTAGGACACTCTAACCAAGCCAACTGCTCCAAAGGTCCTCTGGTTGAGACTTACCCTTACTTAGAGCACATGTCTAAGACTTCTTGCTCACATCCTCTGACCGAGCCACCTGTTCTTCTGGCCATATAGACCGAGACTTCCTTGCTCAAGGTGCACTCGAAACTTCTTGCTCACACCCCTTAGAAAGAGATTTTCCCTTGCTTAATCAGACTAGCTGAATAAGAATTTCATAGCTCAAGCACTTAAGCAATGAGAGTTACGTGGCTTAAGCATCTTGGCTCAAGACTTGTTGCTTGAATCCCAATAAGACAAGACTTTTTCTCAAGCACATAGCAATAGACTTTGATCTAAACTACTGAAGGCTCAGCAAAATAGAGAACAAGGTGCACATGATACAAGCATAAGAGGTATGAGAAATCACCATAACAAAGACCCAAAGCTCTTAAGATTTCTAAGATATTCAATGGTAAGAAATCTTAAGGCTTTTACAATTACAACCTACAACAGAAAATCTACATATTACAATAGAGTTGATAATTGCTTAATCTTGCTACTCCTTCATCTGGAAAATCCTTGTTAAAATTCAAACTTGAATCTTCAGCCATATTTATAGCCTTTGAAAAAACTAGCTGTTGAAGATGTAACTTGATCAAGTGATTTTGCCTTTAACCCATAGTACAAAAGACATTGAAGATGAATGCACAACAAATTCTGAATCCAGTGTCTAACACGTTTAACCTTTGATGTCTTCTTGATCAAATCTTGTTATAACAGACATGTCATTGAGCTTTTGATCTAGTAATCTTCGATGTCACCATGGCTTTGCAATTTCAATATCTGATTCGTTCGAGAAAGAGATTTTTGTTCCACGAGAAGAAGATCAGTGATCTGTGCTTCCTAAGAAGAATACATATGATCTTAATATTCGGGGAAAAGACAATGGTTTTTCTGGAACAATGGCAAGAATAAAAAATCACTTCCCACTGACGGCGCCAATGTTCTAATTAGAAAACTAGAGATATGTGATGCCATGATGAAATAAAGCTCAAGCACGTTGGATTAGACTTCCGGTGCGGTGAATCAGGATTCTGCTATACTAGTAGGGATGGAAATAGACTGGGTCAAGTTAGGCTTTGCCAAGCCTAAGTGAGGCTTGTCAAAAAAACTAAAGCCTAAGTCTGGCCTGTAGTATGTCATAAGCTTATTTTTGGGCTTGAGCCTAACCTTTTCTAAGGCCTGGTTAGCTTGTTAGCCCACATAAAAGCCTATTATTTTAGACATATGTTAATAAGCAATTAAAATAATATTTAAATAGACTAACAAACTAAAAAATATATGAGACTAAAATTTTGTTTGCATTGCCTTATTTTAACTTATCTATTAACATAAGTTTTGTGAGATTATTTGTTTAAGATAACTTATGAAAATAACTTATAACATTGTTCATAAGGTATGTTCATCTTATTTTCATAAGTTATTCAAGATAACAAATTTATATTTATGTATTTTAATTCAAAGCACAAAACATAACATAATGATAAAAAAAAATTATTCTTATTTATTTAAATAGGCCGACATGTTAGACCGAAAAGACTTTTTTCATGGCCTGAAGATTAACCTTTTTAACTAAATAGGCTTATAAAAAAGCCTAGGCCTTTTCCATTTTAAAAAAAGCTTGGCCTGGCCTGAGCCTTTGTAGGCTAGGTTGTAGTCCCCTGTTATCGGTCTGACTTATTTCCACCACTATATGCCAGAGAAAGGGGTGAATATGCAGGGTTAACACTCTAACGCTCTAGTTAGTGATTGAGTGAAAAGTAGTTTGAGAGTGAAAATGAACTAAATATCTAAAATGATGCGGGTGCGACCTAATCTTTCTATAGTATGAGTAGTTAAAATCGTCAGCGTGTAATTCAACGCTTTGTATGGGTTGTCGATTGATTAGATCCAACTGTGAAAAATGTAATGGAGGGCGTGATTCTGTGTTCTTAACAGAGATAATGGTCCATGTATTTCATGCGTCTTTTTCTTCAACGAATCTTCTTTTTAAGTCTTGCAGACGGTCCAAATCATTATTTATGTTTGCAATTCGAATTGAAATCTTATTTGAAAAACCAAAGTTCAAATTCATTAACTTTGATTTTTTTTTTCACTATTGTATTTATTAAGCAATATTAACATATTAACATAAATGACTAGATGAATTTTAAAATAAATGAAAGGGTGGAAAAAAGTAAATATATTATAGGGTAGTTACTAAGGATAAGAAATACACGTATTGTATTTGAATGACATGATAAGAAATACACGTATTGTACTTAAATAACAAGTAAAATTTCTTATCAAACACTTAACACTTAACAGCTCAAAATCATAATATTTTTTAATGATTGAAAAATAGCATATGTTAGGACTAAAATCTTATTATAAGCCAAAGTGACCCCATGTTTCACTTTTTTTATAATTTGTTGCAACCAATTAACTTTTGACAAGAGCTACTAATTAATTCTAGTGAATTTCAGAAAATTAAATTTATGTACCTAAAAAAGCTCAAAGTGATAAAATCTTATATGTCCCTTTCATCTTTACAAAATAAGAGACTTAATCTCCAATGTATGTCAATGACAAAATTATGCCATGAAAAGAAAAAAATAAAGAAAGCATTGCTTTGTTGGGAGGTGTTCATTGTTTGCTTCTGAAGTATGTTAATAAGTGGTTAGCCCCTTAATGAAACTCATGCATAAAATGTAAGCTTCACACAACTATATATTCAAATAATTATTTTCACATTAACAAACATATGTTTGCTAAAAAGTGTAAGCTACACACAACAATATTTGAATATAATATTCATATTAGCAAATAATGTCAAGCTTGCTTCACTTTATCTATTAAATTAACAAAATCAGTGTCACTAATTTCTTTTTCCAATTCCGATGCAGTTTACGAGATATTGCCTATTTTAAGTGTAAAAATTCTTACAATTTTATCTATTAAAACACCATCTCGTTAGATTGAAGTGAATGTATATTGTATATAAACTATTTTTAATTTTGAATATAAGACAATGTGAGACTACTTTGCCTAACTCATAATAAAAATTATTCAGATCTCTTATAGCTAAATTTTTCAAACACAAATTTAATATTTTTTATTTACAAAATCTATTTTCAAATAATTATAATAAACCGTAAAGTTCTTTTTTTTTTTTTTTGCGATACTAAATTGTTAGAGTTGAATTCAAACTAAAAATCTTAATTTAAACTAAAAAAATCCGAATCCTCTCATCACTCTAATATTTAATATTTAACCAGTAATTTTAAATATAAACTCTATCTTATATCGTTTGTAGTTTTCTAAATATTTTAGATTTTTAAATTTTTGTAAAAATTCTTCTTTAAAAGTTTGTATAATATTTTTCATCCATATTTTTGATATGCTAATCTCTGTAGTATGACACCTGACAATACCAATGTGACAAATATGCTGATATAAGTGTCATGTAACATTTTGTCACTATTTTATATTATTTATATTAATTAAATTTATAGCAACGAAGATTTCGTCGCTAACACGAACATCATAAAAAACTCAGAAACCATAGCAAATCTATAGCTAATTTGTAGATAATTATACACATCATTTTATGACCTAGACTTTGTTTTTTTTAATGATTTTTTTAAATAATGTTTATCACATTATAAGGATCTCTCTTACAAAAAAATTATTTTTTTTGACTTGATATAATTTAAATATGAATTTTTAAAGAGCCGATTTTCTATGAACCGAAATAAGAAAAACATTAACATATCATTAAACTTTAGGCTATTATTTTGCAGAGACTTATCTCATAATATATATAAAGTATTTGCAAAGTTTCATTACATTCTGGTTAAGTTTCAATTTTTTTGATATGTTGATTAAAATACATATATATGTATTTCGATCAAAAAATCAAAATAAACCAAGACTTATTTGAATTGCCATGAAAGTTTGATGATAGTTTTTATGTGTTATGATTTAAGTTTCTGCAAAGATTAGCTGAAAATTCAATCATATAAAAATATTGGCGGTATTTTTGTTTCATAGAAAATTAGTTCTTAAAAATTTCACATTTAATTCATTTCAAGTAAAAAATATTTAAACTTTTGTGAGAGAGATCTTTATAATGTGATAAACTTTTTTGAAAAAATCATGAAAAGAATGAAGTCTAGGACATAAGAATGACATGTTTGAATTAGCTAAAGATTAACTACGAATTAGCTAACGATTTATAGTATATTTTATAATATTTATATAAGCAACGAATTTAGTGATGAAATCTCTGTCAAAATAAATTTAATAAATATAAATAATATAAAATAGTAAAAAAATGCCATATGTCATAGTGTCACCGCCTTTGTCACGTTGACATTACCACATGTTATGACACATCAGTTTTTGTTTTTTATTTATTATAAGCAAGTATTTTATAAAGCATGGATGCAAAATATTTAGATGAGCTTTGAAAATTTCTTTTTATAAAACTAAAAGTGAAATTTGAGATATTTAGAAAAACTGCTGACATATTTAACTCGATATTAAATAAATCTCTAAAAATTTTCTGAAAGTTTTATCGTTTATATTATTATTCTTTATTCAAAGAACTATTTTTTAAAATGCACCAAAATATACAAAATTGAATCAGTTGCGATTATTAAATTCACACATTCACGTATTTGAGTTATTAGTAGCGTTTCGATCAGAATCAAATGACTTAGTAACAATATATTTTTATTTTAAGTTCAAATTGTTCAATCTTAATCAAACAGTCACTAATATTTCGAATACGTGAATGTGATTTGCTGATCGCAGAAAGACTCTATCGATCAATCGAGATATACCCTACATGCCAATTAAATAATTTTGGCGGCAGCATATCCCCTCTCTCTCTCTCTCTCTTTCTAGCTACAACACACGTGAAATTGAAGTTAAAAATCAAACAAACAAAAGAGAGAGATTTATTATGTGAAGTGGAAGCAAAATAGTATCTGCTCCACATACATTATATAAATGATTACCTTGTGAGTGAAGTAAAATGTATCGCAAAAAGACAAGAATTGAGTCAAAGACAAGAAGACCAACCATCCCTCTCTCTAGGGTCCCCCTCCAATCCGTTTTCCACTCTACCTATATCAACCAACAACAAATCCCCTCTCTCTCTCTCTCTCTCTCTCTCTCTCTCTCTCTCTCTCTCTCTCTCTCTCTCTCTCTCTCTCTCTCTCTCTCTCTCTCTCTCTCTCTCTCTCTCTCTCTCTCTCTCTCTCTCTCTCTCTCTCTCTCTCTCTCTCTCTCTCTCTCTCTCTCTCTCTCTCTCTCTCTCTCTCTCTCTCTCTCTCTCTCTCTCTCTCTCTCTCTCTCTCTCTCTCTCTCTCTCTCTCTCTCTCTCTCTCTCTCTCTCTCTCTCTCTCTCTCCTCTTTCTCTCTCTAAAATTTCATATTCATATTTTAAGCAAACCCACAAACCATCACTACCATCATTACACTTTCCCACCCCATGAAGCTTTCTACCTCTCTTGTCTCTCAAAAACACCATTCACCTATATAGCTTTCTCAAATATCTCTTTCACAAATCACTTCAAAAACAACCTCAAACTACTTCTTCATAATACTAACCACCCCCCCCCTCTCTCTCTCTCTCTCTCTCTAATGCAAATGAGGAAACCTGATATGATCATGGCAAAAGAACACAACAACCTTAACAAGAACAAACTAAGGAAAGGTCTATGGTCACCTGAGGAAGATGAGAAGTTGATAAGGTACATGATAACTAAAGGACAAGGCTGTTGGAGCGACATTGCTAGAAATGCCGGTCTTCAAAGATGCGGCAAAAGCTGTCGTCTTCGTTGGATTAATTACTTGAGACCCGATCTTAAACGCGGCGCCTTTTCCCCGCAAGAAGAAGAACTCATCATTCATTTCCACTCCATCCTTGGCAACAGGTACATTGAATTCTAACTATACCGATCCAAACCCTAATTTTAAATTGCAGTCTGCAACGGTAATATGATACTGATAGATCAATAGATCAATCGTATAAATAATTAATCATGAATAAACCCTAATTAATTAAACAAGTATTTGGACAATTAAGTGCTGTACATTTTTGTGTGACAGTGTGTTATTATATTATAAAGTGACGTAGTATAAAAGCATGTTAGGGTTTTTGGATGCATTATATCTATTAAGATCTATAGCTTTCATTTTAAGAAACATTGATTATTAATTAAGGTTTATCATGTGCATAGTGGTTATGGTGAAGTTAAGTCTTTTTAGTTACTCATCCTAATTTTTTGTTTGCAATATCATTAAAACAATTTCAGATGGTCTCAGATCGCGGCGCGTCTCCCTGGTCGTACCGACAATGAAATAAAGAATTTTTGGAATTCTACATTGAAGAAGAGATTGAAAAACAGTAGTACTCCATCTCCAAACAATAGTGATATATCGGAACAACCAATGGATAGTGTTTTTGATGTGAAAAATGATATGATGATGCCGATAAACGAGCAAGAACTCATGACATTGTGCATGGATTCATCATCGTCAACTTCATCATCGTCCATGCAATCCATGCAGATGCATGCCATGGGTTTAGCTGAACAATTTGATCCGTTTTCATTGTTGTCGAGTAATCGTTATGACATGACGACGAGTTTTCATGCTCATGCTCATGACATGCCAGCATGCTTAACACAAGTTGGTAACATGGTTGATGATTATGGGATTTTGGAGGATAATAAAATGGGGTTATTAGAAAATGATTTTGAGCTTCCTCCACTAGAAAGTAGAATTAGCATTGAAGACAAGAGTGTCCCAATTGATGATGATCTTAGTATGAAAAGCCATATCAACCACTTCAATAATAGTTGCTTCAATAACACTAATCACATTCAAAACTCTAATGTGGAGGACTTGTTTGGATTTGGAAATCATGGCCAAGGAGAAAACTTAAGAATGGGAGAATGGGATTTGGAGGGTTTAATGCAAGACACATCCTATTTTCCTCCTCTTGATTTTCAAGTTTAATTTTGTGGAATTCCCAATTCTTCTCTCCATCTTCAAATCGAATCGTCTTTACAATGAAGTTGATAATAGATCAATTTTTCTCTCTAAATCTAATGATCTATAATCAGCCGCATCATAAATCTGCCTTAAAGAGTTTAGGTTCTTCGACGAATCCTCCGTTTTTTTTGCAAAATTTTAATTTTTGAATTAATCTAATAGCCGATAGGTAAAACTATCGAATGTTAGGTTAATTTAACGATTGAGATTTGACTACGGGCCGAAGAGGACCAGTTCCTCCATAGCAAATCTCTTGATATTCTTTCTATGATCTCTCTTATACATTATCTCTTTCTTTCTATTATCTTCTCAAATTTCACTTAGTCTTTTCTATGTCTTTCCCACTTCATCTTTCTCTCTTTCCATAGTCTTTTTTGAATCCAATTTGCATATACACAAATGCCTTCAATTAATATACAAGGTGACCAAAAACCTTAGAAAATTTTGGCACTTATTCTTTCTTATCTTTAGTTCTTCCAAAATACATAAACAAAGACACAAACCCTTTTGCTTGTTACATATATAAATTGTTTCTATTGTTTTACAAAATTGCAACCCAATTGTATGTTGTGGTAGATACATATATACATAATTTTGCAATGAAAATTGTGGTATTTGTATAGAATAGGTTTGAGTTTTTTTGCATTCTTTGTGTGCTTGTGAAGCACTTTGTGTCATACTTCGGTAATAGGTTGGTACAATACAAATAATCAAAGGTTCTTATATCTTGAAGAGAAATGTGAATAGTGGTCATTTATAGAAATTGTATGTAGCATTGTTTATAGCATTGGGAATAATGTGGAGTTGCATGTTTTTATATTTTAGTGCAAGGTGTATAGGTTGTAATAGATTCAATTGTAAACACACAAATAAATATATATATATAAAGGAAATTGTGAATTAAGGAGAATCAGTTACAACCATTCAAGATCTTTTTAGTGCATGGTTTGAAAATTGTTTTCATAGACTAAAACAACACTCTATGTGAGTTTCACAACGATTTTCTCTCGTTTTCGTAGAATGAAAATGTTGTAGTGCATGCATGCAATTAAATCAATTTGTAATTTTTTATTTTTAAGTTTGTTTAAGTTATGGTATGGGTTGAAAATAAGACCTTTTGTATTTATGAAAAATGTTTAGGAATATTAAAGGCTTGAATAAAATTTTGATAGGTAGGAGAATTTTTTGTGAAAGAGAGAATTTTGTATTTTTATTGGATATAAAAGTGTAGGATTGCATATTTATTTATAGTACTCTAAGAAGAACTCTAAGCACACTAATTCTCGAGAGTTCTCAACTCTAGAAATTTCAAGAGTATTCTAAAAAATATTACAACTATAAGTATCAGTTTTCAAAATGAAATTGGCGTTTCTTGACGGAGAGGACAGTGATATGGAAAGGAATTATAGATTACAGATACGACAATTCTAGTTTGGTGGTGGCAGTGTCAAGTATCGAAGGTTCTCGCGACTCCAAGAATGGGTGCATCCATTTGGTGGAGAGACTTATCCTCTTTATGCTATGATCATGCTTCTCATTCTGATTTATATGTGAAATTGGTAGCTTGTTCTTTGGGATGTGGGAAGGACATTGCCTTTTGGCACAACATCTGGGCTCACAACTTGTCTTTGAAGGAGTTTCTTCCGAATCTGTTCAACCATCGAGTTCTTGCGAGGCCTTAGGTTGCAGACATGGGCTGTTGGGTTGGTTTTGATTGGAAATGGAATATCTGTTTTCCTTCTTTCCCTGCAGGATCGGAGATGGAAAGGGAGCTTGTGTGTTTGAACGATTTACTGCTGAATGTGAAGCCATCTGTTGACAAGTTTGACTCTTTTAACTGGGTTCTTATGGCCAATAATATTTTCTCTGTCTCTTCCTGCTATGATTGTATCATACAGAACATCCCATCGCCCAAAATCAGTCATGTGTTGAAGAATGCTCTTTCGACTATGTGGGCTTCAAATTTACCGTCAAACATTCAGGTTTTTCTAGGGAAGCTCTTTAGGAACTGTGTGGCTACAAAAGACCAATTGGTTAGGAGGAGGATTTGTATTGTTGGAGATTCTTTGGACTGTCATCTTTGTGGTAATGCTTTGGAATCGATTCACCATGTGTTCTTGGCATGTGATTTTTCTGTCAAGGTTTGGGAAGGTGTTGTAAACTGGTGTGGCTTGGGTGTAGATACGTTTGTACCTTGTATTGAATCTTTCGTTTCGTTTGGTAATACTTCTAGTAAGTTTGTTGGTACTATGAGGGGTAGTATATTTTGGGCATTGACTGTCTGGCACATTTGGCAAAGCAGAAACCAACTTATTTTCAAGGGCATTTCGGCTTCGGTGGATGACACGATAAACAAAGTTAAGTTCTTCTCTTGCAGGTGGCATAACGGAGGAGAAAAATCTTCTAAGTATTTGTTTTATGATTGGTATGTAGAACCATTGGATTGTATTAGTCAAAAGTAGTTTCCTTCTTGTTTGTATTCGGGTTTAGCACCCCTTATACTCTATTAATTTTATTGCTTATTAAAAAAAAGTATCAGTTGTCAATATCTCTAATCAAGCGATCCATCCGTTGTGTTAAAATAACAACATTAATTAGTTCCACCGTAGGATTGGGAAAATTTATCTAGGCCTAAAGATCTTAACAATATGATGTTAACCTGAAATCAAATGTGTATGATGTAGTCACAAAACATGCCAATACACTAAAATTACAACTCTAATGCACAAAATAGAGGACCTAGATGATACAAAATCGAAGATGGAGGCTTTAGACACATTAAATCACAATCATCAAGAAGACTTTTAACGAAGGTGAACATGATATGAAAATACAAATAGGTATCAGATAACACTATGAGAAAGCTGGAAAACTGAATCATATAAGGATTAAGAGAAAGACATGTTGGATTAATTTATTAATTTAATAAATATGACTCATGTAATTAAAAGTTTGACTTAAATTAAAGATACCTTAATGCAATGATCATTTAGGTTGATGGATACTTGATCTACCCTGATCAGAAAAGAACCAGCGGTCTGCCATGCGTCATGAGCTCCTGTGTTCACCGGTGTTAAAGAGGAGGAGGGGGTGTACCTGTAAGGTACTCCGATGTCTAAGTGAGTAACAGAGATTAAAAAGGAAAGTACATAGAGATTAGGTGAGTAGAATGGAATACGTGACCCTCTAGTGAAAGAGGGTATCTATAATGTGCCCCCAGCACAGGGCCAACAGTTACATGGCATTTGGTTGGATTACAAGGCCCAATAGAGTAACTGCCAGGGCTTACATGGCGTAGGAAAGACCAGCACATGGTCTTTGCCCTGGAATGATTTCCCCGTGATCTTCAGAAGGTGGGCTCACCAGCTCTTTTGGAAGTGGGTAGTTGCCTGATGACGTGTCCCTGCATGGGGAATATGTGGAGAACGTGGGGGAAACATGTGAGCTTTCCCCGTGCTAAGTAGTGGTCTCTCTGACGGTAGAGTCAAGTGTGCCCGACCTGGGGAAGATTGGGCCTTGTTGGGCCTTCCCTCATAGTATTGGGTTGGGCCTGCCCGACTGTGGGGCAAGTCTCAGCCCAGTCCATAACAAGAGCTCCCCAAGTCGTTGCTCCTAAGTGGAGGAGTAATGACTTAAGCGCCAATATTAAAGTCGAGGATGTTGTCGTATGTCGAGCTCCTCTATCTCGGGGAGTCGTGCTCGTATAACGTGGCCATGAGTCGCTCTTCATGTTGCCGACAGGGTACAATGGCTCTGCACACGTGGGAGACGCCGGAGGGAACATGCACACACGTTCTTGGGTAGGTCTCAGCCCAGTCCAGAAGAGGAGCCCCCAATTCGTTGCTCCTAAGTGAAGGAGTAATGACTTAAGCACCAATATCAAAGTCGAGGATGCTGTCATATGTTGAGTTCCTTTATCTCGGGGAGTCGTGCTCGCCTACCATGGCCATGAGCCGCTCTTCGTGTTACCGATAGGGTACAACGACTCCATTCACGTGGGAGACCCGGAAGGGAACGGGCATGCGCGTTCCCTGGCAGGAGGAGAATTCGAACGGGTGCGTGAGGTGTATGGTGCCGCCACGTGCTAGGGAAATTAATTCCTAAGGAGGCTAGGAGTAGGGAACTCAAGGGTCTAGGGACGCCTCGATTCTTGTGTTAGGCTTATAAATAGGGGCTGAGTTCGTTTCAGTCGCACGCTTCCCTTCCTCCGTTCAAGACGTTCTCTCTTCTCTTTTTGTGCTTCCCCTTCTCCTCTTTAAGACATTCGTCATCGTCCTGTCTCCCAAGAACCACCGTACCAAGTAAGTCACAACCGCTTTACTCTAGTTTTTTTGTTGCACTTTTCGATAGTTTCTCCGGTGAGTTTGATGAAGCTTCCGGGGAAACTATGAAGTTTCTAGCGAATATGCCATAACTTCTTTGAATTGATGATGCTTCTGATGAAGCCCTCGGGGACCAGTGAAGTCCCCGAGGACGTAGGATGAGTGATTTGAGGATCTGATGAAGGTCTCAAGGACCTGGGATGGGGTCCCCGAGGACATCAGATGAAGGTCCCGAGCATCTGATGAGGGTCCCAAAGACTTTAGATGGAGGCCTCGAGGACCCGTTGGGGATCCTGGGGACCTCTATTGAGGTCTCAGGAATCCTACGCTCGTCTCTTGATGTCATGGTGGGGGGAGAACTTCTCCTAGATGAGCACCCTAGTTGGGTGTTTCCGATAAAGGAGGCCTGCTCGTCAGCCACGTGCCCCTCTTTTCGCCCTTTCATTTGATTTGCGGTGGAAGCGTGGATTTGATCTGGAATGTCGAGTTTATCATTTTTCTGTGTTTTTCAGGTAAATATGGCTGCACGGATTGAGGGGGTCATTGAGATTGACGACGAGCTTGATTCCCCGGTAGTGCAGACCGGCGAGGAGTGACGACGGGCTGTCGCGAATTGGGCTGGGCAGGAGCCCCTGAGTATTCCCTCTCGCTTTGCCGTGGATGAATCTGATGCTTACGCCACTATTTAGGACCGCTGTGAGGGTTCCTCCATGAACTGGAAGATGTATAAACCCCGAGCACACCATCGAATATGCTCGCCTTTCAAAGTGATGAGGTTTCCTATGTACGAATTTACCTTCCGAGAAGCGGGCATGCATATGCCCTTTACTAATTTCCAACAGGGAGTGTTTGACTGGCTGCGGCTGACGCCCTCGCAGCTCCACCCTAACGCGGTCGCATTTATGTGGACGTACAAGCTCATATGTCGGTATCTAACCGTTGGGACCACACTCACTCTTTTCTTCCACATCTTTCATCTTCAACGACATATGTTCGAAGGTTGGCACAACTGGGTGTCCCTGAAGCCGCTGAGGAGACTATTTTGGGCGTATCTAGATTCCATCCATACCTTCAAAGACCGGTACCACGTTATCAAACCCATTACCCATACGGTTGTGGACTCCCTGTATAACCACATGGTTCGGGAGGAGAACGGGCAGCCGAAGGAGGTCTTAGAGTCGAAGTTTCCATTGGAATGGACGGAGGAGCACTTCAAAAAGGGCACATACAATTATATAGTCAGGTCGGGCTCGTTGGATGCTGATGGCCTACCAGAAGCTGGTCAAATTTGTCTCCGGCTTCACTCCCGCGAAATTTGTGACTCCGAACGGAAATTTTATCCTCGACGCTCGTGGGGAGATTCTTCGAGAGTCGCGGTTGATAAACACGAAGGCCCACCTCGAGTGTGTGTCCGACGTGGAAGCCTTACGGTTTTTAGGTAGCGGACCTGCCCCTCGCTCGGGCTCTCTCTATATTTCTGTCGTTGGTTTGCTGTTTGCTAACTTGTTTGTTTTTTCTTTTGCATGTGAAATGTCGAGTATGCAGGAACGTGTAAAGAAGCTGGAGGCCAGAAAAGGTGGAAAGAAGGCCGGTAAGGGGCGAGTCGCCTAAGTACAACTGATCTTCGGTCCCGACCATATGCCAGGAGGTTCATCTTCTTCCCCCAGGGGAGCCAATCTCCATCTTCACAGGGGACGCTAAAAAGGCAGCGGGTCAGTGAGCCCGAAACCGTCGACCTTACGGAGAGTATTTTTATGGAAAAGCTCGTGCTCTTGCCATGCTATTTGCAACCCGATTTCTTATGTGGGCCAATTCCCTCATCTTGGGCGTCGACCAGAAGGTGAGGAAGAAAGCCTTATCGGAGGATATGGCCCCGGTGATACAGGTCTTCAAAACGGCTTTGGTCCTTAACGACGAGACTTGCCCTTCGGCTGACCTAACCAAGCTGTAGAATAATCTCGCGAACGTCGAGGCTGAGAGGAACAAACTAGAGGCTGACCTCGACCAGGCCAAGGAAAGAAATGCTGCCCAACTCAAGCTCTACGGAGAAATGGAGAAGTCGGTGAAGACTGCTGGCGAGGAGAGGATGAAGCTCTTGGCGAGGATTTCTGAGTTGGAAGCGGATGCTCGGTCTGTTGAGGATGAGTCCTCTGAGGAGAAGTTTATGGCATCCTGGGCCGATATGGTGTCGAAGATACGGGAGCTTGAGCAGGAATGTTTAGGGGCTCTCGAAGTGGGCTTTAACTGTGTTGTAGAACAACTCCAGATCATGAACTCGGACATCCAACTCATCAATGAGGGGACATACCCTTATCATCATGTGGTCCAGGGTTGTGTGGTTGCGCCAGAAGCCGAAGAGGAAGATGACAGTCAAGTTATGGTGGGCAACCAACCCGAGGAGAATGAAGCTGTTTAGTGTTTTTTGTTGTATTTCTATTATCTGGCCTGCACGCTGTAGCACCCTAATTTTTGATCATAAGATCCCATCTCTTTAGGCTTTTTCCTGCATGTTATCTTTTACTTATGTGTGCATGTTTGTTGTCACTAACAAGTGTATGCAGGTACTTGGACTTCAAGTGTTTTTTCTTCCAGTCAAGCCTTTCTAACTCAAAGATCCTAATATTCCTCAAAGGTTTCCTCGAAGGGAACTGGGGGGTTCCCATTCCTTGGTAATGAGCTTGGTCGTGTGATAATTGGTTATAGTTTCATGGATTGTTATAAGCTTCGTCTAGTCGAGTTGGTTCTCGTTGATTAATATTTGGAATAAGCGTCATCTTTTGGAGTTTGCTTACTTTTGATTAAATTGAAGGATTGAGATGTGCAAGTTCTGTATACGCCCGAGTTACCTCTTTCTAACCTTAAAGAGAGGTTTGAATTTCACTGTTGGAAACCTATGAGTAATATGTATTAGATTAAGAGTATATTGAATCAAGGGTGGACAAGAGATTTTCACACGGATGTCATCAAATTCTAAATGCAAGATTCATAGCCGAATGATCCATTTAAAAAGCCTTTTAGAGGATTACAAGTTTAATATGTCAAGTGGGAGATTTGTTTTGTTTATATAAGAATTTTGAGTTACAATTCAAATTCAATGTAAACTCAATGGTTCTTTTGCAAGGCCCCGTTCTCGAGCTTCAAGGATACAAGAAAGAGATTTAAGATTCAAACTCCTCCCATTTTTTAATTTTCAAATCATCTTTAAAATATACATAATAAGGTTACTCAATGTTGGAAATGTGATTTGAAGCGTGCATAGGCTTTCAAAGTCATAACCTACTTAACAATATGATTGCAACTTATTACAATGAGTTTTTTTTTTTTCTATGTACATTTGGATACAATTTAACAAAACGGCAGCAAGAGATATTTGCTATTATGAAATATCAACTCAAGAGTTCTTTTTTTCAAAGTTATTTACAACCATATAAGTCATTACGGTACAAGGCATTGCAAACCGAAACTTTGAAAAGTTACAAGACGTAATAATAGAAATACTAGAAATTGGGCTACGTGTACGTCCCCACAACAGGACAAGTTCAGCTTCCTGAATGAACGTGATAGCACCTCGGGTTAGAGATTTTCTGACACAACCAGCTCAAAGTTATTTACAACCATATAAGTCATTACGGTACAAGGCATTGCAAACCGAAACTTTGAAAAGTTACAAGACGTAATAATAGAAATACTAGAAATTGGGCTACGTGTACGTCCCCACAACAGGACAAGTTCAGCTTCCTGAATGAACGTGATAGCACCTCGGGTTAGAGATTTTCTGACACAACCAGCTCAAAGTTATTTACAACCATATAAGTCATTACGGTACAAGGCATTGCAAACCGAAACTTTGAAAAGTTACAAGACGTAATAATAGAAATACTAGAAATTGGGCTACGTGTACGTCCCCACAACAGGACAAGTTCAGCTTCCTGAATGAACGTGATAGCACCTCGGGTTAGAGATTTTCTGACACAACCAGCTCAAAGTTATTTACAACCATATAAGTCATTACGGTACAAGGCATTGCAAACCGAAACTTTGAAAAGTTACAAGACGTAATAATAGAAATACTAGAAATTGGGCTACGTGTACGTCCCCACAACAGGACAAGTTCAGCTTCCTGAATGAACGTGATAGCACCTCGGGTTAGAGATTTTCTGACACAACCAGCTCAAAGTTATTTCTCATTCCATCAACTTCGTCATAGCTACCGCAATCCACTCCATCCGCCAACTTCAACCTTTCTTAATTTTTCTGATGAAAGCAATCTCTGAGAGCATCCACTTCATCGAGGTGATGGTCGGATACCACACAACATTGAGGCAAACTGCTCTGGAAGCGACTCCGGTTATGGCAACTTTCCTGACAATTCCTATTGAAATTGTTAGTATAGATTAACACAGTCACGTCAAGTTCAGAACACGACTGATAAAGACAGAAAGCACTTGTCAGAATTTCCAAATAAGTTACTGACATATTCAAAGGCTTATTTTTCTTTCCATGACAACGGTAAACAAAAATCAGAGATCTATTAGGGACAATTAAGATGACAGATTGTACCACGACAATCATTCAAGGAAATATTAAGTGATATGTTTGAACATGTTTAAACCAAAATAGAAACAATATCATTGACGTTAAACAAAGTTTGAACACTTTGTGTTCTTTCCAAAACAGTTTAGACATGCTCATTACGAATTTGGAAAAGAATTCATGAAGGATTAATTAGAAGAAGAGGTTGTTAAACTAAAAAAGAGGACAAGATTCGCAAACGTAAGGGGGGCAGCAAAAAAACAGACAACTGAAAAATTCAAAAACCTAGATTCAAAAAACAGCAATCACAAAAACAGACAGAAAATCCCAAATCAAACCCTAATACTTGTAAAGAGAAAATAAGAACTTCTCTTTTAACTCCGCAGCGCCATTTCCAGAAAATCCCGTCGGAAACAACTTTCATCGCAAATCCTACGCACGCTGTCGTCGAAACCCATTCTCATCCACACCTTCAAACCCTCCCGCTGTCACGAGCACCACCAGCCATCCGTCAAAACCCTCGCGCTGTCGCTAACACCACCGACCATCTGTCAAACCCTCGTGCCTCCGTCCGCGAATCAACCTGCGAAAACCCTACAAAGCAAACTGATAAACCATAAGTTTTTTTATTTGACTGATAATTTTTTTTTGTTTCAGATTTGGTTCGAAAACAAAGAAGAAAGAAGGGAAATCTGAAGAAGGAGAGAGCAAGGAGAAGAGGGAGGCGGAGGTGAGAGAGGGTGGAATAAAACGGGAATGGAGGAAGAAGAGGAGAGAAGCTGAGAAGAGAGAAGAAGAGGGTGACGAAATGGTAGAAGAGAAAGGGAGAAATGGGTGAAACGACGGAAGAGGAAAAGAAAATGGGGATTTTAGGGTTTCAGTTCTTTTTTTATTTTATATTTTAAATCGCATGCATGCACACCCATGTTATCACCATGCACCCTCGCCATCACAACCATCCGTCACCACCTGATCTTTATCAACCACACCCAGGTCGCACCCCCACGGTGCACCCGCTACGCTTGCACCACACGAGATCATTTCCGACCCACTCCCCACTAATCTCCTTTAAAACCATTAATATGCAATTAACTAACTTAATAATTTATTTAATTTTGCTTTAATTAATTAACCTACAATTAATCACTGTCATAATCAGCCACCCTTTTTTTATTTTATTAAAACTGATTAATATTTTTTAAAAAATTAACCCTTTCTTTTTCCAACTAAATCATTCATCTTTTTTAATCAGCAATTCTAATTTAAATGAATTAGTAAACCCTTTTAATTACTTAACTTATTTTCTAATTAATACCTTTTTAAACTAATTAATCTCTTATCTGATTAATAACCTTTTTATCAACAATTTATTTTTAATCATCACTCCTTTTTATATATTACTAAAAAAAAATTCTTAACTTTTATCTAATAACAACAACATTTTTTTTATTTAATAAGAAACCTATTTCATAATTTAAGTAACTTGTATTCATTCGTCAATAATAATAACTAATAAACTATTTATATCTTAGAAAACCTTTTTTATTTATCTTAATAAATCATTATCATTTTACATTATTTCTATCAAAAACTAATTAATTTATAACCTTAATTTTAATTTTACTAAAAAACTAATTCACCCTTTAATATAACATTTTCTTAAAATCAATCTCGCCTAAAATTTTAACAACGCGCTCCCGTTTCCGCTTCCCATTCTAAACCCTGATTTATTTCGAATATTCACGACTCCACGCTTGTCTTGATTTAAGCCCTTTTCTCTGTTTGTATGGATTTATTTATTCGTCTTTTATTTTACTGTTATTTATTTTTATCGCATTGTGCATGTCCAAAGGAAGAACCTGCGCATGACTTCATAAGTCGTACGCATTGGACCTCATTTGCATCATATTCCCCACTTGATCCTTGATCCTTTTCAAGTTGATTATTTTAAGTTTAGATCCTACCCCTTAAGGAGGACCTTTTTCTTTTACAACATAGATAAACCATATTCAATTCAATTCAATCAACTATTCTCCCATTAGAGAATTAGATGTTAACCATCTTGACAATTGAGATGTAATTCTCCTGCCCCATAGTAATACAATCGAGATATAAGATCTTTTCCGCTTGAGGGAGATAGTGGCATACTCGTCAATAATTCCAAGTGTTTGAGCCCTTCTCTCAAGACGATGCAAAGACCACCTCCTACAAGTTGTGGTGGTTAAGTCAAGTGTTCTCCCTTAAGAAGACGACTCGTCTTTTCTTCTAGAATCAATCAATCAACAACCTAATCCCTTTGGAACTTTGACCAACAGTCAAGAAGTTCCTCAAACCCTTTAGGGGAACTACAAGTACTCTGATTCCATTCCCGTCAGGATATGTAGGCACAAGATGCGACGTCTTGGCGAGTATACTTAGAAATAAACCACTAGGTCTTTCACCCTTAAGTAGATAACCCTTAGCAGTAAACACACATAAAACAAGAGGTTCCTGTAGAGTACTACAGAAACTTAGGATGCTAGCACCTTCTCTAAGTTTAACCAACCCCCGAACCTAAACTCGCTAGCTTTTGCATTTGCATTGCATTGTAGGTAATTCAATCTTTTTCCATTCCTTTGGACAAATAAAAGACCGGTGATGAACTAATGAATTAAGATTCAAATTAACTAATAATTTGACATTCAATTCTCACCACGACAGAAATGGCGATTTCACTAGGGACGAGATGTGTTTTTTATTGTGGGTTTCCCTAAATTGTTTTATTTTGCTTGTTTATTGTTTTATATATTTATCTGCTTACTTGTATACTTGTTCTTACTTATGCTTTTGGGTTGTTACCCTTGTGTGGTGAGATAAGTCCTACACCTGGACTTGAGTGTGGTTATGATAGGAGGGTGATATATTCAATGAGGCTTATAGAGAGTGATTCCCGACCAAGCTGACTTGAGAATCACCGCCCAACTGAGACCCTCTCGAAAACGGTACTGTTGAACGAGTATACGTGAAAACATTCACTATTTTCGATTGGAGCCTGTGATACTGGGGACCCTAGTTACCTTTAACCCCACTTTGTCCTTCATTAGGATGTAGTGTAGTGACTATAAGGGAGTATTCTCGAAACAGTTGATATGCGATGCTACACTCAAAAGAGGTTCTCTTGAGAATATTATTAACCACCGAGTTAGTCGGGAAAGTGATAATATCCGAAAGATGGAATAATGATTTTGGGCACCTTTTTAAAACCTTGTTCTACAGGTACAATCAACCTTTAGTCCACACCCTTTGGGAATGGGTATACCCTTTGCTCCATGCTCGTTGCAAACCTAGGTTTCCTGTTTGTTTATCTCTGTGTATCTCTGTGCTTGCTTGTGTTTGTGCATCCATAAAGCATCATTTTGAATTGGAGTTTCATGGAATTCAACTTTATTTATAAACATTACTGAACCAATGTGGATTACAAAAAAAAACATTTTGATATATTCTTTTAAGAGTCCTAACTTGGACGACCTAAGGAAATTGAGAGCTCACATTGAAGAATCAAGAAAACTCAAAGACAAGTACACGAGACTTTCATTATCATTGAAGATCCAAATGAACAACAAATTTTCCCACAAGAGATGGAGGATTTATTTTCCTCTATCAGACTACTCCTTGGAAGTTGACCGTGGGCAAACTTATATTCAAGAAAGTCCAGCTAGAAGAGCAGATCAAGAAGCACAATACAAGACTTCCTTAGGACTTTATTAGCTTTTATGTCAGGACTTTTTTAAGAATATTCACTTGTAATCCGTTATCAAAAATAATAAATAAGTTTTGTTTGGTATTTTGTGACGTTTATAAATACTCGAGTTCTATGAAACCTTTCATCCGCATTCTGCATTTTGTACTTGCATCCTTCATTTAGCATTTGCATGTGTCCTCTCTTTGTTGTGGCTCATCCGACTTTTTGTCTTTTCCTGTCAGTTGACATCTTGACCATCTGACCAAGCTCGAAGTACTACTGAAGGATAGCAAGGAGAGCAAAGGATATGGATCCCATGAACAATTTCAGAGTGATAACTAATCCGTTATTTGATCTTCCTTCTGATGACAATGCTCAACAAGTGAATGTTCCTACACAACCTCAGCCTGTGCAAGATAATCTGGTGGTCAAGTTGATTCCCATGCACTACGGTGTATACCAAATCCTCAGAATGTTCATACCAAAGTGAAGGTGGACGATCCTAGATTTGTAGCGATTGAGAAAGGATTTCATGATCTTGAAGAACAATTGAAGGTGATGAAAGAAGCTAACGCATCTGGTCTTAATGCTCAGGACCTATGTCTAGTTCCAGGTGTAATTATTCCTCCAAAGTTCAAGATGCCTGTCTTTGAAGTATACAAGGGTGTTAGTTGTCTAAGAAACCATTTGACGATGTTTTGTCGAAAGATGACTGCTTATATTAACAACGACAAATTGATGATTCACTGTTTTCAAGAAAGTTTATATGAGGCATCCTTGATATGGTATATGAAGCTACAAAGGAATCACATTCAGTCTTGGAGAAACTTAGCTGATGCTTTCGTGAAGCAATACAATTATAATTTGGACATTGCTCCAGACAACGATCAACTGATGAGAATGAGTAAGAATGATAATGAATCTTTCAGGGAATACATGCAACGATGGAAAGAGTTGGCAACCCAAGTTCATCCACCACTTCAAGAGAAAGAATTAAGCAAGATGCTTCTAAGAACGTTGCCAGGATCTTACTATGATAGCATGGTAGGCGTTGTGCCGTTAGAGTTCTCCAAAATTGTAGAAGTCAGAGTAAACATCGAGAATGCACTCAAAAGTGGAAGAATCCGAGATGACTCGAATAGCCAAGCTAATGAAGAAGATTCAGTTAATAATTCCCTAGAGGAAGGAAGTGTTAATGTTAATGCAATTTGGGATTCCTCTCAAATCCTGACAGATCCAGTTCCAGTATCTTATCCTCAACATCAGTATGCAGCGCCTGCTCAGCGCAAGCGACGACCACTTCATAAATGAAGGTTGACATCTCCAGATCAACATCAGAATCGACAGGTTCGAAGACAACTTCAGAATCAGAAGATACCTCTGAGTATTCTGAAAGAAGAAGTTCTCCAGTTTGGTCCTATCCTAGTGACTTACAATCAACTATGGTCTTATTTTGCTAGAAACTCAGTAATGACGCCCAGAAGGACTAGAATCATGAAGTCTCACCCACCTTGGTTCAACTTAAACACTATCTGTGAGTTTCATGATGGAGTAATGGGGCATTCGATTGAAGAATGCAAAGTTTTCCAAGAAAAAGTTCAAGAGATGATCGACGACAAATTGCTAACCTTCAAAGAAGAAAGCCCAGTCTTGAATGGAATATCATTATGCTGATGTATACTCCAAAAGATCCTTTTCAAGCCGTTGAAATCCTGAGGAAGACTCATCAGGTGTTTATTTTGTTTGCTTATATGTATTTTATTTCTTTGATTAAAAGCATAATTGGCATGTAAGAACTTATTTATTTTGAACGTTAATATAATAAAATGTTTGTCTTGAAGAAATCCATTCGCATTCACTCCTAAACTATTTTTCATAATTTTATAATGCCGAATCTACTCAATTTTTCTCACTTTGATGAATAATTGGAAGGAGGATGACGAATTAAAATGAAGGGTCTCTTGTTGTATGCTTTCAAATAAAACCCTACTGACGATGTAAGACATTGTTTCAAACCTCCCAAACATTAGAAATAAGGAAGGTAATCCTTCTTTACGCATTTTCAAACAAATCAAAAACCTCATTTTTAACCTGGGGCAGGGGCAATTTTTTCAAAAAGAAGAATGAACATCTTTCAAAATGGGTGGGTACATTTGAGCTTCGACCTTTATTCCTTTTGTTTTACAAATCATAAACCAAGCCATAATACAACCCTCAAAAGTCCTAATTGAGGTGAGGTTTATTTCTGAAAGCATACTCAATAAGATAACATTTCCTAACTCCTATGAGCTATGCTCAAATTTGGTACTGGCTTTATAAAATATAAATTTATATCCTAACTAGTGATTTTTGTCACAAGTTATCGTGATATTCTTTTTTCAAAAAACTTCAAGACAAACATATATGTTGCATTAACAGTCTCAGAATTAACATTTCTGACTTGCTAACTTTGTTTGACATCTTAGAAAGCTTACATATAGACATCAACGATAAGACTTGAAGATTCTGCTGAACAGGGGCAAGTTGTTTCCAGGTGACTCACAAATGCAAATCTGACCTTTCTCAAGAGCTGTTTTCGAAGACTCAGTCATAATACCGTCAATCAGGGGCAGTTACGTCGAGATTCTACGAATCTCTCCAGGAGTTTGAAAACAACGAAGCTATTTAAACGCCATGTTTTCTGTAAAATCCTCTTGAGATGACTTTTTCTCATAAAGCATGTATTCTGGGACATACTTTTTGTTCAAAATGGTGACTATTACACAGTTCATCAAGATCTAAACTACTTTGTTTTCACGATATTCATCATTCATGTCCCCGGTGAATTTTACTTCAGGTGATCATGATTCCTCTGATAGATCTCTACTTCAAATAGTGATGATCGGTGCAAGAATTCCCAGTGATTTGCTTAACTTCACTTCCCCAACAAAGTGAATGATACTTTAATCCTCAATGAATCTTCTTAAACTTCACATTCCTAGTGAAGTAGATGTTATTCTTTCACTCCTCAGTGGATCTCTTACAACGCCAGTTTTCCCTAGCGAAACAGATATTTATTTCATCCCCGTGAAGTTTTGACTCCAACATCTTCAACAGCTACATTGACCCAGGTTTCCCCATCGAAGTGGATATTTATTTTATCCCCTGTGAAACCTCACCTCGGGCATCTCCATCTACAACTCTAGTAGGAATCTCTCCAGTGAAGCAAATATTTATTTTATCCATGAAGTTCCTCCAATTATGAGTTTGATCCACTCCTGGTGATCTTTATTCGCATCTTCAACAGGATAACCAAGACTTATCAAGATATTATACCCCCAAGTGGAATGTTTTATGTTCCCCAGAGAAGCTTTGAAGCCTCAAAGCAAGATTGTGATCTCACACTTGGTTTTCCCACCTATCCCCAGTGGTGCTTCTATCTGTGAAGATTGGTCGGATGTTTGCTTCGAGATGTTTATTTCATCTTCGATTGCCTCTTGTTGTTTGTTTTATCAGCATAACCATACGCATAGCATATAGATAGATAGCATGGCATATGCATTTTGCATCTTTGCGTTTGTTGATGTGTCACTTTGGTTGTGTTTATCCCCAAGTGACTGGGTTTGTCTTCTCCCTCCAAGTAGAATCGTCAGCCCTAAGCAGAAAGAGCACGATATTTCTAATTCCCCGCAGAGTTCAATCCTCGTGGAAGACGGTTGCTTTAGTTAAAATTCCCATTTGAGCCCACCCCTTAATGGTTGAGTCTTGCTTGACAGTTTATCTTCAGTTACTTCCTGAATTGAACTTCGGTCCCCGACAATCACATTTTTGGATTCTCCAGGCTTTTCAATTTGTATTAAGTGTGCATTTATTTTGCACTCTGATTCCCCAGGAAGGATATTTTCGAAGGTCATCATTGAAGACAAATATTTCTCCAACAATATTACAAAACTTTTTTTCAACAATTTATACCTATACCACAAACGGCCTCTTTATTTGAGCAACTTGTTCTGATCAGGTTTTCTATTTTGGACGACAAATGGTAGTCTCCTCAAGGCAGTTTGTCCATCCCCAGTGAACTTATCAAGATTATCAACTCATCAAATGGCATCTCTTCGGAAATCCGTCAGAGAAGTTTGTCGAAGACTTTACAGATATTTTCTCTTTATTTGAGAATTTTCACTTCAAAAGTCTCACATTATTACAGCTACAACAAAGATACTCCTCAGGAATGTATTTCCTAGTGAGTCTGTTACACAAATCTGATTCCATCAAATGGCATCTCTTCCGAGAAGTTTGGTGAAGATTATTACAATTGATCTCTCTTTATTTGAGAAGATGTATTTGAAAATCAACCGGCTTACATCTCTTCCGAAGATCCCCGGTGAAGTTTTACAATCTCCAGTACATTATGGATTAACCGCTGAAGTCTTTTATCTCCAGTGAAATTTCAATCCCCTGTGAAGATACTCTCCCATAAGTATTCATCATTCCAAGAAGAAACTGAGACCCATTCACGGCATACAACCTTGAAGCATGGGGAGGTTTATTTCAAGAAACTGAGACCCGTTCTTGGCATACAACCTTGAATCGTGGGGAGGTTTATTTTGGTTATTACCTTTTCTTAGACTATCATACGTTTGATAGTAGGTAATATACCGTATCATTTTGGACATATGCCTTTTCTTAGGCTACCAGGATTGGTAGTAGGTCATCTTTCCTTTTGAACAATTTATTCAAAGATATCTCTTTTCCTAGTTAATCTCGGCAGTAGATTTCCAGAAGACCTCGGCATTAGGTATTTCTTTTCATTTCCTAGAAAATCTCGACATTAGATTTCCAAAAGACTTCGACGAAAGTATTTCTCCAGCAGACTTCAACATAGAATCTCGGAAGCAGATTTCCTAAACGTTTTGACAATAGAAACTTTTGCAAAATGTGTTCTCCAATTGAGTTACAAGTCTCGATAGTAGACTTCTCCAGCTGGTATCTCGAAATCATTACATTTGACCTATACAGTAGGTTCTTCAAGTGGATTTTCTCGAAGTTCTTTACAGCATGTTCATAGATACCTTGTGATTGTCAATCATTGATCTTTCCCCGTGGAGTCTTGCTTGGTTGAGCCTATTCTTCCCGTGTGTCGTGTCTGGTTTCTCCCCTGTGGCTTTATGTCTCCACAGGACCCGTGTCTTGCATTTCATATCATCTCATATCATATGCATTCGGTGGCTTCTTAGGGTTAAACATTTGTGCAATGTTTGTATTTAAGTCCCTCCTATCACCTCGAGACGAAAATTTCAATCTCCATATCTCCGGATAGAAGAAACTTAAATAAGGGCATCTGTAGCACCCTAATTTTTGACCATAAGATCCCACCTCTTTAGGCTTTTTCCTGCATGTTATCTTTTACTTATGTATACGTGTTTGTTGTCACTAACAAGTGTATGCAGGTACTTGGACTTCAAGTATTTTTTCTTCCAGTCAAGCCTTTCTAACTCAAAGATCCTAAGATTCCTCAAAGGTTTCCTCGAAGGGAATCGGGGGGTTCCCCTTCCTTAGTGATGAGCTTGGTCGTGTGAGAATTGGTTAGAGTTTCATGGATTGTTATAAGCTTCGTCTAGTCGAGTTGGTTCTCGTTGATTAATCTTTGGAATAAACGTCATCTTTTAGAGTTTGGTTACTTTTGATTAAATTGAAGGATTGAGATGTGCAAGTTCTGTATACGCCCGAGTTACCTCTTTCTAAGCACAAAGAGAGGTTTGAATTCACTGTTGGAAACCTATGAATAATGTGTATTAGATTAAGAGTATATTGAATCAAGGGTGCACAAGAGATTTTCACACGGATGTCATCAAATTCTAAATGCAAGATTCATAGCCGAATGATCCATTTCAAAAGCCTTTTAGAGGATTACAAGTTTAAGATGTAAAGTGGGAGATTTGTTTTGTTTATATAAGAATTTTGAGTTACAAGTCAAATTCAATGTAAACTCAATGGTTCTTTTGCAAGGCCCCATTCTCGAGCTTCAAGGATACAAGAAAGAGATTTAAGATTCAAACTCCTCCCATTTTTTAATTTTCAAATCATCTTTAAAAGATACATAATAAGGTTACTCAATGTTGGAAATGTGATTTGAAGCGTGCATAGGCTTTCAAAGTCATAACCTACTCAACAATATGATTGCAACTTATTACAATGAGTTTTTTATTCTATGTACATTTGGATACAATTTAACAAAACGGCAGCAAGAGATATTTGCTATTATGAAATATCAACTCAAGAGTTCTTTTTTTCAAAGTTATTTATAACCATACAAGTCATTACGGTATAAGGCATTGCAAAGCGGAACTTTGGAAAGTTACAAGACGTAATAATAGAAATACTAGAAATTGGGCTACGTGTAGGTCCCCACAGTAAGACAGGTTCCGCTTCCTGAATGAATGTGCTAGCACCTCGGGTTAGAGATTTTCTAACACAACCAGCTCAAAGTTATTTCTCATTCCATCAACTTCGTCATAGCTACCGCAATCCACTCCATCCGCCGACTTCAACCTTTCTTAATTTTTCCGTGAAAGCAATCTCTGAGAGCATCCACTTCATCGAGGTGATGGTCAAATACCACACAATGTTGAGGCAAACTGATGTGGCAAGCGACTCCGGTTATGGCAACTTTTCTGATAATTCCTATTGAAATTGTTAGTACAGATTAACACAGTCACGTCAAGTTCAAAACACAACTGATAAAGACGAAAAGCACTTGTCAGAATTTCCAAATAAATATTCAAAGGCTTATTTTTCTTTCCAAGACAACGGTAAACACAAATCAGAGATCCATTAGGGACAATTAAGATGACATATTGTACCACGACAATCATTCAAGGAAATATTAAGTGATATGTTTGAACATGTTTAAACCAAAACAGAAACAATATCATTGACGTTAAACCAAGTTTGAACACTTTGTGTTCTTTCCAAAATAGTTTATACATGCTCATTATGAATTTGGAAAAGAATTCATGAAGGATTAATTAGAAGAAGAAGTTGTTAAACTATAAAATAGGACAAGATTTTCAAACGTAAGGGGGGCAGCAAAAAAACAGACAGTCGAAAAATTCAAAAACCCAGACTCAAAAAATAGCAATCAGAAAAACAGACAGAAAATCCCAAATCAAACCCTAATACTTGTAAAGAGAAAAATAAGAACTTATCTTTTAACTCCGCAGTGCCATTGCCGGAAAATCTCTCCCGAAATAACTTTCGCCGCAAATCCTGTGCACGCCGTCGTCGAAACCCATTCGCATCCACACCTTCAAACCCTCGTGCTGTCGCGAACACCACCGGCCATCCGTCAAAAACCTCGCACCTCCATCCACGAATCAACCCGCAAAAACCGTGCAAAGCAAACCGATAAACCGTAAGTTTTTTTTGACTGGTAATTTTCTTTATGTTTCAGATTTGGTTCGAAAGAGAAGAAGAAAGAAGGGAAATCTGAAGAAGGAGAGAGCAAGAAGAAAAGGGAGGCGGAGGTGAGAGAGGAAATGAAACGAGAGAAAGGGTGGAAGAAAAACGGGAATTGAGGAAGAAGAGGAGAGAAGAAGATGATGACGAAATGGTAGAAGAGAAAGGGAGAAATGGGTGATACGACGGAAGAGGAGAAGAAAATGGGGATTTTAGGGTTTCAATTCTTTTTTTATTTTATATTGTAAATCGCATACACGCACACCCATGTTATCACCATGCATCCTTGCCATCATAGCCATCTGTCATTACCTGATCTTCATCTACCACACCCAGGTCGCACCCCCACGGTGCACCCGCTACGCTTGCACCACACGAGATCATTTTCACCCCACTCCCCACTAATCTCCTTTAAAACCATTAATCTGCCATTAACTAACTTAATAATTTATTTAATTTTGCTTTAATTAATTAACCTAAAATTAATCACTCTCATAATCAGCCACCTTTTTTTTATTAAAACTGATTAATAGTTTTTTTTAAAAATTAACCCTTTCTTTTTCCAACTAAATCATTAATCTTTTTTAATCAGCACTTCTAGTTTAAATGAATTAGTAAACCCTTTTAATTACTTAACTTATTTTCTAATTAATACCTTTTTAAAACTAATTAATCTCTTATCTAATTAATAACCTTTTTATCAATAATTTATTTTTAATCATCACTCCTTTTAATATATTACTAAAAAAAAACTTCTTAACTTTTATCTAATAACAATAACATTTTTTTTTTATTTAATAAGAAACCTATTTTATAATATAAGTAACTTGTATTCATTCGTCAATAATAATAACTAATAAACTATTTTTATCTAAGAAAACCTTTTTTATTTATCTTATTAAATCATTATCATTTTACATTATTTCTATCAAAAACTAATTAATTTATAACATTGATTTTAATTTTACTAAAAAACTAATTCACCCTTTAATATAACATTTTCTTAAAATCAATCTCGCCTAAAATTTAATCAACGCGCTCCTGTTTCCGCTTCCCGTTCTAAACCCTGATTTATTTCGAATATTCACGACTCCGCGCTTGTCTTGATTTAACCCCTTTTCTCTGTTTGTATGGATTTATTTATTCGTCTTTTATTTTACTGTTATTTATTTTTATCGCATTGTGCATGTCCAAAGGAAGAACCTGCGCATGACTTCATAAGTCGTGCGCATTGCACCTCATTTGCATCATATTCCCCGCTTGATCCTTGATCCTTTTCAAGTTGATCAGTTTAAGTTAAGATCCTACCCCTAAAGGAGGATCTTTTTCTTTTAAACCATAGATAAACTATATTCAATTCAATTCAATCAACTATTCTCCCATTAGAGAATTAGATGTTAACCATCTTGACAGTTGAGATGTAATTCTCCTGCCCCATAGCAATACAATCGAGATATAAGATCTTTTCCGCCTGAGGGAGATAGTGGCATACTCGTCGATAATTCCGAGTGTTTGAGCCCTTCTCTCAAGACGATGCAAAGACCATCTCCTACAAGTTGTGGTGGTTAAGTCGAGTGTTCTCCCTTAAGATGATGACTCGTCTTTTCTCCTAGAATCAATCAATCAACAACCTAATCCCTTTGGAACTTTGACCAACAGTCAAGAAGTTCCTCAAACCCTTTAGGGGAACTACAAGTACTCTAATTCCATTCTCGTCAGGATATGTAGGCCCAAGATGCGACGTCTTGGCGAGTGTACTTAGAAATAAACCACTAGGTCTTTCACCCTTGAGCAGATAACCCTTATCAGTAAACACATATAAAACAAGAGGTTCCTGTAGAGTACTACAGAAACTTAGGATGCTAGCACCTTCTCTAAGTTTAACCAACCCCCGAACCTAAACTCTCTAGCTTTTGCATTTGTATTGCATTGTGGGTAATTCAATCTTTTTCCCTTCCTTTGACAAATAAAACACCGGTGGTGAACTAATGAATTAAGATTCAAATTAACTAATAATTTGACATTCAATTCTCAGCGTGACACACGCCATATTTTGATATAGTTGTTTATGGCCTGCATGCCATGTTTGTAACCATTGGATAATGGGCTCTGCCCGCACTTTGGAAATGCAATATTATACTTTTATGTTGTGTGTGCTTTATTTTCTTTGTTTTTCTTGTGTATGAAATATTGTGCATTGTCTGTTCGTTATTGGGGTTTTACTCGACCTATATTGTGACCGACCATGCAAGGGACTAGTCGGGTGATCAGAGTTGGTGTCCGATTGATACGGAGCTAAGACCTCGATCGAGGTTCTTGCTTCGCAGCGTGAACTTCCCATCATGAGCCGGGCATTCTGCCTTACTGGTACGACAATGGTGGAGCTCGATTGAGGGGTCCCTGTCGGATTAAAAGTCTGCTCGCACACACAAAGGGCAAACTCTTGTCCTTTTGTTTTGAGTTTAGGAGTCACGCCTGTACCATGCCACGCCCCTTGTAGTCGCGACACTAGTGGGTTACGGGAAGTGTCTAACTATTGTGTTGCTTGAGTTTTTCAGTGTTCCATGGTCGATGAAGTTCTTCCCCGTGCAGGTTTTCGAGGTAATAAGCCCCGTTTCCCGTTTTGTCTTGGACTTGGTAGGGGTTTCCCAGTTCACGACAAGTTTAACCTCGCACGAGTCTTTCTGATTCCTTCGTAGGATTAGGCTGCCTAGCTAGAACTCGCACTTGGTGACTTTGCTATCATGCCGCAAAGTTATATTTTGTTTCAGCGACCCGTCGTTTGCCTCCTCGTCGAGGGGAGACTTGGTTCTCCTTGAGTGCTCTCTTATTTCCACCGGAATCACAGCCTCAATTCTGTAGGTTATTTGGAATGGGGTCTCCCCGATTGTTGAATGCAGGGTAGTCCTGTAGGCCCAGAGTATGCTGTGTTGCTCTTCGAGCCACCTCTTCTTGGCGTCTCCCAACATTCACTTCAGGCCATGCAAAATTACTTTGTTTGTGGCTTCGACCTACCCGTTCGCCTATGGGTGTTCAACCGAGGTGAAGTGTTGCTTCGTGTGCAGCTTGGTAACGAAGTCCTGGAAGTTCCTGTCGGTGAACTAAGTCCTGTGTTTAGTGGCGATGGCCTGGGGTACGCTGAACCGGGCAAGTATATTCCTTTTGTAGAAGCAGAGTATGTTTTGGGTCGTGATTTTGGCTAAGGCTTCGACCTCTATCCATTTAGTGAAGTAGTCGACGCCAACTATCAAATACTTATTTTGATACGACCCTATGGTAAAGGGCCCTAGGATGTCCATCCCCCACCAGGCGAACGGACATGGGGACGAGAGCGTTTTGAGCTCGTTGGGCAGGGCCAGGTGCATGTCCCCATGTCATTGGCATTCGTCACACTTTTTGACGTGCTCTTTGGCGTCATGCTGCATGGTAGGCCAATAGTGCCCTACTCATAGAGCCTTACGGGCAAGCGATCTCCCACCGAGGTGCTAGGGTTGATTCCTTCGTGAATCTCTTGGAGCATGCTCGACAACTTGGACTCGTCGATGCACTTGAGGAGGGGAATAGAGAATCCTCGCCGGTACAATTTATCCTCGATAAAGACGTATGAACAGGCTCGACGCCTGATTATGCTATCCTCATTGGCATCATTGGGCAGTCGCCTTGTCCTGAGGTAGGTGTATACGGGGGTCATCCAGCAGTTACTGTCGCTGATAGCATTAACCTCGATAGTCGTTGTGTTCTTCTCGATGCTCGGGTGAGGGAGAACCTCTTGTATACAAACTTGGAGGGCCTTGGAGGGCTTTGCTCGTGAAGTATATCGGCTTCTGCCCTTTGGGGGTTTCACGTATCAGCGCTGCGCTGACGGCCTCAGTTGCGACGACAAGGTACATGTATAGGGTTTCCTCGACCTCGGGCCTCGACAATATTGGTGGCTCTGAGAGGACTTATTTAAGGTGAAGGAGGGCTTGTTCTCACTCCTTGGTCCACTTGAACACGACCTTCTTACGCAGAAGCTTGAAGAGAGGGAGGGCGTGTTGGGTGGACTTGGCGACGAAATGGGATAGCGACACGAACATCCCGTTTATGCAGAAAGCCCAGGAACAAGATCAATGCTAAACTCAACTTCTCTCTTCGGAGGTAATTCCGAAACATCATCATGGAACACCTCTGGAAACTCATTCACCACCGCCAACTCACCCAATAACGTCTTGATGTCAACAGATAACGACGCAAACAAAGCAAACACCTTAGCTTCATCTTCCAACAAGACCCTTAATTCCTTATTAGACAAGGAATCCACCACTGCTTCCTCTTCTGGAGCAAGAAACAACAACACCTTCCGAAAATAATCAATGTAGACTCGGTTGAACTCCAACCAGTTCATACCCAGAATAACATCCAAACCACCAAGTGGTAGACAAATCAGATCTACCCCAAAATCTCTACCGAAAATAGTCAGTGGACACTTCAAGCACACCAAAGAAGTAGTCACTGAACCAATAGAGGGAGTTTCGATAGTCATCTGCTGCTCAAGAGTAGACGACACCAAACCTAACCTCTTCACACAATCGACAGAAATGAATGAGTGGGTTGCACCCGTATCAATCATAGCACTCTGTCGCACCCTAATTTTTGACCGTAAAATCCCACCTCTTTTTGCGCATTTTTCTATTATTGTTTGACTTTATTTTAATATTTGTTTTTTACGACTAACCAAATTGTGCAGATGCAGTAATTTCGAGTGGAGATAATATTCATTCTCACGGTCAAGCTTTCTAAGGGAGGATCAGTTGATCATGACTTAAGGTTGTTCTAGGATTTCTACTGGATACATTGCTCCACTACTGAAAGTTCTCCCTTTATTTGTGGGCCATTCTCGGAGCAATATTCTAAAAAAAAGCATCTCGGATGGAATCTCTGACTCCCCCCCTCTTTAAACCTAAGTCAGGGTATATGCTTAATAAGAATACTTGGAAGATAGATTTCGTTCTTCTCAGCCTCTCAAGTTATCTCCTCGTCAAATCGTCAAGAACGAAAGGCTTGTTAATTTAGGATTACTTTGAATAAAGTGAAAAGCGTAAATCGTGGTGCAAAAAAAAGAAGTCGTGTTTGTTACGATTAGAGTCTCCTTCCTTTTACATGTTGCTCTAACCACGAGACAACGCGGGTTTAAGATTCAAGGGTGATTCGAATTCTACAATTGCAAGTGTCCAAGTTATGAACCTATAGCCCATGTGCAAGCCTAATTGTTTCTCATTGACAAAACCTTGAGTTTTCGGCAAAAATGCAATTTCTGTCATGGATTTACAAACTGGATTCCCATGATCTAGGGGATGTCATTTATTCTTAATTCAAAGCCAAGACAAAGTGGAATCAGTTTGTTATTAGGAATACGCAAGCATGAATATATTTTTTTTCACGAGGTCCAGTTTGTTTCGTTAAGTTGACACACAAGAACCTTTGCAGAACGTTTTCTATTCATTGCCACACTAACTAGAGCTACAAGTGCAAGCCACTGAATAAGTTCCAAAGAAATCATGAAAGAATACATCTCATTTGTGTCATTACAATTGATATACATATGCCTCTAAGCAACAACTTAAACTGCCAAGCTTACAACCAATGTTCTTCTCTTTAGTTACAAGGATCCAAGTTTATCATATTCTTGGTTGTGGACCCTATCTAATCTATTATCGTGATTCGCCCTTCTTGTCAGTGCTAAGAGGAGTTATCAAGCCATCAATGTCTTCATGTTTGCCTTCCATGTGCCACTCTCAATCAACACTCTCAGTCGTTGTCTTCTAATCACATTGATATCCGCCATTGTCGAAATCCACAACAGCTTCAAACCCCTCTTCCACAAGTCGGCCTGAAGAAGACAAGTTTTATACAACAACTGGCATCATTAAATGGAAAACATAAGCAGGGACAGTTGTTACCCGCATCTGTTGCTCAGAGCGTCCCGAATACACCGTGTTTGCGATGTTATCGAGCTTCTGAAAACTGTGTGGGTCGAGGTTCCACCAAAAGCAACAGCAGCCTGCCATAATAAACATGGACCGTATCAAAATCGTATGATGCGGTGCTTAATACTGTCCAGAATTAGAATTTAAAGAGAGAACCTAACCATGAACTGAGAATGGCGAAGCTTCCCTCTACAACGCCAAACGGAGACCTTTACACGAGTAAAACACCAACAGGAACACCATCACTTTTAAAGGCTTTACCGCACATGATTACAAGGATGTCTTTTTCAACTTAAATGATAATGTAGAATAACTTTAGCATGGTCACAAGGATGAACAAGTTGCTACAAACCAGCCACTTTTCTTTTTCTTATTCCCACAGAATCTTTGAAGCTCCCGCTGGCAGCAACAGCGTGACCAAACATTTGAAATCTTGCTGATCCTAACATAGACGCTTAAGACTGCACTGGACCGGTAATCCACTATGTCAAGACCTGCAAAACAAGGGATGAATTTGTTGGCGTTTCAGGGCTAAGGAGTATAAACCATTACAAAAAATCGGACGGTGTAGGCAATAGAGCTTACTACATGGAGGACCTCTCGCATAAGTTATCACAACCGCATCAGTATTGATGCCCGAGGCGAGTGAGAGATTTTGGCCACCGAATCCCTAACATACTTTTAAACCTATAACACTTAATCTGAAGTCTTATAAATTCAAAAACCAAAAAAACATGCACCTTTTAACTTCGAAATAAAATGAGAAGCCTTGACCATGATTACGAAACGACGTTCCTTACAAGTAGGAGTCTTTCTCCTCCGTCCTCATAACCACATAATTACTCTGTGTTTCATTCCTGCACAAGATTAGAATTAGTCAGATCAAGCTTTTACATCTACACTAAGTAGAAGCTAATGAGGGAATAAACCAGGTCATGCCAAGTTCAATTGAGAAGCTCTCAAAGTCTTGTAATCAACGACAACAATAACATCACAAATGAAGACAACGACGCATCCGATTCGTGATTCCGCAGGTGGTCTTGATTTATCCTGCAGATGAGTGTAATTTAATATCATGAAGCTGCAAATGAAAACAATGATTATGGTTCAAGTTTTATCCCAAAGTAAGGTTAATTTGTTTTACCTCAAAAAAAAGAAAGAAGAAACTCAGGAGCAATGATACCGGTATCACGAATCCGCGGAAGATATTCTAAACCTTCACGCCATCTTTGCCACCTTTCCACAATAAGTCCAATCTGAGTAACCCCTTATGGCTAACAAGAATTGGGAAAGTCGAATTCATGAGGGAATGAGATAGCAGCTTCCGACTTTCTCCTGACACAACCCTCCTCTTCAACATAATCTCTTCCCAAAACCTCACAGATAACATATTTCAGCTGCTTTCCCAATGAAGCCAACCCGTGTCCACCATCTGCCTTCAATATAAACAAAATCAAGAAAAATGTTAGTGACAAGCATCAAAGGAAATGAGAAGAAAAGACAATAAAGTAGGGACCACCAAGACGCCCTGATTGTTCTAAGCAGATAAAAGAGATTATAGTTTGGTAGAAAGATATCGACACAATCAGATGTCTCCAAAATCACTTCAGAATTGAAGACAGGCCTTTGCTCTTCAAGTCAATATTATCATTCGTCTCCAAAACCAACGCCACTGAAAAGGAAACAGGTGATCAGGTGATTCAAACAGTGTTGAAAGACAAATATCAAAACAATTTGAAGATACGTTATTTCCAAAACACTACAAACATATTTGAATTAAACTTGGAAATACCATTCACAATAACCCAAAAATTCATGACTTGCCAAAACCATATCAGAACATGCTTATTACAAATTTGGAAGTCGATTAAATGCTGCAAGCAAATCAGGCACAAGTAATCAACAACATTCAATTCACCCTTTATTTAGTTGAGCCTATAAATCACCCACAAACAGAAGGCAAAAAGGGGGAGGACAATCCACAATATTCACAAAAAAGACCCACACAAAATCATACGACAAATCCTCCACAGAGAATACGTAAACTCAGAAATCCCCAAACTGAAACCCTAACAGAAACAGAAATCCATGCATACAAAACCTAAATTGAAAATTGAGAACTTATCTCTTTGCTTCACCACCGCGAAACCGCCCTTTCCGTCATAGCCACCTACCACCCTCAAACCTTCGCCACTTCCGCTAACCACCGCAAAACACCCCTTCGCGATCCGCCTTCGAGATTGGAAGGACATGCGAACCGAAAGATTTTTTTTAACACTTTAATGCTTTTTGCTTTTTTTTTGTGTGTAGATGAAGAGAGAAGCAAGTAGAAAAAGAATACAGAGGAAAGGTTGAAGAAGAAGAAAATGGCGAGATAGAAGATGAAGGATTGAGCAAAACGAAGGATAAGAAAGAAAGAGATGAGGAGGCTGAAACGCTGAGAAGATAGAGAGGGATGGCGATCGACGGGAGGAGGGAGAGGAATAGGATTAGGTTTTTCCTCTTTCAATTTTTTTGTAATATGTAATCTGCTGTACACACACTCATCACGACTACGATACACCCTCACACATCAGCCATGGGATCTCCAACGGATCCCATCGCACGTTCCAAATCGCGCCTCACCGTAAACCTGTGCACCCTCGCACCACTCGATTAATTCGCCAATTTAAACCATTAACTTACCTTTATCTATTAATTTAATAATTAATTAATTAACTAACCTCAAATCACCCTTTTTTTTATCTAATCAACTTTTTTTCTCTCCTCTAATCAACTTTTTATTTATCTAATCAATTAACCCCCTATTAATCATAATTAACTCTTTTAAAACCAATTTAATTTAGTCAATTTTTTAAAATAACTAATAAACCTTAATTAACTATTTCATTTAAAATAATTTTTTATTTATTATTTAACTTATATCATTTATTTAACCTTTAGTTAATATTTTTATTACCTAATTAATTAACTTTAATCAACCTTTATAAATAAACTCTTCATAATAACTTTTATTTAATAAACCATTAACCTTTTTAATATGACTCTTCTCACTTCTTTTTATTTTTAATTAAAGAAAATTAATAACCTTTTTTCATTTAATATTTAAAAGCCTTTTATCTAATAACAACAACTTTTTTCTACATAATATTAAAACCTATTAATAGTAATTAAGCTTTTATTTACTAATTAAATTTAATTAATCTATGACCTAAAATCCTTTCACTAAAAAATGATAAATCAAATAACTTTTCTCAAATTAATTTATCATCTCAAGTTTTATTAAAACTAATAAATCAATTCACATAAAACATTTTCGTAAAATCAAATAATCTCACCCTTTAAATAATCAACTCAACTAAATTAATCAATGCCGCTTAAAATCAATCGTGCACGCTGTTGCACCCCAAAATTTGACCAACATTTCTTTACCTAGCTTGTGGTTCATCTCATTCACATTAGCATTATCATTTGCATCTCATTGATATATATGCAGGAGATCAAGAGGTATGATTACCAATCAAGAGCTACACAAGACTTTGAAGCTAGCCAAGAAGGTTATTCAAGTGTTCAAGGGTTGATATCTTTGTCAGAGAAGTTAAGAGATCCTCAGAGAGATTGGTTGAAACCAAGGTTGTGTGCTTCCTAACTTGAGAGTTGTGGGAGCCCCTCAGATGATTCTGAAGCTATGAGGATGGACTTGAAGCTTTGAGAGGGCTTATGAGATGTCTTGAAAGCCATCATGAAGCCTAGAGAGGTCATTGTGCAAGTTTAAAGAGACCCAGCCATGAGTGGTGTAATTAGGGTTTGACTGAGTCAACCCTAGGTCAACTGATGATTTGGAGAGGGTTGAGACCTAATCCAAGAGCCATGTGATCATGTATTGATGCATTGATATGCTATAAGGATGATTCCAAGATCAAATCATCATGATTGAAGAGTTTGAGAAGTTTCAAGCTAGGGTTTCTAAGGCTTGACAGTGTAAAATCCCCTAGTTTGACCCCTATCTTCAAGGCAGTTTAGCTCAAGATGTGATTGTCATCTCATCTTACCCCCAACATGAATGTTGTATAGCTTTCTCTTAGCTTTAATTTGAGTACTAGAAGTCCTTGATAGGATTTGTAGAGCTCAAATTATGACTTTGACAAGTTACAGGTCATCTGAGGTATGTGAATCTGGGGCCTTGAAAGTCACCCAACTTGCATCCAACTTTTTCCCAAGAAGGATGATTCCTAAGAACTTTTGGTCAAAATGAATTTTATTCCTTATCTTCTTAGCTTTCCAGAGAGTACTAGAAGTCCTTGATAGGATCTGTAGAACTCAACTTATGGCTTTGACAAGTCAAGGGCATTTTGGTCATTTGGAGATTACAGGTCATTTCAAGCATAAGGCCATAACTCCTATTTCCAAGCTTCAAATGGAAAAATCTTCAACATAAAACTTGCTTAAAATGATGTTTTAAGGCTAGTAAGGAGGTCATGAGATGTTGAAAAGGCTTGTAGCTCAAAATGGTAAAAATGATCTAAAATGGAGGCATAAGTTAAATAAGTCAAAGTTGGAAATTGAAATTTCCAAGCTACACATCCAAACCATGGCATGTAATAGGTCATTTTGACTCTAAAAAGCATTTTAGAAACAATGGTTCAGCCACATTTTTGATTTGAGGTTTAGATCATGGACTTGCTTTGGAAATTGGTTGCTTGCATATTAAGGTACAAATGCAAAACACAAGGAAAGGCAATACACAAGCTAGTAAAGTGTCTTAACACCTCTTATATCTCATCTAAGGATATTTTCAGGTCAGAACAAGTTGCTGCAAGAGGCATAGCATGAGATGGCATGTGAGATGAGATGAAATCAAAAACTCATGGCATGAGAATCTCAAATTCTCATTGGATGATTCCAGAAGGTTCTGGATGGGTCTGAACCATCCTATATAGTGATTAGAACTTGCTCAGATGCAAGGTTGGTGAGAGATTAGAGAGGAGAGTGAGATAGCCATTTCAATTTCTTCCATTGCAAGTTGAAATCAATTTCTATTTTCCACACCATTTCCATTGCTTCTTTCAATCCCAACACCTTCCATTGATCATACTGAATGTGTACATACCAAATTGAGGGCAAGATCATGAAGAATTGAAGAGTTAGCTTTTGGATTTTGGGAGCTGCAAGTTACAATCGGATTTGGAGATTCAGGCTTTCTGGATCAAATCTTTTGCAAACAGAAGCTTTATCATCAATCAAGGAAGGTTTCTGAAGAGTTTGAGAGGTTGAAGTAAAGCTTTGACCTATCTGATATTCAAGATTTGACAGGTTTGTAACTTTTCTTCTACACCATAATTTAAGCATAATTAGTTAGAATTGTTAGGTTAGAATGGTTAGAGACAAGTAGGAGATGGATTCCGGAAAGTTTGAAGGCATTTGATGAAGTTTGAGTTAGTGACACCATTTTTGTTTTGATCAAGAACACGATGGATAGTGAGATATATCATGAATTTAATGGCAAGATTTAACCAGTGTGAGGTGGTGATCATTCTGAGCCAATCAATTTCAAGAATTGTCAAAGTTGAAGTTTGAGCATGGTTTTGATCTTGGATCGGGTTTAGAGATTTAGGGAATTTCAATTGATTCTAAGGCTATGGTTGGATTCAGGGTTGAATTTAGAGCAGGTTAGGGTTTTGAACCATGGATTTTGGTTGGGTTTGGAGGGAGTCCGAGCTAGGTATTTGAGCTCTGCAACTATGGAGCTTTCCCTCCATTTTCATGGCTGGAGGGAGAAGACAATGCTATGGCCGTTGGATCATGCGTGGACTCATTAACTAGGGTCAGATCGTGTGGCCAAGATTAAATTTCACATTTGAAGAGGGATTCTGAGAAGCAATGAAACGAGGCGTTTCATTAAACGTGAGGTCTTGGGCTTTAGTGGATTAATTGCTATGCACACCCCAATTCTTGGCCCATTTGGATAATGAACTAGTTTTCTTTACTAAATGCACCGTGTTCTTTTCTTTTTCTTTATATTTTTGAATTGATTTTCTGATTAAAAACTGGGCCTAGCGCATTACTAATCCCACCCCCATTTTAAGCCCAATCATGACTTAAACTGCATACTATTGCTATCTACACCAATGTTTTCCCATTTTAATTTCTTTTTCTCCATTTTTCTTTAATCTTTGGAAAATCATATTAAATAGAAAATTGATGATTTTTGCATGGGGATTTTTTCTCCTATTTCATGTTAATGTCTAAAAAATTATAAAATCAAAATATTTGCATTTCATGCATTTTTAATATTTTTTGTGTATTTTCTCTTTTAATAGCTTTTTAATTCTTTTATGTTGATGCATAGATTTGTAGAATTTATTTTAGCTAGTTCCCTTCATATTTTTAGGCCATTATTTTTAGGATAGTTAGATTAGGACTTTAGCTCCCCTCTGGATTTATTCCATAATTTTGTGATTAATTCTTGATTAGTTTTGATTAGATGACTTTAGGTTGTGTAGATTTAAGTCAATCCTTAACATAGGTCCACAATAACACTAGAATTTTAGGTTTCTAGGTCAAGTTAGATATTGGGACATATAGGGTATTAAGGGTAGGTGAATAGGATCCCTTAGAAATTATATTAGATTTTAATATAATAGTATACTATTTTTAATTGATTTTTGTAATTGATGGTTGTTTGTGTTGCCCTTATGGGCTTGTATTTTGTTTGCCTTGCTTTGTGGGTTTTTGCTTGGCTTGGTGGGCTTGGTCTTGCTTTGTGGAGCATGGAGGAGCATAGTGGAAGACTTGAAGATTGAATAAGGAGCTTGAGAGCTTGAAGGCTTGTTTGTTTTGTTGTTGTTTTAGGGTTAGGAATTAAGTAGAGCTTAGACTTAATTAATTTCTTTCTTAAACATGGATGGTATCTTTCACCTCCATTTCTCCCCATGATTCAAGGTCCTTCCATGGTATTCACCTCCCTCCTTTGGAGGGATAAGTGATGGTACCTAGGAAGTAGAACTTTTGAGGGAACCATTCTTTTGATGTTAAACCCTTATAGGTCACCTTTGGTGGTCAATAAGCAGTTTAATATCCTAGCTTATCCAGTTAAGTGATTTCTTCTGGTTTGAGTATCTTGAGAGATGTTGGGCTTGAGTGTGAAGATGAAGATTTCATTGAAGAGTATGGAAGAGGATGATTCCCTGAGCATTGCCATTTCAGCTGAAGCTTGAAGAGCAAGAAGAGCAAGTTGATACTTGAAGATCCAGTAAAGACTGAATGAAGAGCTGAGGCTTAAAGACTGAAAAGGATCCAATTGAGATTGAGTGTAGAGCTGAAGCATGAAGATCAAAGGATAAGTTGATGCTTACTTTGAAGCTTGGATATCCTGAAGGAATCAAGTTGATACTTGTGGTTAAGAATGAAGCCTGAAGGTGGAATTGATTAAGGAAAGCTGAAGCTTGAAGAAGAAGAAGAATAAGTTGAAACTTATGTGGAAGGGTTGAAACCTTGGAAGCAAATTGATATTTGCCAAGAGTGATGGAAGTCTGAAGACCGAGTTGCTGTCAAGAGCTGAAGTTTGGAGAGAGAGAGGAGTTGATCTGCTTTCTTGTCTGTTTTCTTTTCTGTATTGATGTGCCTTGTTTGACTTGCCTGATGCATTAGAATAAGTTCATATCTAGAATAGCTTTAATCTAGGAGCATGATTGCACTAGAGGTTGAGTTGCTCCCTCTGCTTGTATTGTTACTGTATGGCTTTGCTTGCGGGTATTCGATAGAGCCATGCTCCCTTGCCCATGTGGTTTGTTCTGCTTGATAGCATTATTTCATTTCTTCTGTATGATTGCAGTTTAATGTATCTTGCTTGATAGCATGTTTTATTTCAGTATGATTGCTGTTATTCATTCTGGCTTGAGGTTGAGATGAGCTTGTGGAGGCTGCTGCCCCACACACATTTCCTCCCTCACTTGCATTGCATGCATTTTACAGTCGTTTACTGTATTACTATTTACTGTTTAAGCCGATGCTTTATCTGTTCCGTGTATCATTGATATGATCCCTTAAGACTCTCATTCCCTTTGATAAGGAAGTGATGATAGAACTTTAGGTTGAAACCTATGCATGATAACTTCTAGGAGTTCCCTGTTTCAGACCTCAACCATAGGATGAATCCTTGGCATGACAACAGTAGGACTTGATAGTCTCCCTTTAGTTGAGCCTGTTCTCTTCTCATCTCAAAACAGCTTAAGATACAGTAATCATGAATGATTTCTTTCGTACGTTACGAGCCTTAGGCTATCTGAGAAAGGATTTTTGGAGAGCTTCTTTTCAACAGTCTGGATGTTTAGTATGGTACCCTTTGGGTGACATGCGACGCATTCACTCTCAGGTCATAGTCTTTAGTGCGATTGAAATTGCAAATACAATAAAAAACACTTCTTCCGTAAAAGACAGAAAACAAACTTCAAACCTTTTTGCCCCGTGGGCCCATAATTCAAAGGAAAACTTTTCTGAAGAAAAGAGTGTCGTTAAACTTCAGCGCCAATGCAAACAGGCTTTGTACCTAACTGCTGGAACTGCTGTTTAACCCTACTCGATAAAACAGATGAATTTGAATCCTCATAATGCGTAGTATCCTGAACTACGTAAGCTCTGATCTCTCATACCTGTTGAGAGTATGTAGGCACAATACTGATGTATTGGCGAGCTACCTTCCCCATAACCCGTAGTAGGCCGAACTACGTTGACTCTGATTTCTCATTCTCTGATGAGAATACGTAGGCATAATGTGCGACGCTTTGCCGAGTCATTTTCTTTTCTGTTTTAAGCCAGCCTTGATAGGTAGATAGATAAACCAACTCGTCCAGTAAACACAATAAACGTGTATCCCGTCGAGTACGACGGACGTGAGGGGTGCTAATACCTTCCCCTTGCGTAACCGACTCCCGAACCCAGACAATGGTTGCGATGACCTTGTCTTACCCTTTTCGTCAGGTTTTTCCGATCGTTTCCTTTCCCGCTCCGAGGGATAAATAACGAAAGGTGGCGACTCTTCTGTTATGCCGGCACCTTATTTTCGCGAAAGCGACACACGCTTACATCCCTCTCTCCGCTCACGCACCCCACTTGCACTCACTTAGCGCTTTCATGCGTGTGTATGTTTTATATTTATCCATAATTTCACATTATCGCAATTTATATCTCGCATCGCATTCCGTCCAAAGGAAAAACCTACACATGATTCAACATTGTGTGTAGTGCACATCATCTGCATCATTATCCCCTCGATCCTTGATTCCATTCAAGTTGATCAATTAAGTCAGATCCTACCCTATAGGAAGGACTTTATCTTACAACATAGACAAAACACTACAACAATATTCAAACATTCAACAATACAAAACAATATATTCAAACACATTAGAGAAAAGATGCCAAGTCATATTAAGCGAGATAGAACCTCCACTCCACAACAATACAATCAAGCCGTAGGGACTTTGCCTTAAGAGAGATAAAGGTGTACCTCATTGATCCCTATCCGAGTATGTAAGTCCTTTTCTTAAGACGATGCAAATACTATTTTCCTACACCTTGTGGCGGTTAAATCTCCCTTAAAATGAAGACACATCTCTTCTCCTAAAATCAATCAACCAACTACCCTAAACCCGTAGGAACTTTGACCACAGTCAAAGAACTCCTCATACCCTTTAGGGGAACTACAGATACTCTGATTCCACTCCCGTAAGGATATGTAGGCATAAGATGCGATATCTTATCGAGTATACTTAGAAATAAACCCCTAGGTCTTTAAACTCTTAAGCAGATAAACACATAGCAATAAACAAATATAAAACAAGAGGTTCCTGTAGAGTACTACTGAAACTTAGGATGCTAGTACCTTCCCTAAGTTTAACCAACCCCCGAACCTAAAACAATCTAGCTTGCATTTGCATTGCATTGTGGGAATTTCGATCTTTATCCCTTCCTTTGGACAAATCAAAGTTCGGTTGCAAATTGAATTAAAGATTCAAACTAATCAATAGTTTGGTATCCAAATTTCACCGCGACAGAAATGGAGACTTCACTGGGGAGTCCTCAGTGGGTTTCCCTATCTTGTTTTGTTTTAAATATTTGCTTATATTTGTTTAATTGTTTACCTGTATACTTGTTTGTTTATTGCCTTTGGGTTGATACTTTTGAGTGGTGAGACAAAGTCCTACACCCGGACTTGAGTGAACTTAAGATAGGATAGTGATATGTTCAAAGAGGCTTATAGGGGGTAGAATCCCGACCAAGCTGACTTGAAAATCACGCTCAATTGAGGCCCTCTCGAAGGATGTATTGTTGAACGAGTCTTTAATCGTGAAAACATGCACTACATTCGATGTTGGCGCCTATGATATTGAGAACCGTAGTTACCTTAACCCCACTTTGGCCTTTATTAGGACGTAGTGCGAGGCTATAAGGGGGTACCCCCGAAATAGTGCTACGTGATGCTACACTCAAAAGAAGTTCTCTTGAGAATATTATTAACCCTCGAGTACTTGGGAAGCTGATAATATCCGAAAGATGGGCTAATGACTTTGGGAACCTTATTAGAACCTTGTTCCGCAAGTACAATAACCTTTAGTCCACATCCTTTGGGAATGAGTACACCTTTGCTCCATGCTTGTTGCAAACCTAAGGTCTCCCTTGTCTGTTTATCTTTGTGTGTCCTTATGTGCTTACCTGTGTCTGTTGCATCCATATAGCATCATATTGCATTGGTTTCATGGAATCCTGAGTTTATTTATAAATATTATAGAACTAATAAGGATTACAAAAGAAAATATTTTGGGATATCCTTTTAAGAGTCCTAACTTGGATGACATAAGGAAGTAGGAACTCATATTGAAGAAAACACAAAAGACAAATACAAGAGACTCCCTTATCATAAAGGATCATTAGAAGTTCAAAAGACTATCACTATCATTGAAGATCCAAATGAACAAGGGATTCCTCCCTTACTTCCAACAAGAATGAAAGAAGAGATGGAGGATTTATTTTCCTCTATCAATTTACTCTTTAGATGATGATCATGGAGAACCTATCTTCAAGAATATCCAGCTAGAAGAGCAAATCAACAAGCATGATGAAGGACTTCCTTAGGGCTTTTCTCAGCTTTTATTTAGCTATTATGCCAGGACTCTTATAGGAATATTCATCTGTAATCCAATATCAAAAAATAATAAATAAATTTTCTATAGTATTCTATAACGTTTATAAGAAGCTTGAGTTCCATGTAACCTTTCATTTCTGCATTCTTGTATTGGTATCCTTCATGTAGCATTTTGCATACGCATGTGTCTCTCCTCTTCTGTGGCTCATCCGGTCTTCTGTCTTTGTCTATCAGCTGACATCTCGACCATCTAACCAAGCTTGAAGTATTACTAAAGGGTAGGAAAGAGAACGAAGGATATGGATTCTACGACTGGTTTCAGAGTGGTGACTAATCCGTTATTTGATCTTCCCTCTGACGACAATGTTCAACAAGTGGATGTTCCTACACAACCTCAACCTATGCAAGACAACTTGGTTGTTCAAGCTTCCCAGCCTCTACAGAATGTACCAAATCTTCAGAATGTTCGTATTAATATGAAGATGGACGATCCTAGACTTATAGCAATGGAGAAAGAATTATGTGGTTTTAAAGAACAATTGAAAATAGTGAAAGAAGATAATGCATCTAACCTTGATGCTCGTGACCTATGTCTGGTTCCAGGTGTAATCATTCCTCCAAAATTCAAGATGCCTGTCTTTGAAGTTTACAAAGGTGTTAGTTGTCCAAGATACCATTTGACATTGTTTTGTCGAAAGATGGCTGCTTATGTTGACAACGGCGAATTGATGATTCATTGCTTCTAAGAAAGCTTATCTGGGGCATCCTTGATATGGTACATGAAGCTACAAAGGGATCAAATCCAGTCTTGGAGAAATTTAGCTGATGCTTTTGTGAAGCAATACAATTACAATTTGGATGTCGCTCCAGACAGTGATCAACTAGAAGGAATGAGTAAGAATAATGATGAATCTTTTAGGGAATATGCTCAGCGATGGAAAGAGTTGGCAGCCCAAGTTCGTCCACCACTTCCAGAGAAAGATTTAACCAAGATGTTTCTAAGAACACTGCCAGACTCTTATTATGCTAGAATGGTAGGCGTTGTGCCATTAGATTTCTCCAAAATTATAGAAGTTGAAGTAAACATTGAAAATGCGCTCAAAAGTGGGAGAATTCAAGATGACTTGAATAACCAAGCTAATGAAGAAATTTCAGTTGGTGATTCCCTAGAGGAAGGAAGTGTTGATGCAATCCTGCCAGATCCAGTTCCAGTACCTTATCCTCAACATCAGTATGTAGCGCCTGCTCGACGCAAGCAGCGACTACCTCATAAACGAAGATTAATATCTCCAGATCAACATCAAGGTCGACAAGTTCGAAGACGGCCTCAGAATCAGAAATTACCTCTGAATTCTCCGAAAGAAGAATCTCGTTGGTTTGATCTTATCCCAATGACTTACCGTCAATTATGGTCTTATTTTGCTAGAAACTCAGTAATGACTCCCAGAAAGACTAGAATCATGAAGTCTCATCCACCGTGGTTCAACCCAAACACCAGCTGTGAATTTCATGATGAAGTAGTGGGGCATTCAATTGAAGAGTGCAAGGTTTTTCAAGAGAAAGTTCAAGAAATGATCGACGAGGAAATGCTAACTTTCAAAGGAGAAAGACCAGTTTTGAATGGAATACCATTGTGCTAATATGTGTGAAAACTCCAGGGCTCATTAGACCATTTATTTTCGTTTGCTTATGTGTTTCATTTCTTTGATTAAAAGCATAATTGGCATGTAAGAACATGTTACTTTGAATAAGTAATGCAATAAGTGTTTGTCTTGAAGAAACCCATTCGTTTCACTCGTAAAATGTTTTTACAACTTATAATGCCAACTTTACCCAATTTTTCTCACTTTGGTGAAGAATTGAAGGGAGGATGACAAAGTAAAACGCAAAGTCTCTTGATATATGCTTTCGAATAAAACCTACTGATGATGTGAGGCATTGTTTCAAACCTCCTAAACACTAAAGATATAAGGAAGTTAAATCTTTTTTAACCCTTTTCAACCTCATCTCTGACCTGGGGGCAATTTTCAGTCAGCTCGATTGAACACTTAAAATCTTTCAAAAAAATGAACATCATTCAAAATGGATGGGTACAAGTATGCTTTTACCCTTATACCTTTGTTTTACAAATCGTAAACTAAACCTTTGTATAACCTTCAAAAGTCCTTATTGAAGTAAGGTTTGATTCGAAAGCATACTCAGTGAGATAACGTTTCCTGACTCCTATGAGCTATGCTCAATTTGGCGTTGGCATTATAAGTTTAAATTAATATCCTAACTAGTGATTTTGTCACAAGTTATCGCGATATCTCTTTTCAAAACTTCAAGACAAACATATATGTTGCATTAACGGTTTCAGAATTAACATTTCATACGTGTTGATCTTTGCCAAGGTCATAGAAAGTTTTGTATGTGAACATTAGCGATAAGTTTGTTCTGTTGGAACTCGAAGGATCTGTTAACCTGGGGCAAGTTATTTCCAAGTGGTTTGTTTTGTGCAAGTTTGACTTATTGAAGAGCTATTTTCGAAGACTCATTCATAATACCGTCAATCAAGGCCAGTTACGTCGAGATTCAAGGAATCTCTCCAGGAGTTTGAAAATTTTGGGACGCCATGTTTTCTGTAAAATCCTCTTAGGACGAGTTCTTCTCATAACCGTATGACTTGGGGGCATCTGAAAAAAAAACAAAGACTATCCCTGTGCAACAAACTATTTTTTTCAAAATGGCGACTACCGTGTGATTCATCCATACAACAAATACTTTGTTCTTGCAACGTTCTTCATGTCCTCGGTAAATTTTATTCCCATTTGGTCATGACATTTCTCCTACGAAGCTCTTCGATGCAGGAATTCCCAGTGATTTGCTTAAACTTCACTTCCCTAGTGAAGTGCATGGTATCTTAATCCTCAGCGGATCTTCTTAACTTCACTTTCCCGATGAAGTGGACGTATTTTGCTCCCAGTGGATTCTTTTACAACGCCAATCTCCCCCAGCAAGGCGGGTGTTTATTTCATCCCCATGAGGTTTCTACGACATTTTCAACAACTATGATGATAAAGGTTTCCCATCGAAGTGGATATTTGTTTTATCCCCTGCGAAATCTCGATTCGGGTATCTGCATCTGCAACTCTAATTTGAATCTCTCCACTAAGACGGATATTTATGTTATCCAGGAAGTCTCTACAACTATGAGTTTGATCCACCCCTGGTAGATCTTCATTCTCATCCTCAACAGGATAATCAAGATTGATCAAAACGTTACATCCCCAAGTGGAATATTCTCTATTCCCCATAAGAAGAAGTCTTGAGGCCTTGAAGTAGGATTGTGATCCCTTATTTGGTTCTCTACCTATCTCCAGTGGTACTTCTATCTTCGAAGATTGGTCGGATGTTTGCTTCGAGATGTCTATTTCACCTCTGGTTGCTCCTGTCCGTTTGTTTTGTCAGCATAAGCATACGCATAGCATATAGATAGATAACATAGCATGTGCACTCTTGCATCTTTGTGTTGTTTGTTCTGTCTCTTTGGTCGTGTTTATCCCCGAGTGGTTGGGCGCGTCTTCTCCTTCCAATTAGAGCTGTCAGCCCTAGGCAGAAAAAGCATAATATTGTTGTATCCCCACGAAGATTGATCCTCGAGGAAGACGGTTATTTTAGTATATCCCATTTGAGTTCATACCTTAATGGTCGAGTCTTACTTGACAATTTCTCTTCAGTTATTTTCTGAATTGAACTTCGGTCCTTGGCAATCACTGTGGACACCTCCAACTTTTGAATATGGATTAGGAACACATTTATTTTGCACTAGGCTCCCCAGGAAGGGTTTCCATGAAGATAACTACTGAAGAAGGATATTTCTTCAAAGATATTACAAGACTTTCTCAACAATTCTGCAAGTATTCTCTTTATTGGAACAACTCGTTTTGACCAAGATCTTGTTCAAAACGACAAATGATAGTCTCCCCAAGACAGTTTGTCCATCCCCAGTGATTATCGACTTGGTAAATGGAAAACATTATAGATGTTTCTCTTTATTTGAGAATTCACAGAATATTTTACAACTACAACAAAGACACTCCTCATGAATGAATTCCCCAGTGAGTTCATCACACAAGTTTATTTCCACCCAGAGAAGTCGAGGAATTTTATCACATTAGTCTCTCTTTATTTGAGAAGACATACTTTACAATTCAACCGGCCTACATCTCTTTTGAAGATCCCCGGTGAAGTTTTGCAACCTCCAGTACATTATGGCTTACAGACGAAAATCTACAACAACATCTACAATCTACAATGATTCTACAATCTACAAAATTTTCAATCCCCTATGAAGATGCTCCCACGAGTTTTCATCATTTCAGGTAGAGACTGAGACCAGCTCATGGCACCCAGACCATGACGCTCGGGGAAGTTCTTACATCAAGAGACTGAGACCAGCTCATGGCACCCATACCATAACGCTCGGGGAGGTTTATCATCCTTTTGAACAGCTATTCAAAGACATCTTCTTTTCCTGGTTAATCTCGACAGTAGATTCTCAGAAGACCTCAGCAGTAGGTATATTTATTCCATTTCCTGGCAAATCTCGGCAGTAGGTTCCCAGAAGACCTCGGTAGTAGGTACTTCTATTTCTTTTCCTGGTTAATCTCGGCAGTAGACTCCCAGAAGACCTCGGCAGTAGGTACTTCTATTTCTTTTCCTGGTTAATCTCGGCAGTAGACTTCCAGAAGACTTCGTCGGAAGTATATCTCCAGCTGAATTCAACATAGAATCTCGACAGTAGATTCCACAAAATTTTAATAGTAGATACTTTGGCAAAAAGTATCCTCGAATCGAGTTACAAGTCTCGACAGTAGATTTCTCCAGCTGATATCCTGGAACCATTACATTTGACCTATGCAGTAGGTCCTTCAAGTGGACTTTCTCGCAAGTTCTTCACAACATGGTTATGGATACCTTGTGATTGTCAATCCTTCTCCGTGGAGTCTCGCTTTGTTGAGCCTGGTTTTTCCCGCGTGTCGTGTCCAGTTCATCCCCTATGACATTATTTCCTCACAGGACCCTTTGCCTTGCATTTTCATATCATTGCATATCATATGCATTTGGTGGCATCTTAGGGCCAAAAATTCGTGCAATGTTTGTATTTAAGTCCCTCCTATCTCGTCGAGACGAAGATTTCAATCTCCATATCTCCGGATAGAAGTAACTTAAATAGGGGCATCTGTCGCACCCTAATTTTTGACCGTAAAATCCCACCTCTTTTTGCGCATTTTTCTATTATTGTTTGACTTTATTTTAATATTTATGTTTTTTACGACTAACCAAATTGTGCAGATGCAGTAATTTCGAGTGGAGATAATATTCATTCTCACGGTCAAGCTTTCCAAGGGAGGATCGGTTGATCATGACTTAAGGTTGTTCTAGGATTTCTACTGGATACATTGCTCAACTACTGAAAGTTCTCCCTTTATTTGTGGGCCATTCTCGAAGCAATATTCTAAAAAAAAGCATCTCGGATGGAATCTCTGACTCCCCCCCCCCTCTTTAAACCTAAGTCAGGGTATATGCTTAATAAGAATACTTGGAACATAGATTTCGTTCTTCTCAGCCTCTCAAGTTATCTCCTCGTCAAGTCGTCAAGAACGAAAGGCTTGTTAATTTAGAATTACTTTGAATAAAGTGAAAAGCGTAAATCGTGGTGCAAAAAAAAGAAGTCGTGTTTGTTACGATTAGATTCTCCTTCCTTTTACATGTTTCTCTAACCACGAGACAACGCGGGTTTAAGATTCAAGGGTGATTCGAATTCTACAATTGCAAGCGTCCAAGTTATGAACCTATAGCCCATGTGCAAGCCTCATTGTTTCTCATTGACAAAACCTTGAGTTTTCGGCAAAAACGCAATTTCTGTCATGGATTTACAAACTGGATTCCCACGATCTAGGGGATTTCATTTGTTCTTAATTCAAAGCCAAGACAAAGTGGAATCAGTTTGTTATTGGGAATACGCAAGCATGGATATATTTTTTTTGCGAGGTCCAGTTTGTTTCGTTAAGTTGACACACAAGAACCTTTGCAGAACGTTTTCTATTCATTGCCACACTAACTAGAGCTACAAGTGCAAGCCTGTGAATAAGTTCCAAAGAAATCATGAAAGAATACATCTCATTTGTGTCATTACAATTGATATACATATGCCTCGAAGCAACAACTTAAACTGCCAAGCTTACAACCAATGTTCTTCTCTTTAGTTACAAGGATCCAAGTTTATCATATTCTTGGTTGTGGACCCTATCTAATCTATTATCGTGATTCGCCCTTCTTGTCAGTGCTAAGAGGAGTTATCAAGCCACCGATGTCTTCATGTTTGCCTTCCATGTGCCACTCTCAATCAACACTCTCAGTCGTTGTCTTCTCATCACATTGATATCCGCCATTGTCGAAATCCGCAACAGCTTCAAACCCCTCTTCCACAAGTCGGCCTGAAGAAGACAAGTTTTATACAACAACTGGCATCATTAAATGGAAAACACAAGCAGGGACAATTGTTACCCGCATCTGTTGCTCAGAGCGTCCCGAATACACCGTCTTTGCGACGTTATCGAGCTTCTGAAAACTGTGTGGGTCGAGGTTCCACCAAAAGCAACAGCAGCCTGCCATAATAAACATGGACCGTATCAAAACCGTATGATGCGGTGCTTAATACTGTCCAGAATTAGAATTTAAAGAGAGAACCTAACCATGAACTGAGAATGGCGAAGCTTCCCTGTACAACACCAAACAGAGACCTTTACACGAGTAAAACACCAACAGGAACACCATCACTTTTGAAGGCTTTACCGCACATGATTACAAGGATGTCTTTTTCAACTTAAATGATAAAGTAGAATAACTTTAGCATGGTCACAAGGATGAACAAGTTGCTACAGACCAGCCACTTTTCTTCTTCTTATTCCCACAAAATCTTTGAAGCTCCCGCTGGCAGCAACGGCGTGACCAAAAATTTGAAATCTTGCTGATCCTAATATAAACGCTTAAGACTGCACTGGACCGGTAATCCACCACGTCAAGACCTGCAAAATAAGGGATGAATTTGTTGGCGTTTCAGAGCTAAGGAGTATAAACCATTACAAAAAATTGGACGGTGTAGGCAATAGAGCTTACTACATGGAGGACCTCCCGCATAAGTTATCACAACCGCATCAGTATTGATGCCTGAGGCGAGTGAGAGATTTTGGCCACCGAATCCCTCACATACTTTTAAACCTATAACACTTAATCTGAAGTCTTATAAATTCAAAAACCAAAAAAACATGCACCTTTTAACTTCGAAATAAAACGAGAAGCCTTGACCATGATTACGAAACGACGTTCCTTACAAGTAGGAGTCTTTCTCCTCCGTCCTCATAACCACATAATTACTCTGTGTTTCATTCCTGCACAAGATTAGAATTAGTCAGATCAAGCTTTTACATCTACACTAAGTAGAAGCTAATGAGGGAATAAACCAGGTCATGCCAAGTTCAATTGAGAAGCTCTCAAAGTCTTGTAATCAACGGCAACAATAACATCACAAATGAAGACAACGGCGCATCCGATTCGTGATTCCGCAGGTGGTCTTGATTTATCCTGCAGATGAGTGTAATTTAATATCATGAAGCTGCAAATGAAAACAATGATTATGGTTCAAGTTTTATCCCAAAGTAAGGTTAATTTGTTTTACCTCAAAAAAAAGAAAGAAGAAACTCAGGAGCAATGATACCGGTATCACGAATCCACAGCAGATATTCTAAACCTTCACGCCATCTTTGCCACCTTTCCACAATAAGTCCAATATGAGTAACCCCTTATGGCTAACAAGAATTAGGAAAGTCGAATTCATGAGGGAATGAGATAGCAGCTTTCGACTTTCTCCTGACACAACCCTCCTCTTCAACATAATCTCTTCCCAAAACCTCGCAGATGACATATTTCAGCTGCTTTCCCAATGAAGCCAACCCGTGTCCACCATATGCCTTCAATATAAACAAAATCAAGAAAAATGTTAGTGACAAGCATCAAAGGAAATGAGAAGAAAAGACAATAAAGTAGGGACCACCAAGACGCCCTGATTGTTCTAAGCAGATAAAAGAGATTACAGTTCGGTAGAAAGATATCGACACAATCAGATGTCTCCAAAATCACTTCAGAATTGAAGACAGTCCTTTGCTCTTCAAGTCAATATTATCATTCGTGTCCAAAACCAACGCCACTGAAAAGGAAACAGGTGATCAGGTGATTCAATCAGTGTTGAAAGACAAATATCAAAACAATTTGAAGATACGTTATTTCCAAAACACTACAGACATATTTGAATTAAACTTGGAAATACCATTCACAATAATCCAAACATTCATGACTTGCCAAAACCATATCAGAACATGCTTATTACAAATTTGGAAGTCGATTAAATGCTGCAAGCAAATCAGGCACAAGTAATCAACAACATTCAATTCACCCTTTATTCAGTTGAGCCTATAAATCACCCATAAACAGAAGGCAAAAAGGGGGAGGACAATCCACAATATTCACAAAAAAGACCCACACAAAATCATACGACAAATCCTCCATAGAGAATACGTAAACTCAGAAATCCCCAAACTGAAACCCTAACAGAAACAGAAATCCATACATACAAAACCTAAATCGAAAATTGAGAAATTATCTCTTTGCTTCACCACCGCGAAACCGCCCTTTCCGTCATAGCCACCTACCACCCTCAAACCTTCGCCACTTCCGCTAACCACCGCAAAGCACCCCTTCGCGATCCGCCTTCAAGATTGGAAGGACATGCGAACCGAAAGATTTTTTTTAACACTTTAATGCTTTTTGCTTTTTTTTTGTGTGTGTGTAGATAAAGAGAGAAGCAAGTAGAAAAAGAATACAGAGGAAAGGTTGAAGAAGAAGAAAATGGCGAGATAGAAGATGAAGGATTGAGCAAAACGAAGGATAAGAAAGAAAGAGATGAGGAGGCTGAAACGCTGAGAAGATAGAGAGGGATGGCGATCGACGGGAGGAGGGAGAGGAATAGGATTAGGTTTTTCCTCTTTCAGTTTTTTTGTAATATGTAATCTGCTGTACACACACTCATCACGACTACGATACACCCTTACACATCAGCCATGGGATCTCCAACGGATCCCATCGCGCCTCACCGTAAACCTGTGCACCCTCACACCACTCGATTAATTCGCCAATTTAAACCATTAACTTACCTTTATCTATTAATTTAATAATTAGTTATCTAACTAACCTCAAATCACCCTTTTTTTTTATCTAATCAACTTTTTTTCTCTCCTCTAATCAACTAATTATTTATCTAATCAATTAACCCCCTATTAATCATAATTAACTCTTTTAAAACCAATTTAATTTAGTCAATTTTTTAAAATAACTAATAAACCTTAATTAACTATTTCATTTAAAATAATTTTTTATTTATTATTTAACTTATATCATTTATTTAACCTTTAGTTAATATTTTTATTACCTAATTAATTAACTTTAATCAACCTTTATAAATGAACTCTTCATAATAACTTTTATTTAATAAACCATTAACCTTTTTAATATGACTCTTCTCACTTCTTTTTATTTTTAATTAAAGAAAATTAATAACCTTTTTTCATTTAATATTTAAAAGCCTTTTATCTAATAACAACAACTTTTTTCTACATAATATTAAAACCTATCAATAGTAATTAAGCTTTTATTTACTAATTAAATTTAATTAATCTATGACCTAAAATCCTTTCACTAAAAAATGATAAATCAAATACCTTTTCTCAAATTAATTTATCATCTCAAGTTTTATTAAAACTAATAAATCAATTCACATAAAACATTTTCGTAAAATCAAATAATCTCACCCTTTAAATAATCAACTCAACTAAATTAATCAATGCCGCTTAAAATCAATCGTGCACGCTGTTGCACCCCAAAATTTGACCAACATTTCTTTACCTAGCTTGTGGTTCATCTCATTCACATTAGCATTATCATTTGCATCTCATTGATATATATGCAGGAGATCAAGAGGTATGATTACCAATCAAGAGCTACACAAGACTTTGAAGCTAGCCAAGAAGGTTATTCAAGTGTTCAAGGGTTGATATCTTTGTCAGAGAAGTTAAGAGATCCTCAGAGAGATTGGTTGAAACCAAGGTTGTGTGCTTCCTAACTTGAGAGTTGTGGGAGCCCCTCAGATGATTCTGAAGCTATGAGGATGGACTTGAAGCTTTGAGAGGGCTTATGAGAAAAGATGCCAAGTCATATTAAGCGAGATAGAACCTCCACTCCACAACAATACAATCAAGCCGTAGGGACTTTGCCTTAAGAGAGATAAAGGTGTACCTCATTGATCCCTATCCGAGTACGTATGTCCTTTTCTTAAGACGATGCAAAGACTATTTTCCTACACCTTGTGACGGTTAAATCTCCCTTAAAATGAAGACACATCTCTTCTCCTAAAATCAATCAACCAACTACCCTAAACCCGTAGGAACTTTGACCACAGTCAAAGAACTCCTCATACCCTTTAGGGGAACTACAGATACTCTGATTCCACTCCCGTAAGGATATGTAGGCATAAGATGCGATATCTTATCTAGTATACTTAGAAATAAACCCCTAGGTCTTTAAACTCTTAAGCAGATAAACACATAGCAATAAACAAATATAAAACAAGAGGTTCCTGTAGAGTACTACTGAAACTTAGGATGCTAGTACCTTCCCTAAGTTTAACCAACCCCCGAACCTAAAACAATCTAGCTTGCATTTGCATTGCATTGTGGGAATTTCAATCTTTATCCCTTCCTTTGGACAAATCAAAGTTCGGTTGCAAATTGAATTAAAGATTCAAACTAATCAATAGTTTGGTATCCAAATTTCACCGCGACACACTCAAAGGAACATTATTGATAAAACAAGTACCTTTGATAGCACGCTCCTTATCCATCGATTGAGTTCCTACCACAGCAAACACTTTACCACTGACCTGAGGCGCCTGAGTCCTCCTCGGCTTCTTACAATGAGTACTAATATGACCTTTCTCACCGCAGTTATAGCAAGTAGGCATATTAGTCTTGCACTCCGCCATCACGTGGCCCGACTTCCCACACTTGAAGCACTTCTTCATCTCATGAGGACAATCACTAACACGATGCCCCGCGGAACTGCACCGAAAACATTTCAAATCCATCGATGCTCTCCGCTCTCTGAACTTCTTATCAACAACAACCTTCTATTTTCCCTTATCAGCTGGCATGCTGTAAGGAGTACCACCAAACCTCTGCTTACCCTTACGGTCATTCGCAACCTTATAGTGTGCAATCCTTGCCCGGTTGTCATTATCATAAATCCTGCTTCTGCTCACCAGCTCAGGGTAGTTCCTGATCTTCTGACAAGCTATCCCCATCTTGATCTCCGGAGGCAATCCATTCTCAAACTTCAAACACTTAGAAGTCATTGCCTCATCAGCATTGTAATGGGGACAATACTGAGCCAGCTCTTCAAATCTAGCAGCATACTTTGCTACAGACAGGTTACCCTGCTTCAGCTCCAAAAACTTAATCTCCTTAGCACTTCTGATATCCTCCGAAAAATACTTCTCCGTAAAAATCGTCCGAACCACCTCCCAAGTAGTTGTAGTTCACGCACTTCATTTTCTGCTGCGATGACATTTTGAAAAGTAGCCAGAGACTCGTAACTTGACGATGATTCCAACGCGCATTCCAGATTACCCAGAAGCTTACGCTGGATGGAATGCCCTTAGCAGTTTTGGCTCTGATATATCCGTAGTTGGGATTCGTCGTTTCTTCTTGGTCATAACAATCACTTCAAGCAGTGGAAATAACATAACAAGGGCGAACATTCCTTGGGCTGTTGAACAAATTCTAATGATAGAAAGGAGGGGAGGGAAGGATGCGCGCCAGACAGAGGGAAAGCCGACACAATCTATCTTACTAGCTATTCAGTGGATTCCTAGCCCATAACTCATGGTAGAAAACACCAAAGGGTACTGCTCGCTTTGTTTCTCTTTATGTGGCAAGGAAAGAAAGAAGAATGCACCAAAATGCAGGTGCTGCACCAAACGCAGGTGGTTGTTTCTTGTTGTAAGTGAATGCAACAAACAGACCAGCCTCCAATCTCTGGCGACTGTTGTCCCACCAAGCCTCAACTTCACCCTCCAACATGTGAGTACCAAACCTCACCTTCTGCTCATCACTACAACCCATAGTCCTGAAAATCTTCTCAATCGCTTTCAGCCATTTCTGTGCAGCTTCCGGATCCAAAATTCCTCCTTCAAACTTTGGTGGCTTATTACTCTGGAACTGCGTCAAATCTATGAATTGCGCACCCGCAGCCAGATTCTGATTGGCCACCACCTGCGCCATCGCTTGCATAGCTGCAGCCAGAGCAACATCATTCCTTCCTGCCATACTGCTCAACCAAAACAACACAGACTCAAAAGACACACAACCTCTATCCTAAGGACAGACTCAAAACACTACACTGGCCGGACGGACCGACCTGCTCTGATACCAACTTGTAACACCCCACTCCCCAAATTTAAATAAAATGCGAACAATTCAATTAAAATGTCAGAGTCTCCTTTACAAAAGTGGGATATTACTTTTCACCAGAAATTCGACAAGAACATTTTATCAAAAGATTTTCAAAATAAGCAGCGGAAAGAAAATTATTTAGTCACACACACACACACACACACATACACACACACACACACACACACACAAACACACACACACACACACACACACACACACACACACACACACACACACACACACACACATATATATATATATATATATATATATATATATATATATATATATATATATATATATATACATCATCTCATACATCAAGTTCGGTCATCAGCCCAAAATATACAAAACATCATCAATAGAATCCATCATCAAAACATGATACGACACAGAGTATAAACAAAATCATCAGATAGGAAATAAACTCCCCAAAGCCCCGTGTTATGTATCAGAGCATCCTAGACTCGATCAGCACACCGCTATCCAACTAGCTAAACACCTGGATTATCTGTACTTCCGAAGAAGCACAGACCACAACAACAACAAAGGGGTGAGAAATCATGATCGAAATGTAACGGTAAATATTTACATGAAATAAAGGCAGTAAATAAATACATCATCACCCCACAAATCATAATACACGATCTACTGTTCAATCATCAATCACAGCATACAAAAATGCACAAATGCAACTCAACACATGCATGCGCTACCGACTTAAACTTAGGATAGATCGCATACACTCCATCCGAGCAACGATCTATCCCTAACACGCTCCTCCTGAGCCCATATAATCAAATCTCAGGATAGATTGCATACACTCCATCCGAGCAACAATCTATCCCTACCACGATTACGGGTGAATCGCATACACTCCATCTGAGCAACGATTCAACTCCGCAATCGCCGATGGACACTTGGCCATCAACCCTCCTCAAGGGAGCAACACGATCCTACTGATCTCATCATGCATCATGCTATGCATACACCAACATCAAGCACACTAGGTGCACACGATCCTATTGATCCATCATCATACAACACACAACCATCAAGCACACAAGGTACACACGATCCTACTAATCCATCATCATACATCGCATATATATATATATATATATATATATATATATATATATATATATATATATATATATATATATATATATATATATATATATATATATATATATATATATATATATATATATATATATATATATATATATATATATATATATATATATATATATATATATATCACAACCAATCAATCGAATTAATCACATTAGACATCAGCAAAACAGCCCTATAACACTCAACATACACCCAACATCCTGGCAATATCTCTATATATCAAACAGATCACAATCATCAACATCAGATGAACACAACTCAAATAAAACAAAATCCTGCTATGTTCGCTACCTTGCTCGCTACACGAACTCCTAACGAACTCTCGCTACACGTTCGCCTAGCGAACCTACTCGCGAATCACACTTCTGAGCTACTGGAAGTGTTCGCTACCACCTCGCTGGGACTTCGCCTCGCGAATCCTTCGCTACACCACTCGCCTAGCGAACCTGCTAGTGAGTACAGAAAAATGGCCACTGGAATGGCTCGCGCCCTAGCTCGCCTAGCGAGCACCTAGCGAATGCTCGCTACTCACTCGCCTAGCGATGAACTAGCGATTGTCTGCGATTTCAGAAAAATCCCACTGTGCAGAATCTCAATAGCAGCTCAAAACTCAACAAATTCTCTCTAGATCAGTACCAACAACCTCAACTTAGCATTCTACATAAATTCTACCCAACTAATTCTAAAATCATCCGATAAAACACCAACTTCTGTCGATTAATCCACTTTCGACTTAAAACCTTAATCTACTTCGAAATATCTAATTCACCCAAACAATCATCAAACATTACATGCAATGATTCCACCATGAACAACAAAATCAGAAACTTAATCAACCACATGCAATCATCATCATGCAATTCATCATCATCAAGACCTATGGGGTTAAGGACTCCCTAACTACCCTTATTCATGCATTACCAATTTCCCATCTATTTTCTCCCCCTTACCTCAATAAGCAGCTTAATCGATGATAATCCGCAAATTCCAACAACTTGATCTTCTTCCTCCTCTTGCTCAAGCTTGCTTCACTTTACCGTGTCCTTGATTCTCCTTCCTTTGATCGTGCTTCTTTCTCTTCAATTCTTTCTAAATGTCACTCTTGCCATTAATCCCAAATAATAAAGAAAATCTTATTTTCTTGTATTCCAAATTAATTCTAATAATATAAACCCTCATAATATTAATATCCATAGTAATAATAATAATTTTAACATTACTATTAATTATTAATTTATTATCATTATCATTTATAATATATTAATATTAAAGGCCACAACTTCTCAAATAATTAAAATGGGCGTTACAACTCTCCCCCACTTTAATTATTTTCGTCCTCGAAAATACCTGATGGAAACAATTCTGGATACGCTTCCCGCATCCTGCTTTCCAATTCCCAGGTCACACTGCTCCTGCAACACCTCCCCAAGCTACTCTCACCAAAGGTATCTCCTTCCCTCGGAGTCGCTTCATATTACGATCCTCAATCCTCAATGGCATCGTCTCAACAATAAGATTCTCTCTTACTTGAACATCATCTCTATGAATCACATGAGATGGATCTGATACATACTTCCGAAGTTGCGACACATGAAACACATCATGTAAGTTCGAAAGCTCCGGCGGCAATGCCACCCTATAAGCCACAACACCAATCCTCTGTAAAATCTGATACGGCCCAACATCATACCATTTGCCGAAAATTCACAAACCATGCTTAAGTCTCTGAACTGCTCAATTAGCTCCATCTCTTTCACCATCAAAGTCGACATATGAATTGTCTTCCTGCTCAAAGCATCCGCAACCATATTCGCTTTTCCTGGATGATAGCTTAGACTGAAATCATAATCCTTCAAGAATTCCAACCATCTTCTCTGTCTCATATTCAACTCCTTCTGATCAAACAGATACTTCAAGCTCTTATGATCACTGAATACCTCAAATCTCGAACCATACAAATAGTGCCTCCAGATCTTCAACACAAAAACTACCGCAGCCAATTTAAGGTCATGAGTAGGATAATTCCTTTCATGCACCCTCAATTTCCGCGAAGCATAAGCTACCACTTTTCCATTCTGCATAAGAACTCCTCCTAATCCCATCTTAGACGCATCACAATACACCACAAAAGGCTCACCCGAATTTGGAAAAACCAACACTGGTGCTGAAGTCAATCTCTTTTTCAGTTCCTCAAAACTTTCCTCACAAGCCGCATCCCACACAAAAACTTGATCCTTTCGTGTCAACTGAGTCAATGGCAACGCCAATTTGGAAAATCCTTCAATAAACCTCCGGTAATACCCTGCCAAACCCAAAAAGCTTCTAACTTCTGTTACCGTCTTCGGCGGTTCCCACTGTAACACCGCACTCACCTTTGATGGGTCTACTGCCACACCGTCACCAGAAATCACATGCCCCAAGAAACTCGCGGTCTTCATCCAGAACTCACACTTCGACAACTTGGCAAACAACTTGTTATCTTTCAACACCTGCAAAGCAATCCTCAAATGCTCTGCATGCTCTTCTTTCGACTTAGAATAAATCAGTATATCATCAATGAACACAACAACAAACTGATCCAAATAAGAATGGAAGATCCGATTCATATATTCCATAAATACTCCTGGCGCATTAGACACTCCAAAAGGCATCACTGTATACTCATAATGCCCATATCGAGTTCTAAACGCCGTCTTCTGAATATCACCTTCTTTCACTCTGATCTGATGATAACCCGACCTCAAATCAATCTTACTGAACACACGAGCTCCCACCAACTGATCCATCAAATCATCAATCCTTGGAAGAGGATATTTGTTCTTGATGGTCACTTTATTCAACTGACGGTAATCGATGCACAAACGCATACTACCATCCTTCTTTTTCACCAACAACACTGGAGCTCCCCACGGTGACACACCCGGTCTGATAAACTTTCTATCCAACAACTCCCCAATCTGAGACTTCAACTCGGCCAATTCCACTGCCAACATCCTGTACGGCGCCATAGAAATAGGCCTCGTACCAGGAACAAGATAAATGCTAAACTCAACTTCTCTCTTCGGAGGTAATTCCAAAACATCATCAGGGAACACCTCTAGAAACTCATTCACCACCACCAACTCACCCAATAACGTCTTGCTGTCAACAGATAATGACGCAAACAAAGCAAACACCTTAGCTTCATCTTCCAACAAGACCCTCAATTCCTTATTAGACAAGGAATCTGCCACTGCTTCCTCTTCTGGAGCAAGGAACAACAACACCTTCCGAAAACAATTGATGTAGACTCGGTTGAACTCCAACCAGTTCATACCTAGAATAACATCCAAACCACCAAGTGGTAGACAAATCAGATCTACCCTAAAATTTCTACCGAAAATAGTCAGTGGACACTTCAAGCACACCAAAGAAGTAGTCACTGAACCAATAGAGGGAGTTTCGATAGTCATCCACTGCTCAAGAGTAGACGACACCAAACCTAACCTCTTCACACAATCGACAGAAATGAACAAGTGGGTTGCACCCGTATCAATCATAGCAATCAAAGGAACATTATTGATAAAACAAGTACCTTTGATAGCACGCTTCTTATCCATCGATTGAGTTCCTACCACAACAAACACTTTACCACTGACCTGAGGTGCCTGAGTCCTCCTCGGCTTCTCACAATGAGTACTAATATGACCTTTCTCACCGCAGTTATAGCAAGTAGGCATATTAGTATTGCACTCCACCATCACGTGGCCCGACTTCCCACACTTGAAGCACTTCTTCATCTCATGAGGATAATCACTAACACGATGCCCCGCGGCACCGCATCGAAAACATTTCAAATCCATCGATGCTCTCCGCTCTCTGAACTTCTTATCAGCAACAACCTTCTGTTTTCCCTTATCAGCCGACACGCTGTAAGGAGTACCCCAAACTCTGCTTACCCTTACGGTCATTCGCAACCTTATAGTGTGCAATCCTTGCCCGGTTGTCATTATCATAAATCCTGCTTCTACTCACCAGCTCAGGGTAGTTCCTGATCTTCTGACAAGCTATCCCCATCTTGATCTTCGAACACAATCCATTCACAAACTTCAAACACTTAGAAGTCATTGCCTCATCAGTATTGTAATGGGGATAATACTGAGCCAGCTCTTCAAATCTAGCAGCATACTCTGCTACAGACAGGTTACCTTGCTTCAGCTCTAGAAACTCAATCTCCTTAGCACTTATGATATGCTCCGGAAAATACTTCTCCAGAAAAATATTCCGAACCACCTTCCAAGTAATGGCAGTTCACGCAGCCTCCAATGTCTGGCGACTGTTGTCCCACCAAGCCTCAGCTTCACCCTCCAACATGTGAGTACCAAACCTCACCTTCTGCTCATGACTGCAACCCATAGTCCTGAAAATCTTCTCAATCGCTTTCAGCCATTTTTGTGCAGCTTCCGGATCCAAAATTCCTCCTTCAAACTTTGGTGGCTTATTACTCTAGAACTGTGTCAAATCTCTGAATTACGCACCCGCATCCAGATTCTGATTGGCCACCATCTGCGCCATCGCATGCATAGCTGCAGCCAGAGCTGCATCATTCCTTCCTGCCATACTGCTCAACCAAAACAATACAGGGTCAAAAGACACACAACCTCTATCCTAAGGACAGACTCAAAACACTACACTGGCCGGACGAACCGACCTGCTCTGATACCAACTTGTAACACCCCACTCCCCAAATTTAAATAAAACGCGAACAATTCAATTAAAATGTCAGAGTCCTTTACAAAAGTGGGATATTACTTTTCACCAGAAATTCGACAAAAACATTTTATCAAAAGATTTTTAAAATAAGCAGCGGAAAGAAAATTATTTAGTCATACATATATATATATATATATATATATATATATATATATATATATATATATATATATATATATATATATATATATATATATATATATATATATATATATATATATATATATATATATATATATATATATATATATATATATATATATATATATATATATATATATATATATATATATATATATATATATATATATATATATATATATATATATATATATATATATATATATATATATATATATATATATATATATATATATATATATATATATATATATATATATATATATATATATATATATATATATATATATATATATATATATATATATACATCATCTCATATATCAAGTTCGGTCATCAGCCCAAAATATATAAAACATCATCAATAGAATCCATCATCAAAACATGATACGACACAGAGTATAAACAAAATCATCAGATAGGCAATATACTCCCCAAAGCCCCGAGTTATGTATCAGAGCATCCTAGACTCGATCAGCACACCGCTATCTAACTATCTAAACACCTGGATTATCTGTACTTCCGAAGAAGCACAGACCACAACAACAGCAAAGGGGTGAGAAATCATGATCGAAATATAAAGGTAAATATTTACATGAAATAAAGGCAGTAAATAAATACATCATCACCCCACAAATCATCATACACGACCTAGTGTTCAATCATCAATCACAGCATACAATAATGCACAAATGCAACTCAACACATGCATGCGCTACCGACTTAAACTCAGGATAGATCACATACACTCCATCCGAGCAACGATCTATCCCTACCACGCTCCTCCTGAGCCCATATAATCAAATCTCAAGATAGATCGCATACACTCCATCTGAGCAACGACCTATCCCTACCACAACTACGGGTGAATCACATACGCTCCATCCGAGCAACGATTCAACTCCGTAATCGCCGATGGACACTTGGCCATCAACCCTCCTCAAGGGAGCAACACGATCCTACTGATCCCATCATGCATCATGCTATGCATGCACCAACATCAAGCACACTAGGTGCACACGATCCTACTGATCCATCATCATACAACACACAACCATCAAGCACACAAGGTACAGACGATCCTACTGATCTATCATCATACATCGCATATATATATATATATATATATATATATATATATATATATATATATATATATATATATATATATATATATATATATATATATATATATATATATATATATATATATATATATATATATATATATATATATATATATATATATATATATATATATATATATATATATATATATATATATATATATATATATATATATATATATATATATATATATATATATCACACAATCAATCAATCGAATTAATCACATTAGACATCGGCAAAACAACCCTATAACACTCAACATACACCCAACATCCTTGCACTATCTCTGTACATCAAACAAATCACAATCATCAACATCAGATGAACACATCTAAAATAAAACAAAATCTTGTTACGTTCGCTACCTTGATCGCTACGCGAGCTCCTAGCGAACGCTCGCTACACGTTCGCCTAGCGAACCTGCTCGCGAATCACACTTCTGAGCTACTAGAAGTGTTCGCTACCACCTCGCTGGGACTTCGCCTCGCGAATCCTTCGCTACACCACTCAGCTAGCGAACCTGCTAGCGATTACAGAAAAATGGCCACTGGAATGTCTCGTGACCTAGTTCGCCTACCGAGCACCTAGCGAATGTTCTCAACTCACTCGCCTAGCGATGAGCTAGCGAGTGTCTGCGATTTCAGAAAAATCCCACTGTGCAGAATCTCAATAGCAGCTCAAAACTCAACAAATTCTCTCTAGATCAGTACCAACAACCTCAACTTAGCATTCTACATAAATTCTACCCAACTAATTCTAAAATAATTCGATAAAATATCAACTTCTGCCGATTAATCCACTTTCGGCTTAAAACCTTAATCTACTCCGAAATATCATATTCACCCAAACAATCATCAAACATTACATGCAATGATTCCACCATGAACAACAAAATCAGAAACTTAATCAACCACATGCAATCATCATCATGCAATTCATAATCATCAAAACCTATGGGGTTAAAGACTCCCCAACTACCCTTATTCATGCATTACCAATTTCCCATCTATTTTCTCCCCCTTACCTCAATAAGCAGCTTGATCGATGATAATCCGCAAATTCCAACAGCTTGATCTTCTTCCTCCTCTTGCTCAAGCTTGCTTCACTTTACCGTGTCCTTGCTTCTCCTTCCTTTGATCGTGCTTCTTTCTCTTCAATTCTTTCTAAATGCCACTCTTGCCCTTAATCCCAAATAATAAAGAAAATCTTATTTTCTTGTATTCCAAATTAATTCCAATAATATAAATCCTCATAATATTAATATCCATAATAATAATAATAACAATAATAATAATAATAATATTAACATTACTATTAATTATTAATTTATTATCATTATCATTTATAATATATTAATATTAAAGGCCACAACTTCTCAAATAATTAAAATGGGCGTTACAGTAATAATTGCTTGACTTGGTCATGAAGGTCGTGTATTATTTGTCGGCCTTCGCCATGGGAATTTGATTGTACCCCGAGTACGCGTCCATGAATGACATCGGTTTAAAACCTGCAGAATTGTCGACGAGTTTGTCGATGTTAGGTAACGGGTAAGCATCTTTAAGACATGCCCGGTTGAGATCAGTATAGTCAACACATATCCTCTATTTTCCATTATGTTTTTTAACTAGTATAACATTGGATAGCCAGGTTGTGCACTGCGATTCCGATATAAAATTTGCTTCTAGGAGGTGTTTTATAGATTTTTCAACAACCTCCGCTTTCTCGGGAGACTTCCTACCCCTATGTTGGACTACGGTCGTAGCGGCCAAATCTATGGTGAGGTGGTGGCATGCTACGTCGGTGTCGAGGCCGGGCATCTCAACAGCACTCCATGCGAATATGTCAGCATTCTCCCGGAGGCAGATCTTTAGTTTCTTCCACGCCAGGTCAGAGAGTCCAGTGCCAATCTTCACGCTTCTTCTTGGGTCATCTCTGAGCTCGAAGACTCCGTCTGGAATGGGGTATATTATGTGGGAAAGCTTCCCGTTGTCTGCTGGAGGTGCGTCCTCAGACTCCGCGGTTTTCTCCTGCTTGCTGGAGAACCTGCTGTCGTGGTCGACGAAGTTAACGCGGGATAGTGGCTTCTGCTCAGTAGCCCGAGCTGATTTGTTGGTCATCTTAGGGGTGATGTTGATTGAGTTGAGTCCTTTGATTGCTGCCTCAAAACATCTCCTGGCCTCTTTAATGTTCCTGTGGAGGGTGATGACTCGTCCCCTGGTCGTGTAGTACTTCATCTTTAGGCCTACTGCAGATGGCACTGCGGTCAGTTTATCTAAAGTCGGCATTCCCAGTATACACTGATACAGAGATGGACACTCAATCACCAAAAAACGGACCTTTACTTTCCTGGCGGTCTCCTCGGCTCCGAATGTGACGAGCAGCTCCACGTATCGCCAAGGGTTTGTGGTGGTGCCGTTGAAGCCTTGTAAGCTGTAGCCGACATATGGTGTTAGGTGGCTCTCGTTGAGTTGGAGGGTCATAAATAGATGGGCGTACATTATATCCACCGAACTCCCTTGGTTGACTAGGATTTGGTGTACGTCAAAGTTTACCATCTAGGCCCTGATCAAGAGGGGGATGCTGGAGTTGGGCGCACCCCCGGGATCTCCTCGAGGTAGAAGGTAATCAGGTTCAATTGACCTTTGAGCTTGTCGAGGGTGGCGTTCATCTTTGAGCTTTTATCGATCAGCTCCTTAAGCTTTCTCTTGACCGACCCGACCAAGAGCTTGCTGGGACCCCCACCGGATATGACTAAGGCGGCGGGGAAGTCCTCCCATGGACTGCGGGAGAACAATAGTGTGGCAGGCTCACTGAGAAGGAGAAAATCCTCTGACCGAGAGACGCACAGGGCGACCTGCAGTCCGGGTTCTTCGGAGGGTGGCGACACTTCCTCGACCCTCTTGGCTTCGCGAGTCTCTTGTCGAGGAGCCTCGCCTCTCCGGGTGTACTATTTCAAGTGCCCCTCCTTGATTAGGATCTCGATTTTATCCTTGAGGTGGATGCAATCTTGCATGACATCTCCATGACTCTAGTGGAATCAACAGTATTTGGGTTTGTCGACGTTGGGCTTCGGGGGCGTCGGTTTCGAGAAACGGACACCGCCTATCCGAAATTATGAATTGATACACTCGACCAAGATGCACTTGAAGGAAGCTGTAAGTAGCGTGTACTCAGTGAACCATCCTGTCAGCCCCCTCTGATCACAGGGTCGATCTTCTCTTCTTCTTTCCCCGCCTCTTCGAGGAACAATGGCCTCCTCGGGCCTGGCACCCCTGACGCCCTCTTGATTCCGCGTGTCGCGGGAATCATGGGAGACCTTTATTTTCTCATACTGGACGCATGATTGGGCCTTGAGGAGGAGGGCATTCAAGGTGCTAGGTCGTTCGATCTCGACGGCCTTGGCAAAGTCGATGCGAGGATGCAGTCCTCACTCGATCAGGAATTTCTTCATATCGTCTGAGGTGGCAACCTGGACAGTTTCTTGGTTGAATCTCTCTATATAGTCTCAGAGAGGGTCGTTCTTTCCCTGGATGATGGCTTCCAGGGCTACCTTTGTCTTTGGATGGAGGCGGGAAGCTGTGAAGTGCCTAGAGAACTGCCTCTTTAGTTCGTCCCAGAAGGTGATGGACTCAGGCGTGAGGCGCTTGTACCACGTCATGGCACCCTTTCACAGGGTAGTTGGAAATATCCTGCATTTAATGGCTCCCTGTATGTTCCGATAGTCGAGCATCGCATTGATGCTTTCTATGTGATTGTTTGGGTTGGTCGTGCCATTGTATGTCGCTAAGGGCGGAGGCTTTTCCATCCCGACGAGCATTGGAGTCTCCTTGATGGCCCTGGATAGTGGTGAGCGCTGGTCATCCTCGTCGCTCCTAACATGCGACAGAGAAGGGAAAAGGTAACCGAGATTGTTTCTGCTTCGTCGGGGAGAACTCATCAAGAGGCTCCTCGGGCGGCTCTTTGGCTTGCTGGTGCCTCCTTCGGCTTTGTTCCTTTTCTACATGGGGAAGCGTCGCTGCTTCCGGGGAGGTGAGCGGTTGCGCTTTTGGGAGGCCACTGGCTGAGGCCGCTCCAAGCGAGGGCGATTCCTAGTAGGCCGGGGAGAAGGGATTTGGGAGTCGTCGTGTCGTGTCCTCCGCGGGGGAGGAGAGGGTCTGCTGGAGATGAGGCGACGATGTCTCTGCGGGGGAGAGCGCGATTCTCGCTCCTCGACCATCCCTATACACTCGTTTTGCTGAAAGATCATCAGGTTGGTCTGGTTGATCGTAGCGAATAGGGCCACCATTGTGGGGTCGGCACCGGGTGGCACCAGAATAGGCTGGTAAACAGCCGGGGAGGTGAGCGGTCGTGCTTTTGGGAGGCCACTGGCTGAGGCCACTCCAAGCGAGGGCGATGCCTAGTAGGTCGGGGAGAAGGGCTTTGGGAGTCGTTGTGTCGCGTCCTCCGCGGGGGAGGAGAGGGCCTGTTGGAGATGGGGTGACGATGTCTCTGCGGGGGAGAGCGTGATTCTCGCTCCTTTTCGAGCATCCCTATTCGCTCGTTTTGCTGAAAGATCATCAGATTGGTCTGGTTGATCGTAGCGAATAGGGCCACCATGGTGGGGTCGGCGCCGGGTGGCACCAGAATAGGCTGGTAGACAGCGGGCTATCAAAACGGTGGGCGGCGTTAAAGACCGCGTCTTCCGAGGAGGGAGAGGTTGTAACACCCATTTTAATTATTTAGTCATTTTATTATAATTATAATTATTATGTGTTGGTGTGCCCTTTGGTGGGGGTGTGTTGGATGATGATTGGTGGGTGTCCCTGATATGGGAGGATTATTGGTGGTGTTTTGGTGTGGATATAATAATATAATAAATAATAGTAATATTGGTGGTGATATTATTATTATTATTATTATTATTATTATATTTGTTATTATTATTAATATTATTATGACTTTTGGTGAGTTAATATTATTATTATTATTATTATTATTATTATTAGTAATATTATTAATATGGAGAATATAATATTATTATTAATATGGTTATTATATTATTATGATTATTGGTGAGATGATAATATTGTTATTATTATTATGGTTACTACTATTAATATTTAGTAATATTATATTATTATCATTATTAGTTGGGATTAGAATATTAAGAATAAGATATAAGTTGAAGGGGTAAGAAGGGAATTAAGGTGAGAGAAGAGAAAACGGATACGAGAGAATTGGAAGAGTTGGGAGAAAGAACGATAGAAGTTAGAAGAACGGGAAAGAGAGCGAAGAACGAAGGAGAAGAGGGAAAGTCAGAATTGGCCAACCTTGGAGGATTTCTTCACCGATCAGATCGATTAACAAGGTAAGGGGGGAGAAACTTGATTGGGATGGTATTTACATGTATAGGGTAGTGGGGATTCCTTAACCCCGTAGGAATGTATCGGTGTATGAAGTTTTATGTTGACATGCCTATAATTGTTGATTGATATTGAGAATTGGCATTTGATAAAACAATGAGGAATTGATATATGTCGATGTTGATGAATTGTTGCTTTTGGTGAGTTTGGGGTATTGGTTGGGTTTACGGTTTTAGGGAAGTTCTGTGTAATCTTTTGATGTATCGATAGAATGTTTAAGTGTGGATTCTGGAATATGGATTAGGGAGTGAGTTGTTTGAATTACGTGCACTATTGATACTAAGAATAAGATGAGGATTAAAGTTGAAATGTTAGGCTTGAATTTGGCTCTGGTAGCACTTCAGAGCAGTAGAAAATTTGGTGGATCACAACATTCGCTGGGCTTCGCCTGACGAATGAAGGCGAGTATTCGCCTGGCAAACTGTGGCGAGTGATAGCGAATAATTCTGAATTAAATCCCAGACCAAAAGGGTAAGAACTTCGCCTGGCGAATGCCAGCGAAGGTTCGCTACGGGGATTCGCTTGGTGAATGTCCCAACGAACGTAGCAGAAAAATATGACTTTTTGTGACGTTTGGCCTTGAGCTTTGATCTTGTGTGATCCCTTTGGCCATGATGAAGTGATAGAGTGGTGATTGTAGGATTTAATTGGAGTACTTGGTGATAGTAAGTGATCCCTTAATAATTTTATTTTAAGTGGATGATTAGTTGGAGTATTCGCGAGTGGTGGGATGTGTTTATACTTGGTGTTAGAATATGAGATTGCTCACTGTGTGATTTGAATTATATGATGTTGGTGTGTAATATATCTATACCTATATGCATTGTCGTGTGATGATATGATCAGGAGGATCGTGTGCACTTAGTGTGCCTGAATATAATAGTTATGCATTGGTGTCGTGCATATCATGGTGTTTGGTGGGATGAATCATATCTCAGGAGGAGCGTAAGGGATTCATCCGTACTCATTTGTGGAGAATGGTGGGAGATAGATCATATCTCAGTAGGAGCGTAAGTGATCTGCCGGGGATAGATCATATCTCAGAAGGAGCGTAAGTGATCTGTCCAAGGTTCGATTGAATGAACCAATGAGTCGGTACCGCATGCATGGTGTTGAGTTGCATATTTGCATTATAATATGCTATATTGTAATTTGAACAGTAGGTTCGTGATTGGTGTTGTGGGGTGAATATTGGGGTGTTGGGGTGTTTTACTACCTTGTTTACATGTATTACATTACCAATATATTTTGATCATGTTTTCTCACCCCTTTGTTGTTGTTATGGTCTGTGCTTCTTCGGAAGTACAGATAATCCAGGTACTTAGCTAGCTTGGATTATGGTGTGCCAGTCGAGTCTAGGATGCTCTGATACGTAGCACGGGACTTGGGTGTTTTTATCTGTTTTATGCTGAACTTGTATTTTGTTCCTGTGAACGTATCAAAAACCTTTGTTGGATTTTACTATTTAATATTCCGTTGTATTTGGAGAAAAACCTTTTTATAAGGAAATGTTGGTTTTGCTATGTGATATCCCACTTGGGAAGAAAAACTCTGATGTTTATTTGTAATGTTTATTATTTTAATTGTTTTGGGGAGTGGGGTGTTACAATTGGTATCAGAGCAGGTTGGTCCGTCCGACCAGTGTTGTTGAGTCGAGTTGAGTCTGTCCTTTAGGATAGAGTTGAGTATCTTTTAACCTGGTGTTGTTATTTCTGAGCAGTATGGCAGGAAGGAACGATGCTGCGTTGGCTGCTGCTATGCAAGCAATGGCGCAGGCGGTTGCTAATCAGAACCAAACTGCAGATGCCCAATTCAGGAGTTTGGCGCAGTTTCGGAGCAACAAGCCGCCGACGTTTGAAGGAGGAATTCTGGATCCTGAAGCTACACAGAAGTGGCTGAAGGCAATTGAGAAAATTTTCAGGACTATGGATTGTAATGATGAGCAAAACGTGAGGTTTGGTACTCACATGCTGGAGGGTGAGGCTGAAGCTTGGTGGGACAACAGTCGCCAAAGATTGGAAGCTGCTGGGACTGCTATTACTTGGGAGGTGGTTCGGAAAGGTTTTCTGGAAAAGTTTTTTCCGGAAGATATTCGAAGCGCTAAGGAGATTGAATTTTTAGAGCTGAAGCAGGGTAGTATGACTGTAGCAGAGTACACTGCTAAGTTTGAGGAGCTGGTGCAGTATTGTCCTCACTACAATATTGAGGGGGCGATGACTTCTAAGTGTTTAAAGTTTGAGAATAGACGGCGTCCAGAGATTAAGTTGGGGATTGCTTGTCAGAAGATCAGGAGTTATCCTGAGTGTCGCTACTGCGAAAATCAGCGCCGACTGACAGAAGAGTCGCCACCGTGCGTTATTTATCCCAAGGAGGGAAAGGAAACGCTCGAAGTAAACCTAACGCAAAGACGGGAAAAGGTATGGTCATCGCAACCAAAACCTGGATTCGGGAGTCGGTTACGCAAAGGGAAGGTATTAGCACCCCTCACGTCCATCGTACTCGATGGGATCCACGCTTGCTTGTTTGTACGGATTACACTTCTATCTAAACTAAAGGATGAGGTCTGAAAAGAAAAGAAAACATGACTCGGCAAAGCATCGCACTTTATGCCTACGTATTCCCGTCTGGAACGAGAAATCAGAGTCAACGTAGTTCGCCTAACTACGGGGGAAGGTGGGGAAGGTTGCTCGCTAGGATATCGCATCCTATGCCTACGTACTTCCATACAGCATGGAAGATCAGAGCAAATGTAGTTCGGGCTACGCACGACACAAGCTGTTCAAGTGTCTTTTATGAAAAATCTCACCTTAAACAAGGGTTTTCTCATTGCAAAAAGGTTGATGTTTGTTCAAATCTTTTGACGGAAGAAATGAATTGATTTCTGTTATAACCTTTATTAATGTTTTTCTGTTGTTTTGAAGAAAGAAGAGATGACACTCTAAAATCCTAGGGTTGAAAAGGGGATAAAATCTACCCTAATGTTATCATGCATGGGTTAACTCCTAATGTCTATCATGCTCCTCTCTTGCGCAGAGAGAAACAGAGACCCTAAGGGATAAACGGAAACAGAAACAACAGATATATATATACAATAAAGCAGTAAAATGCATGGATGCAACAATACGAGCGAGGCAAGGGAGTCCCACTCAACCTCGAACCTAGAAAACAATAGGCAAAAGTGAACAAAATTCACTTTCAACCTAACAAGTTAAACAGCAAACAATACAGTCAGGGAAATTCAATCAATACATCAAGAATTAAAACAGCTAAAACTAAACAGCAAAGCAATCTTCATCAGCACAGCCTTCAAGCAAGGTCTCTATCTTCAGGCTTCAAGCAAGCATCAGTCTTCATCTTCAATCTCTCAATGGCTTTTCTTCAAGTCCTAATCTCCAAGCTGAGGAACCAATCACAGGAATGAACTGGGTGTTAAGCAATTAGTTGACCACCAAAGGTGGCAAACAGACTGCTAACAACACATAGAATGTTTTCTCTCAAGAGTTCTATCCCTTAGACATTAGCACCAAGCCTTCCAAAGGAAGGGGGTGAGTGTCTTAGAGAGACTCTGCATCATAAAGAGGGATGGAGTCAATCAAGACCTTCCATATTTGTGAATCAAGTTTCTTACTCTAGAGCTCTGCCTAACTTCTAGATCCTATAACCTTCAACAGCTGCCAACAAGAGATACTCCTCATCAACTCTGGAAGTTGGTCTTCATTTTCTTTGATCTTCAAATGGGCTTCATCAACACAGTCTTCAGCTCAAACCCCAAGCCCCAAACATGCCCAATACCCCACACAGTCAAATAATAACCCTAAAGAGGGCACACCACACAGTCAATCGAATACAAGCAATATACTAATAGTAATAGGGGAAGCCTAATATTTTCTAAGGGATCTATTATCTACCCATAACCCCTATAGTCCCATACCCCAAAATCAAATTAAAATTCCTAAAAGAAATGATCTATCTCACCTATGTTCACTTAAAACCCTAATTTTGATCACTCTGATCTCACCTAATCAAATCATCTAAAAATTAATCCTAAAATTATGAATTAAATCCTATGGGGAATCTAAAGTCCTAAGTTAATCACCATAAAAAGAATGGACCCTAAATCTAAGGGGAGCTAATTGAACTAAAATCAACAAAATTAAGTACTAAACTAAATCACTTAAAAAGCTATTAAAAAGAAAAATACACAAAAAATACTAAAACACAATAAAATGCTAATTTTATTATTGGATGTTTTTCTTACCAGAATTATTGACCTAATGCAAAAAGAAGCAATTAAAAATATCAATTTTCTGATTTTATATGATTTTTTTAAGATGCTAAAAATATAAAAGAAAAATAAAATCAAGAAATGAATTAAAATGGGGAGGGGGTGCTACTAGTAAAGACGCCTAGTTATAATGTTGAATGGGCCAGGAAGGGGGTGGTGCGTATAGCAAATGTCTGGGCCCATGTTCATTCAGAAATTGAATTAAAAAACAAAAGAAAAAATGTTAAAAGCACGGTGTATTTAGCAAGGAATTATAGTGTATTTCTGGTTGGGCTTCAAGACGGGTGTGCGCATAGCAAAGTGTGGCTAGGCCCAGGATCACGTTTTAAGTGAAACGCAGCGTATTGCTGCGTTCACTTTCCCTCCGTTTTCAACTTTGAATAAGGGCCCTTGGATTGAGTCTCAGAGTCAACATTCACCATCTAATCCTACGGCCATTGAGTCTTCTTCTCCAAATGTCTAGGGTTTTCAGAAAAAGATCCCTTCCATGCAAGAACCTTCAACCTCATCGTTCTCTCTCAATTCTCAATGAATCTCAAAACTTTAAAGACCTAAATTGATCTACTCACTCCAAGGAATCCAGCCATGGCTTTGGTTTCCATTAAAGCTTCCTAAAACTTGCAAACAGAGGGCACGAAGGTCTAGGTTCCACCATTTTACTCTGAGATTAATCTTGGTAACTCTTGGTATTACTGGTACTAAGCTGTTTATGATGTTACACTGGTTTCATTAAGCTATAATTCGTGCATTAAAACCCACTAACCACTCTAATCTTGGTCTTGAAAGAATCAAGGACCTGTTATCAACCTCCATGAAACCTTCTCAATCTTTCTGAAAATGGTCATCTAACCTAACCTAACAATCTTACACTAACAATCTAATCTAACAACACATAATTATGGAGATAGAGGAGAATTCACCAACCTGCTAGGTAGCTATGGCAGAGGTGGAATCAGCTTGTTTCAGTGCTTGAATCCTCTTCACAATGATCCTCTAATGGTGATCTCTCTTCTGTTTGCAACAATTCTGGTGATGAGTGCTTGTAGAAGAAGATTCGAGCCTTGCTTGCAATAGAAGCTTTCCTTGAATACCTCTCTCTCCACTGAATTCTCCAACTGAATTCTCTAACCCCCAATCTCATCTTGATCCCCTCAATATATAACAACCATTAGAGGATCCTAGATGCTTCTAGAATGTGGTAGAAAGTCATGGAATTCTCACTTGATGACATATTGGAACCATCTCATATCATGCATACAGCCCTTCATACTTGTGCTAAAATCTCTCCTCATGAGATATTGAGATGATATGTGTGAAAAATCAGCTGATCCTTGCCTTATGTTGAGTTTTCCAAAGTTACCTTATTATGCAAGTAAGAACATTACAAAGCAACTCCCATTTTTAGGCCTCAACTCAAAAATGTGTTTAAACCATTGTTTTCAAAATGTTGTTTGGAATCAATTTGGTATATTACATGACCCATTTTGGATTTATAGATTGCCCAAACCAATTTTTCATTTGAACTTTTTCAACTTATATGCCCTTTTTAAGTCATTTTCACCAACTTTTATCAACTTGAGTTCTATGCATTTCCAAACTTCCATGACCTCTTTTCTAGACTTAAAATGACATTTTGAGCAACTTTGATGTTGTGAAGTTTTTCATTTGAAGCTTCCTTGAATGAGTTTTAGGCATAGGCTAAGAATGACCTGTAATTCTCAAATGACCAAAATACCCTTTGCTTGCCAAGGACATAAGTAGAGTTACACAAATCATATTAAGGCATACCATACCTTTCTAGAAATATAAGACAATGAGGAACAACTCTCATGTTGGCCAGAAATCCATTTGAAATCTCCTTGAAGGTCAAAAGTTGCTTGGAAGACAGACAACTTTCACAGACAAATTTCAGTGCCCTCAGATGACCTGTAACTTGCAAGAGCTATAACTTGAGTTCTATAAATCATCTTGATGACTTCCACCACTCAAATTAAAGCTATGAAGATACTCTACAAGTTTCATGTGGACCAGAAATTCATATGAAGCTTGCATATTGAGTTACCCTGCTTTGAAGTTTGACCTAAATCAGGGGATTTTACACTGAAACCCTAATTTGGTAACTCCACTTCTCCTTGATTCCTTCTGATTCTTCTTTGGAACAACACCATATCCATATCCATGTAGTAAATAATGAATCCCACCTTCTTCAAATAATCCTTGATGCCTTTCAAAATAAGTCTTTGACCTAGGGTTGACCTAGTGTTGACCCAGATAAAACCCTAGTAGACTGACTTCAACTGAGGCTCTTGCAATCATTCCAATGACTTGGTTACTCCTAAAAAATGATCATCTAGGCTCTTCATAACATCCACACACACCTCATGCTCTTGGCTCATGGCTCATGGCTCCTCTGATGATCCCCAAATAACCTCAAGATAGGGGAGAACCCAATGAGTGATCTGTCAACACTTCAAAGCTCAAATTCTTCCCTGATGACCTGAGTAGTCTTGAATATGAATGAAACCCTTGAATATGCCTCTTGAGACAAAAATAGCACTTGATCCCCTGATTAAGATAACTTGCTTATGCTATGCAATGCAGATGAATACACTATGTACATGATGCCAATGCAAATGATTATGCAATTGAAACATAAACCTAGGTTAGAAAAGGTTGGGAAAATTTTGGGGTGCAACACTGAGCTGGTAAGCAGGAGCAGAATTTATGATAACGATAACCGGGCGAGGATTGCGTACTACAAAGCTGTTAATGACCGTAAGGGTAAGCAGAGATTCAGTGGTACTCCTTATAGTGTTGCTGCTGATAAGGGAAAACGTAAAGCTGTTGTTGACAAGAAGCCCAAAGAGGGGAGAGCATCTGCTGATGGGAAATGTTTTCGGTGCGGTGGCATGGGACACCGTGCTAATGAAGTAAAGAAGTGTTTTAAGTGTGGGAAGCCAGGTCATGTGATAGCTGATTGCAGAGCTACTATGCCGACCTTGATGTCAACACGATCACTGCATGTCTCGCACCACAAGTTCAAATGGTTCTATCAACACGATCACTGTGTGCTATACGAATACGATCACTGCGTATCTTGAACACGATCACTGCGTGTTTGAACATGATCACTGCGTATTCTGAGCCACGATCCTCTTGACTGGAGAAAACACGATCACTGCGTGCTGTGTGTCTCAACTAACCCACATAACTGGACGAATACGATCACTGCATATTCTAACCATACATAGGGTGAACGCGATCCCTGCGCGCTTCATGTCACGGCCCTCTTGACTGGAGGAAACACGATCACTGCGTGCCTTCAACCTTGGGGCGAATACGATCACTACGTACTTCGGCCACAAGCAACCAGATGAACACGTTCACTGCGTGTCAATCTATAACCACCGTATAACGGACGAATACGATCACTGCGTATACCGACCAACAAAAACTGGATGAACACGATCGCTGCGTGTCAATCTATAACCACTGTGTAACAGACGAATGCGATCACTGCGTATATCGACCAACAAACATCACGTGATATGGTAAACACGATCACTGCGTGTCCTGCACCACCAATAGAGTGAACACGATCACTGCGCGTCCTGCCCAATAAAACCCCGAGATGATACCAACACGATCACTGCGTGCCTTACAAAACAATCTTTCTTAGATCGGGACGAATACAATCACTGCGCCATTCAACCACAGATGCACCAAGATCAACACGATCACTGCGTGTCCCCCAACATGAACCCCATAGATGGTACAAATACGATCACTGCGTACTTGGGCCACAGATGCACATACCAAGATCAACACGATCACTGCGTGTCCCCCAACATGAACCCCATAGATGGTACAAATACGATCACTGCGTACTTGGGCCACAAATTAACATCTCAAAATTTACACGATTACTGCATGCCTCACAATATGAACCCCGTATATGGTACTAATACGATCACTGCGTACTTTGACCATAAAACAGCATCCTCCTGGATCACGACTTCTCTTATCGGCAGGGAACAACACATCAGAAACCGACGAGGTAACCAACCTGGCTTATGTTTCAACAATGCACGTTTGATAATGACGTAATGCTTCCACACAGCATGGAAATGCTACGTACTCGTGACAAATGCAAATGCTCATGATGCATGCTTATGCAAAGAGTTACTTCAGCAAGATAAATGCTGAAGACAAGCTGGATCTGCTGGGGATGACCGGAATACTACCGATACGCTTCCAACAAAATAAATGTTGGAAAGATGAACTAACTCCGCTGGGGATAACCATCCTGCTGGGAATGTAGCTCAAAACTTCAAATTCTGCTGAAAAATGATCATCCTGACGAGGAAGGATCAACCTATTGAGGAAAGAGAAAAGCAATCCTGGAAACTGCTTTCAACTGTATCAACACTCTGATTACGCCCTGTGGGGATACTTCATCCTGCTACCACTGAGCCGGGGATTGACCGGTGTGCTCTGATTCGCACTACGCGAGAAACTCTTTGGGAAAGTTAATCATATCCATCTCGACCTTCACTGGGGAGGACTCTGCTCTGCTTGATAAGCCAGTTCTGAACTACTGAATATACATTGACCTTTTCCTTTGACGCAATCCCCACTCTCCTGGGGAGACAACATTTAATTTTGCCAGGGGCGACTTCACCGGGGAAAGACACAACATTCAACCTCTGGAGAGGGTACCAGCCTGCCATGGACTCTGGCGGAGAACTTTGCGAGCTTTTGAATACCTGCAAAAGTCAACAAGCAAACACAAGGCAATCTATGCAAAAAAGAAACATCTTGGTAATCACCCATGACAACCATTCAGGTAATGTTCAGTTTTAACAATCATCGGCCGAGGCCCGCCTGTTTACACGCATGTAAGTTTATCAAAAACATCGGCGCTTTTTACAAACAAAACTGTAAAAAATTAAAACCAAAGTCACACACTACACTGAATAAAACACTTTATTGATAACGGCCTGAGAATAGGCAAGATTTGTACATCAGATGCAACTCCTGAAAAGAGGTAGTCACACGTAAACAAAAGGTAGAAGTATACAAATATACAGAATAAAATTTGTACACATGTCGACAACGTGTTACAGACGAACACCATGAACCGATCCTCCTATGACTCGTCGGAATCTGACGCTTTCCCGATCTTTGTCTTCGGAAGAGATTGCTTTGGATAATTGACCCCAGATGCTCCCAAACCGTTAACAATCAAACTTGGACCGCAGTCATTTGCTTCTCAAATCCCTAACTTTTGCGTGAATCGCCCTTTGCGGGTTTTCGATTCACCGGGATACCCTTTTTTGCCGAAGCCGCCCAGTGTAGGTTTTCGACTTCGCGGGTGTACATTTTTTCGTTTTATCCCTAACTTTTGCCCGAACCTTTTTATTCTGTTTTTTGGTTTGCCAGGATGCCCCATTTTTGCCTGGACTCTCTTTTTACTGTCCAGCGGGTCAATTTTAAGCAAAGTATTTTTTAACTGCATCCGAGTTCACAGGGGATGAAAAGTCTTCACCATCCATGGTGGATAACAATAAGGCTCCTCCGGAGAAGACCTTTCTCACGACGTATGGACCTTCGTAATTAGGAGTCCATTTGCCCCTGTGATCCGATTGCGGTGGGAGAATTTTCTTCAGCACAAGATCACCCGTCTGAAAGCTTCGAGGTCGAATCTTCTTGTCGAACGCTTTCTTCATCCGGCTCTGATACAGCCTACCATGTGCAATGGATGCCAGTCTTTTCTCATCTATCAAGCTCAGCTGATTCAATCTACTTCTCACCCATTCTGCCTCGTCCAGCTTAACATCAAGCAAAACCCTCAAAGATGGTATCTCAACCTCCAATGGCAGACAACCTCCATGCCATATACCAGTGAGAACGGTGTTGCCCCGGTTGATGTACGCACTGTAGTACGATAACCGTGCAAAGCGAATGGCAACATCTCATGCCAATCCTTATACGTTACCACCATCTTCTGAACAATTTTCTTTATGTTCTTGTTGGCCGCTTCAACAGCGCCATTCATCTTGGGTCTGTAGGGAGATGAATTACGATGCTCGATCTTGAAATCCCGACAAAGATCCCTCATCATCTTATTGTTCAGATTCGAACCATTATCAGTAATGATCCGTTCAGGAATACCGTATCTGTAAATTATATCTCTCTTGATAAATCTGGCCACCACCTGCTTCGTCACATTGGCGTAAGATGCTGCTTCCACCCACTTAGTGAAGTAATCGATCGCAACCAGAATGAAGCGATGCCCATTAGATGCCGTAGGCTCAATCTTGCCAATCATATCAATTCCCCACATGGAGAAAGGCCACGGAGAAGCCATAACATTCAGAGAACTTGGTGGCACATGGATCTTATCTGCATAGATCTGGAACTTGTGACACCGCTTGGCGAACTTGAAACAGTCAGTTTCCATCGTCAACCAACAATACCCTGCCCGCAACAACTTTCGAGTCATAGCATGCCCACCAGCATGTGTACCAAAAGTTCCCTCATGGACCTCTTCCATGAGCAAGTTGGCTTCCTTCTCATCCACACACCGGAGGAGTACCAAATCGTGGTTCCTTCTATACAAAACGCCGTCGGGATTCAGATAAAAGTTGCCTGCTAATCTCCTTAGAGTCTTCTGATCACGACTGGATGCCCCAGCCGGATATTCCTTATTCTTCAGGAAATTCTGTATGTCGAAATACCAAGGTTTACCGTCAGATGCTTCATCAATTGCAAACACAAAGGCCGGCCTATCAAGGCGAGATATGACAATCCTGGGAGCCTCGTTCCAGTAGTTGACCTTATACATCGAGGATAATGTTGCAAGGGCGTCTGCCATTTGATTCTCCGCCCGAGGTACATGATGAAACTCTACTTTATCAAAGAAAGGTAGCAACCTTCTCGCATAATTCATGTACGGTATTAGATTAGGTTGTCGCGTCTCCCACTCTCCCTTAATCTGGTTCACAACCAACGCTGAATCCCCATATACGTCCAGATTCTTGATCCTCAGATCAATCGCCTCCTCTAACCCCATAATACAAGCCTCGTACTCGACTTCGTTGTTCGTCACTGGAAAAGTCAATCTGGCTGTGAACGGGATGTGCGACCCGTGGGGAGTTGTAATGATTGCCCCGATCCCGCTACCGTACGAATTGACAGCCCCATCAAAAATTAATTGCCATTGGGAACTCCGCTCCGGACCTTCACCAGGCAACGGCTCATCACAATCTTTAGCCTTCAAGTACATTATGTCCTCATCAGGAAACTCAAACTTCATAGGCTGATAATCCTCAATTGGCTGTTCGGCCAGATATTCGGACAAAACACTTCCCTTAACGGCCTTCTGGGAAACATACTGGATATCGTATTCTGTCAATACCATCTGCCATCTAGCAATCCTTCCAGAAAGCGCTTGCTTTTCAAACACATATTTGATCGGATCCATCTTCGATATCAGCATGGTTGTATGGTTCAGCATGTACTGTCTTAGACGTTTGGCAGCCCACGCCAATGCACAATACGTCTTTTCGAGCATGGAGTATCGAGATTCACAATCCGTAAACTTTTTACTCAAGTAGTAAATTGCATGCTCTTTCCTTCCCGTCTCGTCATGTTGACCGAGAACACAACCCATACTGTTCTCAAGAACCGTCAGATACATAATCAGTGGTCGTCCCGCTACTGGGAGTATCAACACCGGAGGTTCCTGCAAGTATTCTTTTATCTTTTCAAATGCCCTTTGGCAATTGTCGTTCCAGACCACCACTTGATCTTTCTTTAACAGTTTGAATAATGGTTCACACGTGGTCGTTAGGTGAGAGATGAACCTAGCAATGTAATTCAACCTCCCTAAGAATCCACGGACTTCTTTTTCTGTTCTCGGTGCTGGCATCTCTTGTATTGCTTTTATTTTTGCAGGATCGACCTCGATTCCTTTCTTGCTCACAATGAACCCCAGTAGCTTCCCGGATCTTACTCCGAAGGCACATTTATTAGGATTCAGCCTCAGCCTGAACTTCCTCAGCCTCTTGAACAACTTCAGCAGATTAACCAGATGTTCTTCCTCTGTTTGAGACTTGGCAATCATGTCATCGACATACCCCTCAATCTCTTTGTGCATCATGTCGTGAAAAAGCGTTGTCATGGCCCGCTGGTACGTTGCCCCAGCATTTTTAAAACCAAAGGGCATCACCTTATAACAGAAGGTTCCCCAAGGGGTGATAAAGGTCGTTTTTTCCATATCCTCCGGAGCCATTTTGATCTGATTGTACCCTGAAAAGCCATCCATGAAGGAAAATACTGAAAACTGAGCCGTGTTGTCAACTAACACGTCAATATGCGGCAGCGGGAAATCATCTTTTGGGCTCGCTTTGTTTAGATCCTTATAATCAACATACATCCGAACCTTGCCATCTTTCTTTGGCACAGGCACGATATTAGCGACCCAAGTGGGATAAGTGGTAACAGCCAGGAACCCAGCATCCCATTGCTTCTGCACTTCTTCCTTTATCTTTACGGCCATGTCAGGACGAGTCCTTCTGAGTTTCTGCTTCACAGGCAGGCAATCTTCTTTCAACGGCAGACGGTGAACAACCATATCAGTGTCCAAACCTGGCATGTCCTCGTAGGACCAAGCGAATATATCACTGTATTCACGCAGCATCTCAATAAGCTCTTGCTTGATGTCCACTTGCAACGCGGCCCCTATACGGATATTCCTGACGCATTCTTCAGACCCCAAGTTGACAATATCAATCTCTTCTTGGTGAGGCAGAATGACTCTCTCCTCTTGCTTCAATAACCGACTAAGCTCTTCTGGTAAGTCACTATCCTCCACAATCTCCTCCTCAGCTTGGAAGATCGGATGCTCGAAGTCTAAACGAGTCATAGGAAGTTTTTGGTCGATGTCATCTGAAAATTCATGAATCCTGCGAGGGAAACGGTTAAGTGCTTCAAAAAATGATGTACAAGCAAAATGCATAACCACGCTGCCATTTTATTGAAAAATAAAAACAGAAAGAAAAGGATCACAATATTTGAATGTAAAAAAAACGCCGTCATTTATTGATCATGCAAGCATACAGGTAAACAGTTAGGCCCCAAGACAAGATCATCGATGCCCCGGGCAAGGCATGTGATCATACAATGATTGAAAAACAATGCATTACTGTTTGGTGACTTGGATGACGTCCTGGATGGACCAGTTGCATAGGCTTTGCCCCGGCGTGCTGGGTCGAATCCATGCGTCCATGTCGCAATCGCTATCCACTTCCTCCATATCAGACACGACATTAATCCTTTCGAAGCTAACTCCTCCGGGCGTGAATACCACAGGTCCCTTGTGCTTGGGCGCACTCTGCGAGGGAGATGGGTGGTACCCAAAACCATACCTATCTTGCTTCACTGGGATGTCCAGAACCTGCCCCCACTTCTGAGTCTCTCCTGCTTGTACCAACGCCTTGGCTTCTTTATATGAGGAGACAACCACCTCTTGCCCTTCACTCTTTAACGGAGCCTCTTCTTTGACCTTCACCCCTTCGAACGCCTGACACAGCGTTTCATGAATCTCTCCATCTACCTCCACGTATTTGAAGGAAGACAAATGACTGACTAAGATATCCTCTTTGCCACACACTGTCACAATACTCCCCTCAACCATATACTTCAGCTTCTGATGGAGCGTCGAAGTTACTGCCCCAGCGGCATGAATCCAAGGTCTCCCGATCAAACAGCTATATGCAGGCTGGATGTCCATGATGTAAAACACTGTATCAAACACCTCCGGACCTACCTGAATGGGTAACGTTATTGACCCGAATACCGACCTCCTCGTTCCGTCAAAGGCCCTCACTACCAAATCACTAGGTGTACACAACAACCCACGGGTATCCAATTTCAACAGGGCTTTCTTTGGTAACACATTCAACGAGGATCCAGTGTCTACCAGCACATGGGATAAAATGGTGCCCCGGCATTCGATAGAGATGTGCAAGGCATTATTATGATCACGCCCCCGAGGTGTTAGGTCAAAATCCGTGAATCCCAGGCCATGCCCGGCGTTAACATGCGCCATAACTCCCTCCAGCTGATTAACTGAAATCTCTTGCGGCACGAAGGATGTCTCAAGTACCTTCAACAAGGCATTTCTATGCGCCTCAGAACACAACAGCAGCGATAATATGGAGATCTTTGACGGGGTCTGCTGCAGGTGCTCAACAATCTTGTAATCACTTTTGCGAATTAACCTCATGAATTCTTCCACATCTTTGGTTATCGGCTCTTTCTCCTTACTCCCCGAAGATTCCCCCTCAACAACTTTGTTCTTACCCCTGGCAAGCCTCTCTGCTTCAACCTCAGGTGAAGTGAAAATTCTCCCGCTTCGGGTTATACCACCCGCTCCCACTATGTTATCTACGGCCCCCGCTGGCGGATCATTCAAGTCAATCTTTTCCCCATTATAATACACCTCAGCACCATAACTCCACGGGACTGCCTTTGTGCTTTCATAAGGGACTGGCTTAGCCTTGGTAATAGTAATGGTTGGCCTTTTCGATGATGCCGAAATTGTCACTGATTTGAACGGAATGGTGATCGTAGCAATCTCCCTACGCTCTTCTTCAAATTCTGTCTCAACAGACTTCTCTCGCCCCACAGCCCTGTCAAACTGCAAAGTTCCTTCATCAATCAAACTTTGAACTCCCCTCTTCAACTTCTCACAGCCCTCAGGTTGAACCAAACAGTCATCACACTCTTCACTGCAACCGGGATAGACACCTCCTTTCAATAAACGCTGCTTTACGTAACTCAAAGGGGTTTTCAGCTCGCTTACCTATGAAACCAAGTTCAACTCATCATCTGCCATGATTGCATTAGCCCCAGCCCCACCATGCTTGGGCATTGGCTGCTACGTGATATTGGGACCTTCCTTCCCGAAATTAATAGCCGTACTATCAAGCAAGTCCTGTACTTTATGCTTGAAAGCTAGGCAATTTTCAATATTGTGCCCGGGTGCACCCGAGTGGAAGTCACAGTGCTCATTAACATCATATCCGACTGGTGGCTGGCCAGTTGGTGGTGCTAAGGTCCTCTTCTCGACTAGCTGCAATTTCAACAAAGTTTGAAGGAGTTCGGCATATGATACCGGCGGTACTTCGAATACTCTCCTCGGTCGTGGGTTCTGAAGTCTGCGCTGATTATTATTAGGCTGCTGCTGAGCCTGCTGCGGTGGTTGTTGTCTCTGCTGCTGAGAAGGCCCTGGAATGGTTACGCTTGCCACTTGCGACTGCTGATGCCAGTTCTGACTTTTATTCCTTCGTCGAGCATTATATATGGCGTTGGTATCACCCTGCCTTTTACCACCAAACGTCTTCTTATTACCTCCTGCGGAACTGGACTCACCCGCTTGAATTTTACCAATCTTTACCCCGTTTTCAATGCGCTCCCCCATCAAGATCAACTCAGAGAAAGTACTCATCGAAAAATTGAGCAAACGGTCATAGTACATTCCAGAGAAAGTTCCTATGAACATATCCATCATTTCGCGCTCCACCATTGGAGGGTGTACCCTAGCAGCCAGATCTCGCCATCTCTGGGCGTATTCTTTAAAGCTCTCGCTAGACTTTTGAGACATGCTTTGCAGCTGGACTCGGTTAGGGGCGAGATCGCTATTATATTGATAATGTCGAACAAAAGCCTCTGCCAGCTCTTTCCAACTCCTGATCTGAGTAGGCTCCAAGCTCATGTACCACTCCAGCGATGGCCCTGACAGGCTATCTTGGAAGAAATGCATTAGCATCTTTTCATCCTCAGAATACGCAGACATGCGCCTGTAAAACGCGCGTACATGCACCCTAGGATGTATCCCCTTTGTACTTATCAAATGACGGCGCTTTGAATTTCAGCGGGACCCTCAATCCTGGGACTAACCCCATATTTGACATATCCAGCCCAAGAGCATTCTGACTGGCCAATCCATTCACTTTCTCTTCTAGCAATCTCATCCGATGGTTGTCATCCCTAGCCCTTTCATAGCCTTCGTTCTGACCAGAGAACACATCCTCCTGACGATCCTCCCAGCGAGGTACTGCATCGTATCCAACATAATCTGCATCACGGCCTGGACCCGTTTGGAAGTACCTGGGGTCGTACCTCAGATTACCCATCTCTTGAGCGTTGTATGCGCCAGTTCCATATCCAAGATTACCATAGCCACCAAACCCAGCCTTGGTGCCAGCAATGCTGCCATACCCCATATTCACACCATTGAAGCCCTGGTTACCATTAATACCATTCATTCCGATATTCTCAATGCCCCCATTGAAACCCTGGTTGACATTACCCACAAATACCCCAGCAGTATCTGCATTGACATTCATATTACCGGCGTTCCCACCTCCACCTACAGGACCAGTTTCTCCAGCATTCAAACCGATTGCGGGAATAGCATTAGCACTTTGACGATTCTCAATTCGGGGTGAAGCAGCGATATTCTCACCATGCGGTGTCCCATTGTTTTCAGCCCGTGCGACTATCGGTTGAACCAGATTCTGCAGCTGCTCTTGTCCTTTGGCGATAGTCTCCATGGTTTGCATGAGCAGGGCCATCCTGTCACGCATCTCTTGCATTTCACTCTGTACGTTGTCCATGATCTTCTTCTGGTTAATCCTTGTGGAGTAACAGTGGACCCACTTTTCTGCAATTCTGAAAATACCTGCTTTAAAGATGCAGGAGATAAGATACATGGATCACAAACCTGTAATGCAAATATGAGTATGTATGCAAAGTGCACTGTGTGTCTATGCATTAGGGATTACCATTCCCCGATTCTTAGTGTGAATGTGCCAGTGCAGTGACAGTGCTAGCAATACGGTGATTGGAGCCGAATCATAGAAAATCTCGTATATTGCAGAGAAATCCAAGAATACAATATCACTGAGTGTACAATAAGAAGGCATGACCTCAACCAACAATCCTGGTGATGGTCAGCACGAATGCAAATAAAGCATACACATTAATATATGAAATGGTCAAGCACGCTCATGAGCCTGGTACTCTTCTAGTAACTTCTTAGTCTCTGGATGACTTGGTCGGGTAAGCAGCCCCTCAACAAGTTGATTCCTTCGCTTGAGAACACGTCGCACGTCACCAGCGGTTTCCTCCCATGCCCCTTCTCCGAAGCGATCCTCTAGCTTCCGCTTCTGAGACACAACTTCGTTCCTGCCTTCGATGGCCTTGTTCAATGCATTCTGGAGACTATATCTGGCCATTACCTCCTCTTCATGCTTCTTAATGCTAGCCTTCAACTGCTCTTCGAGTTCAGAAATTTGCTGCTTCAATTTGTCTTCCCTCTTTTTGTTGTTGGTTAGCGTAGCATTCCACGTCTTATTACAAGAAGAGATTTCTCGGTGAGAGGCGTCGAGTGCTTTCTTTTTGGACTCCAACATGTCATGAGAGCTTCTGAACTCTTGACCCAGACGTTCGCGCTTCTTTTTCTCCTCAGTCAACTCAGCACCTAGCCTGTTTACTAGTTCGATCTGCTGTTGGAAAGAACGTACAACCTTGTTCTTCTCACTACGCATCTGAGCCAGCTCCTTTTCTAACTCTTCATTAATCTTCATCAAGGCTTCCTTTTCTTTCACAACTTGCTCGTAGACCTCTTTAGTGACAGTGGTTGGCTCCTCTACCAGAATATGAACAGGGACTGGTGCAGCTGGAAATGGCATCAGTAACTGTCTTGCTCTCTCCCGGATCCAAACTTTGTATGGTGCATATGCCTGACAATCATTCTTCCCCAACAGTGGTTTCCCTTTTCTGTTAATACGCATCCAGGCATGCCGAAGCTTGGCTAGTAACTCCCCACTCAAATCACCGGTGAAGTACAGAGATTCCTGTACTTCTTCCTCCTAAGGTGGGTTCTTCAACGCATATCTAAACTGGCGAACAAACAGAGATGGATTGTAATTGATGCACCCTTTTCTCCCTATCAACGGAACATTAGGATATCCAGAACAACTGAAAATAAGCTCAGACCCCAGCAAGTCTCGGTCAAACCACTCAATGTCTTCAGAAGATAGCCTCATCATACGCTCTGGCCAATCAGCTGTAGTTGCACTATCCACAAAAGGTCCCTTCAGGGGAAGATGGCTCTTAAACCACATGTACATCAAAGGTACACAGCAAGAGACGTTCTTGCCTCTCCTGTTCTCATTTCTGTAGTGCATCGAATGGTAGATGTCCCCGATCAGTGTGGGTACCGGGTTGCCAGCAGCGAACAGATGAAATGCATCCATGTCCACAAAGTTTGGGAAATTGGGAAACAACACTATCCCATAAATGCATAGGGCCAAAACAGCATTAAAGACCACCCAACACCCATTCTTGGCGTATTCTTGAGCCTTACCAACCAGAAACTGGAGAGAGAAACCTGGAACCCCTCGCCAAGAAGTCATCAACAGCTCAGAAGCATTCATGTGCAAGGCCTTAGCTAAATCCTCCAACTTGGGCTCAGCGGCAGAGTGAATAAAAGGAACTACATTCTGTACCGGCAGCTCAGTAAACTCTACATACTCCTCCATGGTGGGCCCCAAGATAAAATCAGCAAACGTGAAGCATCTCAAAGCAGGGTCGTAGAATTGCATCAAGGTGTACAGCCCATTCAATTCATCATCAGTGGATTTGCGAACCAATCTCAACAACCGTCCATAACTCTGCCTGAAGCTTCTACGGACATCCTCATCAGCGAGAGAAATTAGACCCAGGAGGGGAGTAATATCAGGGATAGGTAGCTTGTACGCAACTGTCATCCTCAAACCAGCCATGATCAATACTCAGGAGTCTAGACACTAGAACCAGGGAATATGCAAATGCACCTGCAGCACAGACACACGTTAATGGGATGCAATGATAATGGTTATGCAAATAATGCAATGCAAGTAACATGCAACAGGGACCAAATGCCGTAGCTGAGAAGCCTGAACCATATCAAAAGTCTCAGATAGACCCTCCAGAATTCCTCAAACCCTGGTCTCAGATAGACCCAACATAGATCTCCAACACTGGTCTCTGATAGACCCCATAACATAACTCCAACTGGTCTCTGATAGACCTCATACCATAACTCTGACTGGTCTCTGATAGACCTCACAACTGTCCATAAATACCCAGGATCTCAGATCAAGAAATAAACGGTATCTGAAGGTCTAGTTACCTGCATAACCCCAAACCCTCTCACAGGTAGGTGTCCTAGTAACTGACAAAGGTACGGTATCCTATGCGGTCGTCGGCGTCACAGACTTTCAGGGTTGATGATACGATTCCCAGAAGGAGTGGCATCATCAAATCCTGAAGAGGCCTCACTTAGCCAACTTCCAAATGATCGGTCCCCAGAGTCGACAATCCAACTAACCAGCAACCCGAGCCACCCAAAGGGCAGGACAGGAGGCCAACCAGAAGAACCTCGTCTGAGTGTGGATTTCGCGGGACACTAGGACATGCAAAGCACGTGCGCGCCCACTAATCTCCACTCTAAATCTAGGTGCACTCAAGCCCAGATCCGGCTTATCTCTCAATCATGGATCACCCGTCACACCCCAATACATCAATAATAACAATAACATAATGCTGAAAATCCATACAAAATCCTCGACGGGAAAACAAGCGCTAGGATTGACTCTCTTTAAGGGACATTGGATCCCAAATGCATAAGGAACTATCGCAGTCCTTAGCAGCCAGGGGACGTTGGATCCCCAGCAGAGTTGCCAGCTGTCGCTACTGCGAAAATCGGCGCCGGCTGACAGAAGAGTCGCCACCGTGCGTTATTTATCCCAAGGAGGGAAAGGAAACGCTCGAAGTAAACCTAACGCAAAGACGGGAAAAGGTATGGTCATCGCAACCAAAACCTGGATTCGGGAGTCGGTTACGCAAGGGGAAGGTATTAGCACCCCTCACGTCCATCGTACTCGATGGGATCCACGCTTGCTTGTTTGTACGGATTACACTTCTATCTAAACTAAAGGATGAGGTCTGAAAAGAAAAGAAAACATGACTCGGCAAAGCATCACACTTTATGCCTACGTATTCCCGTCTGGAACGAGAAATCAGAGTCAACGTAGTTCGCCTAACTACGGGGGAAGGTGGGGAAGGTTGCTCTCTAGGATATCGCATCCTATGCCTACGTACTTCCATACAGCATGGAAGATCAGAGCAAACGTAGTTCGGGCTACGCACGACACAAGCTGTTCAAGTGTCTTTTATGAAAAATCTCACCTTAAACAAGGGTTTTCTCATTGCAAAAAGGTTGATGTTTGTTCAAATCTTTTGACGAAAGAAATGAATTGATTTCTGTTATAACCTTTATTAATGTTTTTCTGTTGTTTTAAAGAAAGAAGAGATGACACTCTAAAATCCTAGGGTTGAAAAGGGGATAAAATCTACCCTAATGTTATCATGCATGGGTTAACTCCTAATGTCTATCATGCTCCTCTCTTGCGCAGAGAGAAACAGAGACCCTAAGGGATAAACGGAAACAGAAACAGCAAATATATATACAATAAAGCAGTAAAATGCATGGATGCAACAATACAAGCGAGGCAAGGGAGTCCCACTCAACCTCGAACCTAGAAAACAATAGGCAAAAGTGAACAAAATTCACTTTCAACCTAACAAGTTAAACAGCAAACAATACAGTCAGGGAAATTCAATCAATACATCAAGAATTAAAACAGCTAAAACTAAACAGCAAAGCAATCTTCATCAGCACAACCTTCAAGCAAGGTCTCTATCTTCAGGCTTCAAGCAAGCATCAGTCTTCATCTTTAATCTCTCAATGGCTTTTCTTCAAGTCCTAATCTCCAAGCTGAGGAACCAATCACAGGAATGAACTGGGTGTTAAGCAATTAGTTGACCACCAAAGGTGGCAAACAGACTGCTAACAACACATAAAATGTTTTCTCTCAAGAGTTCTATCCCTTAGACATTAGCACCAAGCCTTCCAAATGAAGGGGGTGAGTGTCTTAGAGAGACTCTGCATCATAGAGAGGGATGGAGGCAATCAAGACCTTCCATATTTGTGAATCAAGTTTCCTACTCTAGAGCTCTGCCTAACTCCTAGATCCTATAACCTTCAACAGCTGCCAACAAGAGATACTCCTCATCAACTCTGGAAGTTGGTCTTCATTTTCTTTGATCTTCAAATGGGCTTCATCAACACAGTCTTCAGCTCAAACCCCAAGCCCCAAACATGCCCAATACCCCACACAGTCAAATAATAACCCTAAAGAGGGCACACCACACAGTCAATCGAATACAAGCAATATACTAATAGTAATAGGGGAAGCCTAATATTTTATAAGGGATCTATTATCTACCCATAACCCCTATAGTCCCATACCCCAAAATCAAATTAAAATTCCTAAAAGAAATGATCTATCTCACCTATGTTCACTTAAAACCCTAATTTTGATCACTCTGATCTCACCTAATCAAATCATCTAAAAATTAATCCTAAAATTATGAATTAAATCCTATGGGGAATCTAAAGTCCTAAGTTAATCACCATAAAAAGAATGGACCCTAAATCTAAGGGGAGCTAATTGAACTAAAATCAACAAAATTAAGTACTAAACTAAATCACTTAAAAAGCTATTAAAAAGAAAAATACACAAAAAATACTAAAACACAATAAAATGCTAATTTTATTATTGGATGTTTTTCTTACCAGAATTATTGACCTAATGCAAAAAGAAGCAATTAAAAATATCAATTTTCTGATTTTATATGATTTTTTTAAGATGCTAAAAATATAAAAGAAAAATAAAATCAAGAAATGAATTAAAATGGGGAGGGGGTGCTACTAGTAAAGACGCCTAGTTATAATGCTGAATGGGCCAGGAAGAGGGTGGTGCGTATAGCAAATGTCTGGGCCCATGTTCATTCAGAAATTGAATTAAAAAACAAAAGAAAAAAATGTTAAAAGCACGGTGTATTTAGCAAGGAATTATAGTGTATTTCTGGTTGGGCTTCAAGACGGGTGTGCGCATAGCAAAGTGTGGCTAGGCCCAGGATCACGTTTTAAGTGAAACGCAGCGTATTGCTGCGTTCACTTTCCCTCCGTTTTCAACTTTGAATAAGGGCCCTTGGATTGAGTCTCAGAGTCAACATTCACCATCTAATCCTACGGCCATTGAGTCTTCTTCTCCAAATGTCTAGGGTTTTCAGAAAAAGATCCCTTCCATGCAAGAACCTTCAACCTCATCGTTCTCTCTCAATTCTCAATGAATCTCAAAACTTTAAAGACCTAAATTGATCTACTCACTCCAAGGAATCCAGCCATGGCTTTGGTTTCCATTAAAGCTTCCTAAAACTTGCAAACAGAGGGCACGAAGGTCTAGGTTCCACCATTTTACTCTGAGATTAATCTTGGTAACTCTTGGTATTACTGGTACTAAGCTGTTTATGATGTTACACTGGTTTCATTAAGCTATAATTCGTGCATTAAAACCCACTAACCACTCTAATCTTGGTCTTGAAAGAATCAAGGACCTGTTATCAACCTCCATGAAACCTTCTCAATCTTTCTGAAAATGGTCATCTAACCTAACCTAACAATCTTAAACTAACAATCTAATCTAACAACACATAATTATGGAGATAGAGGAGAATTCACCAACCTGCTAGGTAGCTATGGCAGAGGTGGAATCAGCTTGTTTCAGTGCTTGAATCCTCTTCACAATGATCCTCTAATGGTGATCTCTCTTCTGTTTGCAACAATTCTGGTGATGAGTGCTTGTAGAAGAAGATTCGAGCCTTGCTTGCAATAGAAGCTTTCCTTGAATACCTCTCTCTCCACTGAATTCTCCAACTAAATTCTCTAACCCCCAATCTCATCTTGATCCCCTCAATATATAACAACCATTAGAGGATCCTAGATGCTTCTAGAATGTGGTAGAAAGTCATGGAATTCTCACTTGATGACATATTGGAACCATCTCATATCATGCATACAACCCTTCATACTTGTGCTAAAATCTCTCCTCATGAGATATTGAGATGATATGTGTGAAAAATCAGCTGATCCTTGCCTTATGTTGAGTTTTCCAAAGTTACCTTATTATGCAAGTAAGAACATTACAAAGCAACTCCCATTTTTAGGCCTCAACTCAAAAATGTGTTTAAACCATTGTTTTCAAAATGTTGTTTGGAATCAATTTGGTATATTACATGACCCATTTTGGATTTATAGATTGCCCAAACCAATTTTTCATTTGAACTTTTTCAACTTATATGCCCTTTTTAAGTCATTTTTCACCAACTTTTATCAACTTGAGTTCTATGCATTTCCAAACTTCCATGACCTCTCTTCTAGACTTAAAATGACATTTTGAGCAACTTTTATGTTGTGAAGTTTTTCATTTGAAGCTTCCTTGAATGAGTTTTAGGCATAGACTAAGAATGACCTGTAATTCTCAAATGACCAAAATACCCTTTGCTTGCCAAGGACATAAGTAGAGTTACACAAATCATATGAAGGCATACCATACCTTTCTAGAAAGATAAGACAATGAGGAACAACTCTCATGTTGGCCAGAAATCCATTTGAAATCTCCTTGAAGGTCAAAAGTTGCTTGGAAGACAACAACTTTCACAGACAAATTTCAGTGCCCTCAGATGACCTGTAACTTGCAAGAGCTATAACTTGAGTTCTATAAATCATCTTGATTACTTCCACCACTCAAATTAAAGCTATGAAGATACTATACAAGTTTCATGTGGACCAGAAATTCATATGAAGCTTGCATCTTGAGTTACCCTGCTTTGAAGTTTGACCTAAATTAGGGGATTTTACACTGAAACCCTAATTTGGTAACTCCACTTCTCCTTGATTCCTTCTGATTCTTATTTGGCACAACACCATATCCATATCCATGTAGTAAATAATGAATCCCACCTTCTTCAAATGATCCTTGATGCCTTTCAAAACAAGTCTTTGACCTAGGGTTGACCTAGTGTTGACCCAGATAAAACCCTAGTAGACTGACTTCAACTGAGGCTCTTGCAATCATTTCAATGACTTGGTTACTCCTCAAAAATGATAATCTAGGCTCTTCATAACATCCACACACACCTCATGCTCTTGGCTCATGGCTCATGGCTCCTCTGATGATCCCCAAATAACCTCAAGATAGGGGAGAACCCAATGAGTGATCTGTCAACACTTCAAAGCTCAAATTCTTCCCTGATGACCTGAGTAGTCTTGAATATGAATGAAACCCTTGAATATGCCTCTTGAGACAAAAATAGCACTTGATCCCCTGATTAAGATAACTTGCTTATGCTATGCAATGCAGATGAATACACTATGTACATGATGCCAATGCAAATGATTATGCAATTGAAACATAAACCTAGGTTAGAAAAGGTTGGGCAAATTTTGGGGTGCAACACTGAGCTGGTAAGCAGGAGCAGAATTTATGATAACGATAACCGGGCGAGGATTGCGTACTACAAAGCTGTTAATGACCGTAAGGGTAAGCAGAGATTCAGTGGTACTCCTTATAGTGTTGCTGCTGATAAGGGAAAACGTAAAGCTGTTGTTGACAAGAAGCCCAAAGAGGGGAGAGCATCTGCTGATGGGAAATGTTTTCGGTGCGGTGGCATGGGACACCGTGCTAATGATTGTCCTAATGAAGTAAAGAAGTGTTTTAAGTGTGGGAAGCCAGGTCATGTGATAGCTGATTGCAGAGCTACTATGCCGACCTGTTATAACGGTGGTGAGAAGGGTCACATCAGTACCCATTGTGAGAAGCCGAAGAAGCCTCAGACATCTCCGGCTGGTGGGAAAGTGTTTGCTTTGGCAGGAACTCGAGCTGTCAGTAATGAGCGAGTTATCAAAGGTACTTGTATTATCAATAATATTTCTTTGACTGCTATTATTGATACGGGTGCAATCCACTCGTTTATTTCTGTTGACTGTGTGAAGAGGATAGGATTGGTGCGGTCTACTCTTGAGAGACGAATGACTATTGAGACACCCTCTATTGGCTCAGTGACTACTTCTTTGGTATGCCTGAAGTATCCGCTGACTATTTTCAGTAGAGAATTTGGAGTGGATCTGATTTGTCTACCACTTGGTAATTTGGATGTTATACTGGGTATGAACTGGTTAGAGTTCAACCGAGTCTACATCGATTGTTTTCGGAAGGAATTGTTGTTCCTGACTCCAAAAGGGGAAGCTTTAGCAGATTCTTTGTCTAGTAAAGAATTGAGGACCTTGTTGGAAGATGAAGCTAAAGTGTTTGCTTTATTTGCATCATTATCGGTGGATAGCAAAGCGTCAATGGAGGAATTGGCAGTGGTGAATGAATTTCCGGAAGTGTTTCCTGATGACATTACGGAATTGCCTCCGACGAGGGAAGTTGAATTTAATATTGATCTTGTTCCTGGTACGAGGCCTAGTTCTATGGCGCCGTACAGGATGTCTGCAGTGGAATTGGCTGAGTTAAAGTCTCAGATTGGAGAATTGTTGGATAGAAAGTTTATTAGACCGAGTGTGTCGCCGTGGGGGGCTCCAGTGTTATTGGTGAAGAAGAAGGATGGTAGTATGCGTTTGTGCATCGATTACCGTTAGTTGAATAAAGTGACTATTAAGAATAAGTATCCTCTACCAAGGATTGATGATTTGATGGATCAGTTGGTGGGAGCTCGTGTGTTCAGTAAGATCGATTTGAGATCGGGTTACCATCAGATAAGGGTAAAAGAAGGTGATATTCAGAAGACTGCTTTTAGGACTCGATATGGACATTACGAATATGCTGTAATGCCGTTTGGAGTGACTAATGCGCTGGGAGTATTTATGGAGTATATGAACAGAATTTTCCATTCTTATTTGGATCAGTTCATTGTGGTATTTATTGACGATATATTAATTTATTCTAAATCTGGTAAAGAGCATGCAGGACATTTGAGGATTGCCTTGCAGGTGTTGAAGGAAAATAAGTTGTTTGCTAAACTGTCGAAGTGTGACTTCTGGTTGAAGAAAGTGAGTTTCTTGGGGCATGTAATATCTGGTGATGGCATAGCGGTGGACCCGTCAAAAGTAAGTGCAGTGTTGCAGTGGGAACCACCAAAGACAGCAACGGAGATTAGAAGCTTTTTGGGTTTGGCAGGTTATTACCGCAGATTTATTGAAGGGTTCTCTAATTTGGCGTTGCCATTGACTCAGTTAACGAGGAAGAACCAAGTTTTTGTATGGGATGCTGCTTGTGAAGAAAGCTTTGAAGAGCTGAAGAAGAAATTGACTACGGCACCGGTGTTAGTGTTGCCGACTCCGAGTGAACCGTTTGTGGTATACTGTGATGCGTCTAAGATGGGATTAAGCGGAGTTCTTATGCAGAATGGTAAGGTAGTAGCATATGCTTCGTGGCAACTGAGAGTGCATGAGCGAAATTATCCTACTCATGATCTCGAATTAGCTGCGGTTGTTTTTGTGTTGAAAATTTGGAGGCATTATTTATATGGTTCGAGATTTGAAGTGTTTAGTGATCATAAGAGTCTGAGATATCTATTTGATCAGAAAGAGATGAATATGAGGCAGAGAAGATGGTTAGAATTTTTGAAGGATTATGACTTCAGTTTGAGTTATCATCCAGGAAAGGCCAATGTAGTGGCGGATGCTTTGAGCAGGAAAACGATTCATATGGCAGCTCTGATGGTGAAAGAAATTGAGTTAATTGAACAGTTCAGAGATTTAAGCATGGTTTTTGAGACTACTGCAGATAGTGTGATGTTGGGTATGTTGCAGGTAAATGATGACTTCTTGGATATGATTAGAGAGAATCAGAAGTTGGATGTGAAATTAGTAGATTTGATGCCTGGAGTAGGAAGTGACTCCGATAGTGACTTTAAATTGGATAGTACAGGTGTATTGAGATTTAGAGGCAGGATTTGTGTACCAGATGATGAGGGATTGAAAAAGCTGATTTTGAGTGAAGGACATCGTAGTAATCTGAGTATCCATCCGGGAGCTACGAAAATGTACCATGATTTGAAGAAATTATTTTGGTTGTCTGGTATGAAAAGAGACATTGCTCAATTTGTTTATGCCTGTTTGACGTGTCAAAAGTCGAAGGTGGAACATCAAAGACCTTCGGGATTTATGCAACCATTAGAGATTCCGGTTTGGAAATGGGATTGTATTACTATGGACTTGGTTACAGGTTTGCCGAATACGGCGAGAGGATTTGATGCTATATGGGTGATTGTGGATCGATTGACGAAGTCTGCACACTTTGTGCCGATTAATATTAGTTTCCCGTTGACGAAGCTGGCGGAGATTTATATTCGGGTAATTGTAAAGTTACATGGTGTTCCGTCTAGTATTGTGTCGGATAGAGACCCTAGGTTTACTTCGGAATTTTGGAAAAGCTTGCAGGAAGCTTTGGGAACTAAGTTGAAGTTGAGTTCAGCTTATCATCCGCAAACTAATGGTCAGTCAGAGAGGACTATTCAGTCGCTTGAGGATTTGCTGAGAGCTTGTGTGTTGGAAAAGGGTGATGCGTGGGATACTCACTTACCATTGATCGAGTTCACGTACAATAACAGTTACCATTCGAGTATCAAAATGGCACCGTTCGAAGCTTTGTATGGGAGGAGGTGTAGGACTCCTCTGTGTTGGTATGAGACTGGTGAGAATGTGGTGCTTGGACCAGAAATTGTACAGCAGACTACTGAGACAATTCAGATGATTCGTGAGAAAATGAAAGTGTCTCAGAGTAGGCAGAAGAGTTATCATGATAATCGGAGGAAAGAGTTGGAATTCTGTGTAGGTGATCACGTATTCCTAAGAGTTAACTCGATGACTGGTGTGGGTCGTGCGTTGAAGTCCAAGAAGCTGGATTCTAAGTTTATTGGACCTTATAAGATTTTGCAGAGAATTGGCGATGTGGCTTATAAGGTGGCGTTGCCGCCTGAGTTGTCGAACTTACATGATGTGTTTCATGTGTCGCAATTGCGAAAGTATGTTTCTGATCCATCTCATGTGATTCAAAGAGATGATGTTTAGGTTCGGGAGAATCTTACTGTTGAAATGATGGCGTTAAGGATCGAGGACCGTAAGATGAAACAGCTCCGAGGGAAGGAGATACCTTTGGTGAAGGTAGCTTGGGGAGGTGCTGCAGGAGGCAGTGTGACCTGGGAGTTGGAAAGTAGGATGCGAGAAGTGTATCCGGAACTATTTCCATCAGGTAATTTTCGAGGACGAAAATAATTAAAGTGGGGGAGAGTTGTAACACCCATTTTAATTATTTAGTCATTTTATTATAATTTTAATTATTATGTGTTGGTGTGCCCTTTGAAAATTATACGATATTGTATCAATAATTTTATACAAAAAACGGTACCCGAATCCTGTGAATTCGAGACCGATATCTTTGGCTATGGAATGGAACGAATAAAGATTCAAAAAAGAATTGATCTGATTAAAGTGATAATCTATATGGGACTTCCAGACTCCTTAAAATAAAAGGTTAAGGATCTAAGAGTCGAACAATTAAAGACTCAAGTGCAAAAAAAAGTAACTTGTGGGAACCGAGAACTCGACCTTGAAATTACAAAACTTCCAAGTCCTTATCTTTATAGAGACGGTGGGGGTGTGTTGGATGATGATTGGTGGGTGTCCCTGATATGGGAGGATTATTGGTGGTGTTTTGGTGTGGATATAATAATATAATACATAATAGTAATATTGGTGGTGATATTATTATTATTATTATTATTATTATTATTATTATTATTATTATTATTATTATTATTATTATTATTATTATAATATTTGTTATTATTATTAATATTATTATAACTTTTGGTGAGTTAATATTATTATTATTATTATTATTATTATTATTATTATTATTATTATTATTATTATTAGTAATATTATTAATATGGAGAATATAATATTATTATTAATATGGTTATTATATTATTATGATTATTGGTGAGATGATAATATTGTTATTATTATTATGGTTACTACTATTAATATTTGGTAATATTATATTATTATTATTATTATTAATTGTGATTAGAATATTAAGAATAAGATATAAGTTGAAGGGGTAAGAAGGGAATTAAGGTGAGAGAAGAGAAAACGGATACGAGAGAATTGGAAGAGTTGGGAGAAAGAACGATAGAAGTTAGAAGAACAGGAAAGAGAGCGAAGAACGAAGAAGAAGAGGGAAAGTCAGAATTGGCCAACCTTGGAGGATTTGTTCACCGATCAGATCGATTAACAAGGTAAGGTGGGAGAAACTTGATTGGGATGGTATTTACATGTATAAGGTAGTGGGGATTCCTTAACCCCGTAGGAATGTATCGGTGTATGAAGTTTTATGTTGACATGCCTATAATTGTTGATTGATATTGAGAATTGGCATTTGATAAACCAATGAGGAATTGATATATGTCGATGTTGATGAATTGTTATTTTTGGTGAGTTTGAGGTATTGGTTGGGTTTACGGTTTTAGGGAAGTTCTGTGTAATCTTTTGATGTATCGATAGAATGTTTAAGTGTGGATTCTGGAATATGGATTAGGGAGTGATTGGTTTGAATTACGTGCACTATTGATACTAAGAATAAGATGGGGATTAAAGTTGGAATGTTAGGCTTGAATTTGGCTCTGGTAGCACTTCAGAGCAGTAGAAAATTTGGTGGATCGCAGCATTCGCTGGGCTTCACTTGGCGAGTGTTGGCGAAGCTTCGCCTGGAGAATGAAGGCGAGTATTCGCCTGGCAAACTGTGGCGAGTGATAGCGAATAATTCTGAATTAAATCCCAGACCAAAAGAGTAGGAACTTCGCCTAGCGAATGCCAGCGAAGGTTCGCTACGGGGATTCGCCTGGCAAATGTCCCAGCGAATGTAGCAGAAAAATGTGACTTTTTGTGACGTTTGGCCTTGAGCTTTGATCTTGTGTGATCCCTTTGGCCATGATGAAGTGATAGAGTGGTGATTGTAGGATTTAATTGGAGTACTTGGTGATAGTAAGTGATCTCTTAATAATTTTATTTTAAGTGGATGGTTAGTTGGTGTATTCCTGAGTGGTGGGATGTGTTTATACTTGGTGTTAGAATATGAGATTGCTCACTGTGTGATTTGAATTATATGATGTTGGTGTGTAATATATCTATACCTATATGCATTGACGTATGATGATATGATCAGGAGGATCGTGTGCACTTAGTGTGCCTGAATATAATAGTTATGCATTGGTGTCGTGCATATCATGGTGTTTGGTGGGATGAATCATATCTCAGGAGGAGCGTAAGTGATTCATCCGTACTCCTTTGTGGAGAATGGTGGGAGATAGATCATATCTCAGTAGGAGCGTAAGTGATCTATCGGGGATAGATCATATCTCAGAAGGAGCGTATGTGATCTGTCCAAGGTTCGATTGAATGAACCAATGAGTCGGTACCGCATGCATGGTGTTGAGATGCATATTTGCATTATAATATGCTATATTGTAATTTGAACAGTAGGTTCGTGATTGGTGTTGTGAGGTGAATATTGGGGTGTTGGGGTGTTTTACTACCTTGTTTACATGTATTACATTACCAATATATTTTGATCATGTTTTCTCACCCCTTTGTTGTTGTTATGGTCTGTGCTTCTTCGGAAGTACAGATAATCCAGGTACTTAGCTAGCTTGGATTATGGTGTGCCAGTCGAGTCTAGGATGCTCTGATACGTAGCACGGGACTTGGGTGTTTTTATCTGTTTTATGCTGAACTTGTATTTTGTTCCTGTGAACGTATCAAAAACCTTTGTTGGATTTTACTATTTAATATTCCGTTGTATTTGGAGAAAAAATTTTTTATAAGGAAATGTTGGTTTTGCTATGTGATATCCCACTTGGGAAGAAAAACTCTGATGTTTATTTGTAATGTTTATTATTTTAATTATTTTGGGGAGTGGGGTGTTACAGAGGTGGTGCGCTCATCTTTGGAGTCACCCTCCTCGACGTGAACAATCACATTGGAATTGTGGCCGTCACCGTTGGTGAAGGGGGCGATTGCGGTTTGCGGAGCATTATCGTTGCGTGGGCTGGCCATGATCAAATGGAAGTTGGATGTTTTTTTGGTTCTTGAGCTTCTACGCTTGTATAGGAGAAAGAACGGGGGAGCAAAAGGTTTCCACAGACGACGCCACTGATCTTACCTGATCAGAAAAGAATCAGCGGCCTACCACGCGTCGTGAGCTCCTGTATTCACCGGTGTTGAAGAGGAGGAAGGGGTGTACCTGCAAGGTACTCCGATGCCTAAGTGAGCTTAGAAAAGTAAGTACAAAGTGATTAGGTGAGTAGAATGGAATACCTGACCCTCTAGTGAAAGAGGGTATTTATAATGTGCCCCCAGCGTAGGGCCAACATTTACTTGGCATTGAGCTGGATTACAAGGCCCATTAGAGTAACTACTAGGGCTTACATGGTGTAGGGAAGACCAACATGTGGTCTTTGCCCTGGATTAACAGCTCCATGATCTTCGGAAGGTGGGCTGACCAACTCATTCAGAAGTGGGTAGTTTCCTGATGATGTGTCCCCGCGTGGGGAAAACGTGGAGGAAACATGTGAGCTATCCCCGTGCTAAGTGGTGGTCTCCCCGACGGTAGAGTCAAGTGTGCCAGACATGGGGAAGATTGAGCATTGTTGGGCCTTCCTTCATAGTATTGGGTTGGGCCTGCCCGATTGTGGGGCAGGTCTCGGCCCAGTCCAAAACTGATCATATAAGGGTTAAGAGAAAGACATGTTGGATTAATTTATTAATTTAATAAGTATGAATCATGTACTTAAAAGTTTGACTTAAATGAAAGATACTGTAATGCAATGGTCATTTGGGTTGATGGATACTTAAGCTAATAGAGTTTTATTTTGAAATTTAAAATTTAAATCCCTATTCTCTCTTCATGGATGTTAGAACATGACTTTTAGGATAAATGTGACTGTTGGAATAAAATACCTATAAAAAGACACCTTTAGGCAAACAACACCCACTTTTCTCATTCCTTTTCATTTTTTCACAAACACACAAAAATATTTTTATCATTAAAGATACACATAAGGAAGAAGGAAGAGAAGAGCAAACGACTGGAACCAAGAATCGAGAACCGAATAAGAATCAACATCATGGATCCAGATATGTTTTTATTGTTCTCCATAGAAATTAGAGTATCGTAAAAATTATGATATAAAGATCCTAAACATGAAGTTTTACTAACATAATGATTTTTTCCCGATATTTTTCTGCTAATGATTAGATAATATGATAGTATATGAAAATTAAAATAGAAATAAATTTTGTATACTGTATCAATATGTTATATAGTAAGCGCAATTTATTTTAAAAAAGATGTTATGCCTTTGTAGTAAGAAGCAATTAGTTACAATTCTGATCATTCTTAGAATGCATGTCCAATCGATGTGTAATGATAATTATATATAGGCTTTGTTTGGTAAAAATTACGGTTGACTGATAAGCTAATTTATATCTTATGGTTGATCGTTGGGGGCTTATGGCTGATAGCTAATAGCTTATAGCTTATAACGGATGGTTAGTGACTGATAGCTAATAAGCTCATTGAAATATTTGATAAAATTATCCGTTCAACTAACTTTTAAATGTAATATGACATAAAAGACATTTAATACATATTTATTTTATTTTAAATTAAAATAAATTATAAATGATAAAAGATGACTTTTGTTAAAATAATAAGGATAAAAATGAAAGAAAAGATAATAAGCTATAAGTTATAAACTAAAACACTATTTGAAATAGCGTCTGAAAAATAAGTTATAAGCTAGTAAAATAAGCTATAAGCTTGTGATAAAAAGATTGTTACCAAACAATTCTAAATTGTATTAACTTATAAACTATAGGGTTAAATATATTTTTGGTCCCTATAAAATACTAAATTTTATTATTGATCCCTATAAAAAAAAAGCGTATTTTAGTCCTTACAAAATAATGATGTACGTAGTTTTAATCCCTACTGTTAAACTAATGCGTATTTTTAAATGATTATTTTGCAGATATAAGATAAGATTTATAAGACAATATTTTCATTACTTTTATCATTATCTTTTGAAATTTAAAAAATTCATATTTAATTCTTTTCATTTTAAAAAATTATATAATTTGATAAATAAATATTTTATAGAAATCTGAACACATATGAAAAAAATTATTCAAAAATTTAAAAGTTTAAGGGTAATTAAATAGTTTTCAAAATTTTAGAAAATAACAAAGATTAAAACTGCATGCATAAAATTTTTGTAGGTACTAAAATATGTTTTTTTTATAAGGATTAAAAATAATATGTAAAATATTTATAAAGACCAAAAATATATTTAACCCTAAACTATATGCTATAAGTTATAAATTCCAAAATGTGACTTATCAAAGTTTCAGTATTGTACACAGTATATGGCTTAATGTCATCAATGTCTTCGGAGAAGCACCATTTGAAATGCTACTGTTGGATAATATTTTTGTTGATTAACTTTCAATATTGTTATTATAAGTTTTTTTAAATGCCACAATTACGTTTCATTTAATAATGACATTGAAGATAAAATATGATGCCATTCTAAATAATGCAGTGCTTATTAAATTGTGCAGTGCTTTCACCTTTAGTTAGATTATGCAGTAAATTGGAAAAGAACTCACTTGCCACCAAGCTACTAACATGAGAAATATTCACTGTTAAATCACTTTTTACATTTCTAATCAATCTGGCAAAATTGCTGGAAGAATTTGACCTTCTGACAACATTATCATCCATTGTCTTTCTTATAATTTTGAATTGGTTAAAAATTAACTATGAGATTAGCTACAATTTAGTTACGAATTTTTATGAATTCAAGTATAATGTTGACATTAGTCACATGACATCCACGTTAGCATTTTTGCCACGTCAATATTGCCACATATATGTCCAATTAACAAAAAGTTCCACGTGGCATGTCACGTCAGCTTTGTTAACAACCGTTAGCAGGAGAGACCGAAAGTGTAACACCCCGATTTTTAACAGCAAGAGTGTATTTTTTTTTTTTAAAACAACAATAAAACATAAAGCATTCATGATGGTCCCTTTTTAAAATACAATCAAAATAGAAGTTTTTCTGTTTAAAATCTTCTTCAAAGTTATAATCAAATACTTGCCATAAGTTGCAAAATATTTTCACTACTAACAACATTCTTTCTCAAAAAGTATTTGACGTTAAATAATGATCAATACATCTTACACAATAAATATTTTTGTTATAACAACATACTTAACAATAGATGGAAAGGGCCCCACTCTCTAACAAAACTCTAAGTCGATCTTTGGACTCTAACTGAAAATGACCGAGTACTAAACCCTCAAGTAGCATTTAGTCTTGCTGCTTTAGATCACCAATCCAATAACTATTCCACCACGTCTTTAAGACTAGCTCAAAACTCTAAGAACCCGGGGCATAAGTGCAATCCACAATAATAGTAGAGGGTCACAATATAAAAATAACATATATGAAAGAATACACACATGCAAGTACAACATGATATATAGCAGTCACAACATTATTTCAATATATAGAGTAATGCATAAATAGCTAATGCAGACTCTACATGAGTGTGATCGCCCAAACCGGGTTCCTCACATGCATGAATTCCGAAATTTAACCTCTCCGCAGAGAGTCGTGGACCCTTTCCACTAAAGGTGTAGCATTCCCTACTGACACCAAGTGTAGCGTTCCCTACTACACTGACTCAATAAAATCCCGAAGGATTAGGTGGGCTCTATTCACTAGAGTCCTCACCCGGTGCAGTCCTCTCGACATACACGCAACTATGATATGCATGATTATATGTTTTCCCTGCACATACTAATGCAACAACTTACATAATCTCAATAGAGGTAGTCACAACCACGTATTATTTCATATATTTAACAAATCATATGAATAAAATTCAATACAATTAAGTGGGCTCCGTCCTCTAGAGTCCTCACCTAGTGAAGTCCACTCGACATATACTCAACATGAAAATCATATATTTATTTAAAATTGTGAGATATTGGATCGAACTCTAGAATGATTGAAGTCTGTTCGCGAGTAGTGCGTGTTGTAGTCGAAGTTTGTTCTAACATGAATTAGTCAATATTGCTAGGTTTGTTAGCATGTTGAATCGGACCTTGCTTGTAAGCCCAATTGTTTAAGTTATTTTGTAATGGATAATTGTTAAAAAGTCCTTTAGGTTAGCGTGCTATTTTTCTTATAAATATCATGCTAGTCTCTCATCTTGTATAAGGAAAAATAGGAAGATAAATCCTAATTCAAGGAGAGGGAGGTTATTTGTTATTCTTGTATACTTGTAATCTTGTTTGATAGAGAAAGGAAAGAATAACTGTTTATAACCAATCCTTGTTGTTTCTTCTTGTTGTTTTACCTTGTTTTCTTTGTTAACCCTAACCCTTGTGTGTTTCTTGATCATAAAGAAACCGTTTATATTTTATTTCAAGATATTCTATTCACAACAAATTGGTGCGATGAGCATGCAGAAGATGCCTTCAACAAAGTATGAGATTGAAACGTTCACCGGAGTGAACGACTTCGGTCTGTGGTGTAACGCCCCGATTCTGAATTTCCTATTTTGTTGAGTCTTTTGATTTATTTTGATTGATATTTATTATATTTGTGAATTTTGAATATTAATATGTTATGTGTGCATATTATGTTATTTTATTATTCGGAGAGTTTTGGGAATTAATTAGAGGGTGTTTTAGATAATCCTTAATTAGTAGATGTTTTAAGAGAAATAGAATAGAAAGAGTATAAGTGAAAATAGAGAGAAAAGAAAAGAGATAAAAAGAAATAGAAAGGAAAGAAGAGAAAAGAGGAGGAAGAGGAGAAAAACCTAGAACCATCAAGAATCAACTTCCAAGCTTCAATTAATCGGGTAAGGGTGTGAAACTTTATTATTATTTTAATGTGTATGATTATGTATGTTCCTATTGGTTTGATTTTGGATTGGGGAGAGTTTTGCTCATTTGCCATTTCTAGGTCGAATTTGATTTAATCAGTAGAAACCGAGTTTTAACGGTTAAAAATGAGAATAAGTGGTAAAGTTTAGTCGAGGGATGTTAGACTAAGGTGGTTGGAACTGTTTTGGTGAGAATCGGTTGATTTTGGAGGGATTGGGCGATTTTGACAGTTAGGGATTTCTGAGTTCGCAGATTCGCCAACATTCGCTAGGCGAATGGGAACGAAGGTTCGCCAGGCGAGTCCCAGCGAGTGGGCAGCGAACCAAGTCAGTAGCCTCAACTCTGTCTTTGCCAGGCGAAGGTGCCAGCGAGAGGCTTCGCCAAGCGAGTGGGTAGCGAACCAAGTCAGTAGCTATTGTCTGGCTTCGCCAGCGAGTTCGCCAGGCGAGTGTGGTGGCGAGCATTCGCCAGAGGCTTCGCCAGGCGAAGGTCGGCGAATGTGACAACATTTTCTTTTATTTTCCTGTGCTTTCTATCCAATTGTCGATTGTTTGGTTTAATTTGTGATGTGATGTGCTATGGGTAGCCGTAAGGCAAGAATCCTAGATTGTGAATCATGGAGTGTGAAATGTGGTTGTTTGGCAATTTTGCGCATTTGTTTGAATTGAATGAAAATGCATGATGAGATTGATGTGAATGTGCATAATTGTATGTACTTGTATGATATGAAGAATGCATGATTATATATTTGTGAATATGTATGCATTTCAAGAGTGTATGGAGTCGTTTTGCATGTGAAGCATCATGATTGCATTCTTGTGTGTCTGATCCCGCGTAGGATCTGCAGAAACGATCATGTGCCCTTGTGGGGTGTGAGCGATGGTTTATTTTTGACCCCTAGGAGGATTTGCAGAAACAATCGTGTGCCCTTGTGGGGTGTGAGCGATGGTTTATATTTGATTCCGTGGAAAATCTACAGAACGATTGTGTGCCCTTGTGGGGTGTGAGCAATCAGATTGTGTGCCCGTGTTGGGTGTGAGCAATCCTGAAACATCATGTGCCCATGTGGGGTGTGAGAAATGGGTGAACATCGTAGGCCCGACGGGGAGTTACTTCGGTAACGAGCGATGGTTCCATTTGGTTCTTCAATTGAACCTGCTGAATGAGTTGGTACCGCATTTGCATCTGCATAGAGTCGTGAGTCGGTCTCTATGAGTTACATTATTATCTTCATATGATGTATTGGTGTAATGAACATAATTGTGTATGTTTATGTGAAGGGTTGAACTAAACATAATCGTATATGCTTAGTGGTGAATATTTGCATGGTGGATATGCTTGATGAATTATATATGTGCTGTGATGTATATATGATTGAATTGTGATGTATTGCGCTGAGATATATGTTATGTGTATTCTATGTTGGTGTATATAGATATATGTATTATATGCATTGTTTGTTATGATAATGTTTCTCACCCTTCTGCTGTTTTATGATGCTCTATGAGGCATTGCAGAGTAGGTTTGCTGAAGGTCTTTTGTGAAGCGTGACTTCATTCTTTTTGGTCGGTTGGCTCTGATATGTAGCACCGGGTAGTTAGGAATTGTTTTGATTCTTTTGTGATACATCTGTGTATGTATCTGCTGGTGAATGCTTTGTAAACATGACTTATGACTCGAATTAAACTGTTGATGTATATTATGTTTATATGAATGAAGTGATTCAATGTTTAGATGTTTCCGCTTTTATTCTAAATATTTATATGTGGGTTTTAAGGACTGAGTTCCTTTGTGGTGATTTACCCTTTGTTTCATATCTTTATGAGCAGGTGTTGTACGTGGTTTAAATATCTTGGATAATGTGACGTGCCTCTTTTATACCATGTGTTAATTTATACTCTGATGAAATTTTTTTATTATGTGCCTAAATAATTTAATTGTTTATTTAGGGGTATAGAAAGGGGGTGTTACATTAAATGGTATCAGAGCCAGTGTTGAGTCAGTTGTGTCTGTCTTGTTGTTGTGTTGGTTGAACGGTTGTTTAACCTTGTTGTTATTTTTGGGAATCATCAGAATATGGCTGGTCGTAATGACAATGCTATGGTTGCGGCGTTGGAGGCTATGGCTAGGGCAGTGCAAGGTGCACCGAATGCAAACGCTAATGATGAATTTAGAAAGAATCAGCCGCCGGTATTCTAGGGGACGTTTGATCCGGACGGTTCTTAGATCTGGTTGAAGAAGGTTGAGAGAATCTTTAGAGTTATGGGATGTGCTGAAGGAAACAAGGTGAGACTTGGAACTCACATGTTGAGAGAAGAGGCCGACGACTGGTGGGTCGGTATGAGACAAGTTCTTGAAGTAGATGACGAGGAAATAACCTGGGATTTATTTCGCACCGAATTCTTGAGAAAGTATTATCCTGAAAGTGTAAAAGGGAAAAAGGAAATGGAATTTCTTGAGCTGAAGCAAGGCAATATGTCCGTGGTGGACTACACGGCTAAGTTTGTGGAATTAGTTCAGTTTCATCCTCATTATGCGGCGGTTACGGCGGAGTTCTCTAAGTGCATTAAGTATGAGAATTGATTGCGTCCTGAGATAAGGCAAGCGGTGGGATACCAAAGAATACGAAGATTTTTGGACTTGACCGAATGTTGTAGGATTTTTGAAGAGGACAGTAGGGCTCGATCTACTCATTATAAGAGTTTGAGTGAGAAGAAAGGAAAGCAACAAGTAAGGAGTGGACCTTATGTAACCCCTGTTTATAAGGGTAAGTATAAGGGAAACTTTGACAGGAGACCCGGGGGAGGAAGTTCTGGTGCGGTGAAATGCTACAAGTGTGGTGTGATGGGCCACAAATCTTTTGAATGTGGGAAGTCTGTGGAGAAGTGTGCTAATTGTGGAAGTCTTGGACATGCCACTTCTGGTTGTAGAAGGAATGTGGTAAAGTATTTTAATTGTGGGGAAGTTGGTCATATTAGTACCAAGTGTACCAAATCGAAGCAAGCTCAGTCGGATGGAAAAGTATTTGCATTAGCAGGTTCAGACACTACTAATGCGGATCGCTTGATTAAAGGTACATGCTTTATTAATAATATGCCTTTAGTTGCTATTATTGATACCGGAGCGACTCATTCGTTCATTTCTCTTGAGTGTGCTAAGAATTTAGGTTTGTGCATGGTTTCTTTGAGTGGAGACATGGTTATTGAGCTCCCGCTTCGGGGTCGGTAACTACTTCTTTGGTGTGTGTAAGTTATTCCTTGACCATGTATGGTAAAGACTTCATTATGGATTTAGTGTGTTTGCCGTTGGAAGGTTTGGACGTGATCTTGGGTATGAACTGGTTGCAATTTAATAGAGTTCATTTAGATTGCTATCACAAGTTAGTAAGGTTTCCTTCTTTGGAAGATGATGAAGGTGAGAGTTTTCTATCCACTAAAGAGTTGAAGAAACTTTTAGCGGATGAAGCTCAGTTGTTTGGCTTGTTTGCATCGTTGTCTATGGAGAGCAAAGTTGAACTTGATGTGTTTCCAATGGTGTGTGATTTTCCAGAAGTGTTTCCGGAGGAGATTACGGATGTACCGCCGAAAAGGGAAGTTGAGTTTTCAATTGATCTAGTTCCCAGTACTAGACCGATTTCGATGGCACCGTATCGTATGTCAGCATCAGAGTTGCTAGAACTGAAGGAGCAGTTGAATGACTTGTTGGACAAGAGTTTTGTAAGACCAAATGTTTCTCCTTGGGGTGCGCCGGTATTGTTTGTAAAGAAAAAGGATGGGAGTATGCAGTTATGTATTGATTATCGACCGTTGAATAAGGTGACAATTAAGAATAAGTATCCGCTTCCAAGAATCGACGATTTGATGGACCAATTAGTTGGAGCGCGTGTTTTTAGCAAGATTGATCTGAGATCGGGTTATCACCAGATTCGGGTTAAGGAGGAGGATATTCCAAAGACGGCTTTTAGGACACGGTATGGTCATTACGAATATTCTGTGATGCCATTCGGAGTTTCTAATGCGCCGGGTGTGTTTATGGAATACATGAATCATATTTTTCATGAGCAGTTGGATCGTTTTGTGGTTGTGTTCATCGATGACATTTTGATTTACTCTAAGTCTCAAGAGGAGCATGAAGAGCATTTGAGGATTGTGTTACAGATTTTGAAAGAGAAGAAATTATATGCTAAGTTGTCAAAGTGTGAATTTTGGTTATCGGAGGTGAGTTTTCTCGGGAATATTATTTCCGGTGATGGTATTAGTGTGGATCCATCCAAGATTGATGCGGTAATGCAATGGGAGACTCCTAGATCGGTTATGGAGATTCGAAGCATTTTGGGCTTGGCGGGTTATTATCGGAGGTTTATTGAAGGATTTTCAAAGTTGGCACTTCCGTTAACGCAGTTGACTTGTAAGGGAAAGGCTTTTATTTGGGATGCTGATTGTGAAAAGAGTTTCATTGAGTTAAAGAGAAGATTGACAATAACGCCAGTCTTGATTTTGCCGAATCCTACAGAACCTTTTGTGGCTTATTGTGATGCTTCCTTGACAGGTTTGGTTGGCGTGTTGATGCAAGAGGGAAAAGTTGTGGCTTATGCTTCGAGACAATTAAGAGTGCATGAAAAGAATTACCCTACGCATGATTTGGAATTAGCGGCCGTGGTGTTTGTTTTGAAAATTTGGAGACATTATCTGTATGGTGCAAGATTTGAAGTTTTTAGTGATCACAAGAGTTTGAAGTATTTATTTGATCAAAAGGAATTGAATATGAGGCAAAGGAGGTGGTTAGAGATTTTGAAATACTATGATTTTGGTTTGAAGTACCATCCGGGTAAGGAAAATGTGGTGGCCGATGCCTTAAGTCGGAAGTCGTTGCACATGTCTACATTGATGATGAAAGAATGGGAACTTTTGGATAACTTTAGAAATTTGAGTTTGGTTTGTGAAATGACGCCAATAAGTGTGAGACTTGGTATGCTTCATATTACGAATGATTTTCTTGCAACCGTATGTGAAAAGCAGAAGTTGGATCTGAAGTTCGTTGATTTGATGACAAATGAGAATGAGGATTTCAAGGTTGATGATTTTGGAGTTTTGAGATTTCGTGGTCGTATTTGTATTCCCGATGATGTGGAGTTGAAAAGAATGATATTGGAGGAAGGACACCGGAGTAACTTAAGTATTCATCCGGGAGCGAATAAGATGTATCAAGATTTGAAGAAAATCTTTTGGTGGTCCAGATTAAAGAGAGATGTAGCTCAGTTTGTGTATGCATGTTTAACTTGTCAGAAGTCTAAGGTAGAACATCGGAAGCCTAGTGGATTGATGCAACCTTTGGATATTCCAGAGTGGAAATGGGATAATATATCGATGGATTTTGTTACGGTATTGCCGAATACGCAAAGAGGTCATAATGCTATTTGGGTGACTGTTGATAGGCTTACTAAATCTGCTCATTTCGTTCCAATTGATATTAGTTATCCTTTGGAGAAGTTAGCTGAGATTTATGTTCGTGTGGTTGTGAAGTTGCATGGAGTTCCTAAGAGTATTGTATCGGATAGAGATCCTAGATTTACTTCAAGGTTTTGGGAGAGTTTGCAAAAGGCTTTGGGTTCTAAGCTAAGATTGAGTTCGGCTTACCATCCCCAAACAGATGGTCAAACCAAGAGGACGATTCAGTCGTTGGAGGATTTGTTGCGTGCTTGTGTTCTAGAGCAAGGTGGTACTTGGGATAGTTATTTAGTGTTGATTGAGTTCACCTACAATAACAGTTTTCACTCAAGTATTGGTATGACACCATTTGAGGCTTTGTATGGTCGGAGATGTTAAACACCTTTGTGTTGGCATGAAACTGGTGAGAAATCGGTTGTTGGGCCGGAGATGGTACAACAAACGACGGAGAAGGTGAAGTTTATTCAGGAAAAGATGAAAGTTTCTCAGAGTAGGCAAAAGAGTTATCATGACAAGAGAAGGAAGGATCTTGAGTTTTAAGAAGGCGACCATGTGTTTTTGAGAGTTACACCGGTTACGGGTGTGGGTCGTGCTTTGAAGTCGAAAAAGTTGACTTCTCGTTTTATTGGTCCGTATCAGATTATTGCACGAGTTGGCGCTGTGGCGTATCGTGTGGCGTTGCCTCCGAATCTTTCGAATTTGCATGATGTGTTCCATGTTTCGCAACTTCGGAAGTATATTCCGGATCCGTCACATGTGATTCCTATGGACGAGGTTGAAGTAAGAGATCACCTTACGGTTGAAGTTTTACCGATTAGGATTTTGGATCGTGAAATTAAGAAGCTAAGAGGCAAGGATATTGCACTTGTGAAAGTAGCATGGGGATGTGCTGCGGAAGGCAATATGACTTGGGAATTGGAGGGTAAGATGCGAGAGTCGCATCCAGAATTGTTTGGATCAAGTAATATTTTCGAGGACGAAAATTTCTATGCGGGGGAGAGTTGTAACGCCCCGATTCTGAATTTCCCATTTTGTTGAGTCTTTTGATTTATTTTGATTGATATTTATTATATTTGTGAAATTTGAATATTAATATGTTATGTGTGCATATTATGTTATTTTATTATTCGGAGAGTTTTGGGAACTAATTAGAGGGTGTTTTAGATAATCCTTAATTAGTAGATGTTTTGAGAGAAATAGAATAGAAAGAGTATAAGTGGAAATAGAGAGAAAAGAAAAGAGATAGAAAGAAATAGAAAGGAAAGAAGAGAAAAGAGGAGGAAGAGGAGAAAAACCTAGAACCATCAAGAATCAACTTCCAAGCTTCGATTAATCGGGTAAGGGTGTGAAACTTTATTATTGTTTCAATGTGTATGATTATGTATGTTCCTATTGGTTTGATTTTGGATTGGGGAGAGTTTTACTCATTTGCCATTTCTAGGTCGAATTTGATTTAATCAGTAGAAACCGAGTTTTAACGGTTAAAAATGAGAATAAGTGGTAAAGTTTAGTCGGGGGATGTTAGACTAAGGTGGTTGGAACTGGTTTGGTGAGACTCGGTTGATTTTGGAGGGATTGGGCGATTTTGACAGTTAGGGATTTCTGAGTTCGCATGTTCGCCAGCATTCGCTAGGCGAATGGGAGCGAAGGTTCGCCAGGCGACTCCCAGCGAGTGGGCAGTGAACCAAGTCAGTAGCCCAACTCTGTCTTCGCCAGTGAGAGGCTTCTCCAGGCGAGTGGGTAGCGAACCAAGCCAGTAGCAATTGTCTGGCTTCGCCAGCGAGTTTTCCAGGCGAGTGTGGTGGCGAGCATTCACCAGAGGCTTCGCCAGGCAAAGGTCGGCGAATGTGACAACATTTTCTTTTATTTTCCTGTGCTTTCTATCCAATTGTCGATTGTTTGGTTTAATTATGTTAATCCTTATCTGAATGGATAGTTTGTGTGCGGTTGTGATGTGATGTGATATGGGTAGCCGTAAGGCGTGAATCCTAGATTGTGAATTGTGGAGTGTGAAATGTGGCTGTTTGGCAATTTTGTGCATTTGTTTGAATTGAATGAAAATGCATGATGAGATTGATGTGAATGTGCATAATTGTATGTACTTGTATGATGTGAAGAATGCATGATTATATATTTGTGAATATGTATGCATTTCAAGAGTGTATGGAGTCGTTTTGCATGTGAAGCATCATGATTGCATTCTTGTGTGTCTGATCCCGCGTAGGATCTGCAAAAACGACCGTGTGCCTTTGTGGGGTGTGAGCGAAGGTTTATTTTTGACCCCTAGGAGGATTTGCAGAAACAATCGTGTGCCCTTGTGGGGTGTGAGCGATGGTTTATATTTGATTCCGTGGAGAATCTGCAGAACGATTGTGTGCCCTTGTGGGGTGTGAGCAATCGGATTGTGTGCCCGTGTGGGGTGTCAGCAATCCTGAAACATCAAGTGCCCATGTGGGGTGTGAGCGATGGGTGAACATCATAGTCCCGACGGGGAGTTACTTCGGTAACGAGCGATGGTTCCATTTGGTTCTTCAATTGAACCTGCTGAATGAGTCGGTACCGCATTTGCATCTGCATAGAGTCGTGAGTCGGTCTCTATGAGTTGCATTATTATCTTCATATGATGTATTGGTGTAATGAACATAATTGTGTATGTTTATGTGAAGGGTTGAACTAAACATAATCGTATATGCTTAGTGGTGAATATTTGCATGGTGGATATGCTTGATGAATTATATATGTGCTGTGATGTATATATGATTGAATTGTGATGTATTGCGCTGAGATATATGTTATGTGTATTCTATGTTGGTGTATATAGATATATGTATTATATGCATTGTTTGTTATGATAATGTTTCTCACCCTTCTGCTGTTTTATGATGCTCTATGAGGCATTGCAGAGTAGGTTTGCTGAAGGTCTTTTGTGAAGCGTGACTTCATTCTTTTTGGTCGGTTGGCTCTGATATGTAGCACCGGGTAGTTAGGAATTGTTTTGATTCTTTTGTGATACATCTGTGTATGTATCTGCTGGTGAATGCTTTGTAAACATGACTTATGACTCGAATTAAACTGTTGATGTATATTATGTTTATATGAATGAAGTGATTCAATGTTTAGATGTTTCCGCTTTTATTCTAAATATTTATATGTGGGTTTTAAGGACTGAGTTCCTTTGTGGTGATTTACCCTTTGTTTCATATCTTTATGAGCAAGTGTTGTACGTGTTTTGAATTTCCTAGATAATGTGACGTGCCTCTTTTATACCATGTGTTAATTTATACTCTGATGAAATTTTTTTATTATGTGCTTAAATGATTTAATTGTTTATTTGGGGGTATAGAAAGGAGGTGTTACATTAGGTGGTATCAGAGCCAGTGTTGAGTCAGTTGTGTCTGTCTTGTTGTTGTGTTGGTTGAACGGTTGTTTAACCTTGTTGTTATTTTTGGGAATCATCAGAATATGGCTGGTCGTAATGACAATGCTATGGCTGTGGCGTTGGAAGCTATGGCTAAGGCAGTGCAAGGTGCACCGAATGCGAACGCTAATGATGAGTTTAGAAAGAATCAGCCGCCGGTATTCAAGGGGAGGTTTGATCTGGACAGTTCATAGATCTGGTTGAAGGAGGTTGAGAGAATCTTTAGAGTTATGGGATATGCTGAAGGAAACAAGGCGAGACTTGGAACTCACATGTTGAGAGAAGAGGCCGACGACTGGTGGGTCGGTATGAGACAAGTTCTTAAAGTAGATGACGAGGAAATAACCTGGGATTTATTTCGCACCGAATTCTTGAGAAAGTATTATCCTAAGAGTGGAAAAGGGTAAAAGGAAATGGAATTTCTTGAGCTGAAGCAAGGCAATATGTCCGTGGTGGACTACACGTCTACGTTTGTGGAATTAGTTCAGTTTCATCCTTATTATGCGGCGGTTACGACAGAGTTCTCTAAGTGCATTAAGTATGAGAATGTATTGCGTCCTAAGATAAGGCAAGCGGTGGGATACCAAACAATATGAAGATTTTCGGACTTGACCGAATGTTGTAGGATTTTTGAAGAGGACAGTAGGGCTCGATCTACTTATTATAAGAGTTTGAGTGAGAAGAAAGGCAAGCAACAAGTAAGGAGTGGACCTTATGTAACCCCTGTTGATAAGGGTAAGTATAAGGGAAACTTTGACAGGAGACCCGTGGAAGGAAGTTCTGGTGCGGTGAAATGCTACAAGTGTGGCGTGATGGGCCACAAATCTTTTGAATGTGGAAAGTCTGTGGAGAAGTATGCTAATTGTGGAAGTCTTGGACATGCCACTTCTGGTTGTAGAAGGAATGTGGTAAAGTGTTTTAATTATGGGGAAGTTGGTCATATTAGTACCAAGTGTACCAAACCGAAGAAAGCTCAGTCGGATGGAAAAGTATTTGCATTAGCAGGTTCAGACACTACTAATGCGGATCGCTTGATTACAGGTACATGCTTTATTAATAATATGCCTTTAGTTGATATTATTGATACCGGAGCGACTCATTCGTTCATTTCTCTTGAGTGTGCTAAGCATTTGGGTTTGTGCATGGTTTCTTTGAGTGGAGACATGGTTATTGAGCTCCCGCTTCGGGGTCGGTAACTACTTCTTTGGTGTGTGTAATTTGTTCCTTGACCATGTATGGTAAAGACTTCATTATGGATTTAGTGTGTTTGCCGTTGGAAGGTTTGGACGTGATCTTGTGTATGAACTGGTTGCAATTTAATAGAGTTCATTTAGATTGCTATCACAAGTTAGTAAGGTTTCCTTCTTTGGAAGATGATGTAGGTGAGATTTTTCTATCCACTAAAGAGTTGAAGAAACTTTTAGCGGATGAAGCTCAGTTGTTTGGCTTGTTTGCATCGTTGTCTATGGAGAGCAAAGTTGAACTTGATGTATTTCCAGTGGTGTGTGATTTTCCAGAAGTGTTTCTGGAGGAGATTACGGATGTACCGCCGGAAAGGGAAGTTGAGTTTTCTATTATCTAGTTCCCGGTACTAGACCGATTTCGATGGCACCGTATTGTATGTCAGCATCGGAGTTGGTAGAACTGAAGGAGCAATTGAATGACTTGTTGTACAAGAGGTTTGTAAGACCAAGTGTTTCTCCTTGGGGTGCGCCGGTATTGTTGGTAAAGAAAAAGGATGGGAGTATGCGGTTATGTATTGATTATCGACAGTTGAATAAGGTGACAATTAAGAATAAGTATCCGCTTCCAAGAATCGATGATTTGATGGACCAATTAGTTGGAGCGCGTGTTTTTAGCAAGATTGATCTGAGATCGGGTTATCACCAGATTCGGGTTAAGGAGGAGGATATTCCAAAGACGGCTTTTAGGACACAGTATGGTCATTACGAATATTTTGTGATGCCATTCGGAGTTTCTAATGCGCCGGGTGTGTTTATGGAATACATGAATCATATTTTTCATGAGTAGTTGGATCGTTTTGTGGTTGTGTTCATCAACGACATTTTGATTTACTCTAAGTCTCAAGAGGAGCATGAAGAGCATTTGAGGATTGTGTTACAGATTTTGAAAGAGAATAAATTGTATGCTAAGTTGTCAAAGTGTGAATTTTGGTTATCGGAGGTGAGTTTTCTCGGGCATATTATTTCCGGTGATGGTATTAGTATGGATCCATCCAAGATTGATGCGGTAATGCAATGGGAGACTCCTAGATTGGTTACAGAGATTCGAAGCATTTTGGGCTTGGCGGGTTATTATCGGAGGTTTATTGAAGGATTTTCAAAGTTGGCACTTCCGTTAACGCAGTTGACTTGTAAGGGAAAGGCTTTTATTTGGGATGCTGATTGTGAAAAGAGTTTCATTGAGTTAAAGAGAAGATTGACAACAGCGCCAGTCTTGATTTTTCCGAATCCTACGGAACCTTTTGTGGCTTATTGTGATGCTTCCTTGACAGGTTTGGGTGGCGTGTTGATGCAAGAGGGAAAAGTTGTGGCTTATGCTTCGAGACAGTTAAGAGTGCATGAAAAGAATTACCCTACGCATGATTTGGAATTAGCGGCCGTGGTGTTTGTTTTGAAAATTTGGAGACATTATCTGTATGGTGCAAGATTTGAAGTTTTTAGTGATCACAAGAGTTTGATGTATTTATTTGATCAAAAGGAATTGAATATGAGGCAAAGGAGGTGGTTAGAGCTTTTGAAAGACTATGATTTTGGTTTGAATTACCATCCGGGTAAGGAAAATGTGGTGGCCGATGCCTTAAGTCGGAAGTCGTTGCACATGTCTACATTGATGATGAAAGAATGGGAACTTTTGGAGAACTTTAGAGATTTGAGTTTGGTTTGTGAAATGACGCCAAGAAGTGTGAGACTTGGTATGCTTCGTATTACGAATGATTTTCTTGCAACCGTATGTGAAAAGTAGAAGTTGGATCTGAAGTTCGTTGATTTGATGACAAATGAGAATGAGGATTTCAAGGTTGATGATTTTGGAGTTTTGAGATTTCGTGGTCGTATTTGTATTCCCGATGATGTGGAGTTGAAAAGAATGATATTGGAGGAAGGACACCGGAGTAACTTAAGTATTCATCCGGGAGCGAATAAGATGTATCAAGATTTGAAGAAAATCTTTTGGTGGTCCGGATTAAAGAGGGATGTAGCTCAGTTTGTGTATGCATGTTTAACTTGTCAGAAGTCTAAGGTAGAACATTAGAAGCCTAGTGGATTGATGCAACCTTTGGATATTCCGGAGTGGAAATGAGATAATATATCGATGGATTTTGTTACGGGATTTCCGAATACGCAAAGAGGTCATAATGCTAATTGGGTGATTGTTGATAGGCTTACTAAATCTGCTCATTTCGTTCCGATTGATATTAGTTATCCTTTGGAGAAGTTAGCTGAGATTTATGTTCGTGTGGTTGTGAAGTTGCATGGAGTTCCTAAGAGTATTGTATTGGATAGAGATCCTAGATTTACTTCAAGGTTTTGAGAGAGTTTGCAAAAGGCTTTGGGTTCTAAGCTAAGATTGAGTTCGACTTACCATCCGCAAACAGATGGTCAAACCGAGAGGACGATTCAGTCGTTGGAGGATTTGTTGCGTGCTTGTGTTCTAGAGCAAGGTGGTACTTGGGATAGTTATTTAGCATTGATTGAGTTCACCTACAATAACAGTTTTCACTCAAGTATTGGTATGGTACCATTTGAGGCTTTGTATGGTCGGAGATGTCGAACACCTTTGTGTTGGCATGAAACGAGTGAGAAGTCAGTTGTTGGGCCGGAGATGGTACAACAAACGACGGAGAAGGTGAAGTTTATTCGGAAAAAGATGAAAGCTTCTCAGAGTAGGCAGAAGAGTTATCATGACAAGAGAAGGAAGGATCTTGAGTTTCAAGAAGGCGACCATGTGTTTTTGAGAGTTACACCGGTTACGGGTGTGGGTCGTGCTTTGAAGTTGAAAAAGTTGACTTCTCGTTTTATTGGTCCGTATCAGATTATTGCACGAGTGGGTGTTGTGGTGTATCGTGTGGCATTGACTCCGAATCTTTCGAATTTGCATGATTTGTTCTATGTTTCGCAACTTCGGAAGTATGTTCCGGATCCGTCACATGTGATTCCTATGGACGAGGTTGAAGTAAGAGATAACCTTACGGTTGAAGTTTTACCGATTAGGATTTTGGATCGTGAAATTAAGAAGCTAAGAGGCAAGGATATTGCGCTTGTGAAAGTAGCATGGGAAGGTGCTGCGGAAGGCAATATGACTTGGGACTTGGAGGGTAAGATGCGAGAGTCGCATCTGGAATTGTTTGGATCAGGTAATATTTTCGAGGACGAAAATTTCTAAGTGGGGGAGAGTTGTAACGCTCCGATTCTGAATTTCCCATTTTGTGGAGTCTTTTGATTTATTTTGATTGATATTTATTATATTTGTGAAATTTGAATATTAATATGTTATGTGTGCATATTATGTTATTTTATTATTCGGAGAGTTTTGGGAATTAATTAGAGGGTGTTTTAGATAATCCTTAATTAGTAGATGTTTTGAGAGAAATAGAATAGAAAGAGTATAAGTGGAAATAGAGAGAAAAGAAAAGAGATAGAAAGAAATAGAAAGGAAAGAAGAGAAAAGAGGAGGAAGAGGAGAAAAACCTAGAACCATCAAGAATTAACTTCCAAGCTTCGATTAATCGGGTAAGGGTGTGAAACTTTATTATTGTTTCGATGTGTATGATTATGTATGTTCCTATTGGGTTGATTTTAGATTGGGGAGAGTTTTGCTCATTTGCCATTTCTAGGTCGAATTTGATTTAATCAGTAGAAACCGAGTTTTAACGGTTAAAAATGAGAATAAGTAGTAAAGTTTAGTCGGGGGATGTTAGACTAAGGTGGTTGGAACTGGTTTGGTGAGAATCGGTTGATTTTGGAAGGATTGGGCGATTTTGACAGTTAGGGATTTTTGAGTTTGCAAATTCGCCAGCATTCGCTAGGCAAATGAGAGCGAAGGTTTGCCAGGCGAGTGGGCAGCGAACCAAGTCAGTAGCCCAACTCTGTCTTCGCTAGTGAGTTCGCCAGGCGAAGGTGCCAGCCAGAGGCTTCGCCAGGCGAGTGGGTAGCGAACCAAGTCAGTAGCTACTGTCTGGCTTCGCCAGCGAGTTCGCCAGGCGAGTGTGGTGGCGAGCATTCGCCAGAGGCTTCTCCAGGCGAAGGTCGGCGAATGTGACATCATTTTCTTTTATTTTCCTATGCTTTCTATCCAATTGTCGATTGTTTGGTTTAATTATGTTAATCCTTATCTGAATGGATAGTTTGTGTGTGGTTGTGATGTGATGTGTTGTGGGTAGCCGTAAGGCGTGAATCCTAGATTGTGAATTGTGGAGTGTGAAATGTGGCTGTTTGGCAATTTTGTGCATTTGTTTGAATTGAATGAAAATGCATGATGAGATTGATGTGAATGTGCATAATTGTATGTACTTGTATGATGTGAAGAATGCATGATTATATATTTGTGAATATGTATGCATTTCAAGAGTGTATGGAGTCGTTTTGCATGTGAAGCATCATGATTGCATTCTTGTGTGTCTGATCCCGCGTAGGATCTGCAGAGACAATCGCGTGCCCTTGTGGGGTGTGAGCGATGGTTTATTTTTAATCATTAGGAGGATCTGCAGAAACAATCGTGTGTCTTTGTGGGGTATGAGCGATGGCTTATATTTTATTCCATGGAGAATCTGCAGAACGATTGTGTGCCCTTGTGGGGTGTGAGCAATCGGATTGTGTGCCCGTGTGGGGTGTGAGCAATCCTGAAACATCGCGTACCCATGTGGGGTGTGAGCGATGGGTGAACATCGTAGGCCCGACGGGGAGTTACTTCGGTAACGAGTGATGGTTCCATTTGGTTCTTCAATTGAACCTGCTGAATGAGTCGGTACCGCATTTGCATCTGCATAGAGTCGTGAGTCGGTCTCTATGAGTTGCATTATTATCTTCATATGATGTATTGGTGTAATGAACATAATTGTGTATGTTTATGTGAAGGGTTGAACAAAACATAATCGTATATGCTTAGTGGTGAATGTTTGCATGGTGGATATGCTTGATGAATCAGATATGTGTTGTGATGTATATATGATTGAATTGTGATGTATTGCACTGAGAAATATGTTATGTGTATTCTATGTTGGTGTATATAGATATATGTATTATATGCATTGTTTGTTATGATAATGTTTCTCACCCTTATGCTGTTTTATGATGCTCTATGAGGCATTGCAGAGTAGGTTTGCTGGAGGTATTTTGTGAAGCGTGGCTTCATTCTTTTTGGTCGGTTGGCTCTGATATGTAGCATCGGGTAGTTAGGAATTATTTTGATTCTTTTGTGATACATCTGTGTATGTATCTGCTGGTGAATGCTTTGTAAACATGACTTATGACTCGAATTAAACTGTTGATGTATACTATGTTTATATGAATGAAGTGATTCAATGTTTATATGTTTCCGCTTTTATTCTAAATATTTATATGTGGGTTTTAAGGACTGAGTTCCTTTGTGGTGATTTACCCTTTGTTTCATATCTTTATGAGCAGGTGTTGTACGTGTTTTGAATTTCTTGGATAATGTGACGTGCCTCTTTTATACCATGTGTTAATTTATACTCTGATGATTTTTTTTTATTATGTGCCTAAATGATTTAATTGTTTATTTGGGGGTATAGAAAGGCGATGTTACATGTGGCACTTAAAGATGAAAGCCCTACTGGTTCAGCAGGGTTGTTTGGAAGCGTTGAAGGGAGAGGCAGCAATGGACGCTACATTAACAAAAAAAGAAAAGACGGTCATGATTTGGAAAACCCACAACGCAATATTATTGAGCCTTGGTAATAAGGTTCTTCGACAGGTATCAAAGGAGACTACAACATCGGGGTTACAAGTAAAACTTAAAAGTTTGTTCATGACCAATCTCTGGTGAATCGACTCTACCTGAAGCAAGCTTTGTATTCATTCAAGATGAGTGAAGACAAAGTGTTGGCTTAGCAGTTGGATATGTTTAACAAGCTGATTCTTGATCTTGAAAATATTAATGTGAAGATCGATGATGAAGATCAAGCACTGTTTTTATTGTGTGCTTTTCCTGGAACACATGCTCACTTCAAAGAAACTCTCTTGTATGGAAGGGAGTCCCTGAGCTTTGAAGAAGTTCAATCAGCCTTGTATTCTAAGAACTTGAACGAGCGGAAGGAGCAAAAACCTTTGACGGTGGACGAAGGTTTGACCGTTAAGGGAAAATTCTTGCGAAAGGATGATAAGTTTGACAAAAAGAAAGTTAAAAGTCAGCAGAAGTCTTATAATGGCGAAACATTTGGTATTCGATGTTATCACTGTAAGAAGGAGGGTCACACAAGAAAGGTGTGCCCTGAACGTCTGAAAGATCATGGAGGTAAGGATAATGGCAACACAACCATTATTCAAGATGACTTCGATTCATCTGATGTTCTTGTGGTTTCAAGTGGCGAATCAAGAAAATAATGGATTATGGATTCAGGTTGCACTGGCACATGACTCCAAATAGAGAATTGTTTGAGGAGCTATGTGATTAAGATGTGAACCAGTACTACTGGAAACAATAAATCTTACAAAATTACAGGTATTGGATCTGTGAGATTCAAGCTCCATGATGAGTCAATAAGGTTATTGACTGAAGTCAGGTGTGTACCTGGTTTGAAGAGAAATTTGATTTCTCTTTGTGAATTCAACAAGAAGGGATATGTTTTTCAAGGAGAGAAAAGTATCATAAGAGTCATGAAGGAGTCGAAGGAATTCTTGAGAGGTGTGAAGAAATAAGGCATGTATACCCTTAAGGCTGAGGTTGTAAGTGGTTCGACAAATGTTGCATCCATGAAACCTGTGTCGAAGACATAATTATGGCACATGAGATTGGGCCATGTCAACAAAAGAGGCCCGGTCGAATTGGGAAAGCAGAACCTGCTAGGAGTTAACAGAGTCGAAAAGTTGGAGTTTTGTGAATCTTGTGTATTTGGTAAAACCTGTAGGGAGAAGTTTAACAAAGGCAAGCAAAGAACACATGGATCTCTGGATTACATTCATGCTGATCTTTGGGGGCCTGCAAGGAATCCTTCACACTCAGGTGCAAGGTATTTTCTATCCATCGTTGATGACTATTTCAGAAATCTATGGGCATTCATCCAGAAAACAAAGGATGAAACTTTTGAGAATTTCAAAAGTTGGAAGGTTCTGGTCAAAACTCAAACTAGCAGAAAGGTTAAGAGGTTGAGAACCGACAATGACCTTGAGTTCTACAACAAAGCGTTTGACAGTTACTGTGTTGAGTCTAGGATTGCAAGGCATAAGATTGTAGTAGATACACCTCAACAAAATGGCTTAGCTGAGAGATTCAATCGAACAATCCTTGAAAGGGTTAGATGCATGTTGGTTAGTGTTGGATTAAAGAAGGTGTTTTGGGCGGAGGCTATTTCGATAACAACTTATTTGATAAATAGATGTCCCTCAACTGCCTTGGGAATGAAGACACCTGAAGAAGTTTGGTCGGGACATCCACCTAGTCTCGACAGACTGGGAGTATTTGGCTGCGTGGCCTATGCTCATATTAGGCAAGACAAAGTTGAACCTATGTTCGCCGTGAAAATTAACGAACAACCGCTGGTCTAACAAATCAGAAGAGATTTGTGTTGCTTGTAGGATCGACCACACAAATCCTAGGACATGTGCTAATTGGAATTTTAAATGAAGTGAATGAAAATTAAAAACACTTCAACGAGTTCCATGGTAAGACAACTTATTTCAAGTATGAATGGATTTAAATAACAGTAAAAGGAAGTAAAGTGATAATAAATGACAAGGATAATAACTTGCATAAAGAAAAACAAACTTTTAAGTAAAAGAAGTGTTAAATTGCATTGAAATAAAAACTGAGATTTAACCAACGTACATTCTCAAGACTCGTTTCTCTTAATCACACGGATACTTAGAGTAAATAGAGATTTTGTACACAATTGGACACACACATCTTAATACTAAGATATGCTGTTTATAACCATCGAATATAACCTCTATTAACGGCTAACAAGTAAGATCAAGACAAGTGTCATTGCGCATGCCTTCGAACCACTGGGATGCTCCACGTGTCTTTTTCACAAACAAACTTTCCCTCTTTTATTTGAATTCAAACGAACTCTCGTCGAAGACTCCCCCGAAAAACGATTTTGTCGAATTGGGTCTTCCAACTACTGAGGAATATATCTAAGTCCAAAACATAGAACCTCCTGACAAGAAACCATCTTCGACTCTTATTCCATAAAACAAAGGCCAATATTTACTTCGTTACGTGCCATGATTCTTTCGACCATGGCAACCAAGTTATTGTCTGCTGCTAGATTGTCACGTCGAACCTATTGTACGACATTCTCAGCATCATGGTTCCTATTTACCAACACTACCCTTGGTTCTTCTTCTCTAGGAACTTGCGGCTGATTCCTAAGAGGTTCGATTCTAGGTTGTTCGACTATTCCCTGGTTATTTTGATTTTCCTGTGCCTGGTTTTATGGAATTTGATTGATGGTGTTGTCTTCATCAAAGACTACTAATAGGTTTTCTCTAAAATACTCCCTCGGTGGTTGTTGATGGGGATTTTGTACACCCAAGAATTCCGCCATGCGTGTCATTTGTGCTGCCAATTGTTGATTGGCTTGCGTAGTGTTTCAAATGAGGGGCTGAAAGATTTCCCCCATAGTTTGAGACATCATCAGAACCATTTGATGGTTACTTTCGTCCATTTGTTGTCTCAAATAAGATGCAGAGTTAGTCGTCAAACATGGCATCTGGGCTGAATACCCTATACCTAAATTCTGGCTATTTTGACCCAAATTTATCCTAGTACCCGATCCCTGTAGTGGGGAAATCTTTACGGGTTCTATATATAACAGAGTGGCATTTTGTAAATTTTCCATCAACGAAGTTGGCATGCTATAGGGCGGGTCTTGCAGCAAAGGCATTGAGAATCCCGGGGGGAGAAATGCCTCTATACTTCAACGTCCCTATTGGTGGTGGGGTCTGAGGAGGACCCCTTGGCCCAATGTAAGTCAAAATAGGCTACATATGGGAAATCAAATGTGTGGGCATCGAACTTCCCATAGACGGTATTGCCTCTGAAACAGATGCTGAGACCGTTAGTCCCCCTGTCGAAGCTCCTATGGGTTGTTCTAGATTGTCGTTCGGGACATCCTGAGGATTATTTGGCTGGTTTAGATTCGTCGCCATTTTCCTCCTATATCTCCTTTTTGTTCTATCTTCGTTAACAACGGCTACCTTACCACTTCTCAATAACATGCAACGATGTTTTTTTTTCTCGAAAAAAAACTTTTTTACCACAAAACTAATAAAGTTTTTCCAAAGAGAATTTTTCCTAAAAAAAAAGATTTTCATAATCGCTTAGCACCGTCTAACTGGGCGTCCCAATTTGTTCACCGTGAAAATTGGCAAACAACCACTGGTTTAACAAATCGAAAGAGATATGTGTTGCTTGCAGGATCGACCACACAAATCCTAGGACATGTGCTAATTGGTATTTTAAATGAAGTGAATGAAAATTATAAACACTTCGACGAGTTCCATGGTAAGACAACTTATTTCAAGTATGAATGGATTTAAATAACAGTAAAAGAAAGTAAAGTGCTGATAAATGACAAGGATAATAACTTGCATAAAGAAAAACAAACTTTTAAGTGAAAGAAGTGTTAAATTGCATTGAAATAAAAACTGGTGTTTAACTAACGTACATTCTCACGAATCGTTTCTCTCAATCACACAGATACTTAGAGTAAATGGAGATTTTGTACACAATTGGAGACACACATCTTAATACTAAGACCTGCTATTTATAACCACCAAACATAATCGCTATTAACAACTAACAAGTAAGATCAAGACAAGTGTCACCGCGCATGCCTTCGAACCACCGGGATGTTCCACGTGTCTTTCTCAAAAATGGACTTTCCCTCTTTTATTTGAATTAAAATGAACTCTCGTCGAAGACTCCACCGAACAACGATTCTGTCGAATTGGGTCTTCCAACTACTGAGGAATATCTCTAAGTCCAAAACCTAGAACCTCCTGACAAGAAGCCATCTTCGACTCTTATTCCATAAAACAAAGTTTAGTCGAAGTAATTAAATTACCTCAGAAACCTCTACTTGCTTTTTTTAACTCTGTTCAGGCGTCAAAATTAGGAGCTAACAAATTGCCCCCCAAAAATGTCATTTTCGACATCAATGAAGAATAAGACATTTTTTGATAGTATCATTCGACGCCTAAAATAATTCTCACGTCTCTTACTATTCCAAAGGTCTATAACGTCAGACTCATCATGACACTTTCTACAACACGTCTCCTTAAAGCACGCCATTACCTCTAGCCATAATCATAATCCCTAGATACTATGAAATTATGCACTAGGCACTACTACCCATGTTTTATCAAACAGTCATTGTGAGACACGTGCCCTACTAACTCTCAGCTCTTTAATGCTTATTTGAGGCCTTTTGATCTTCCATATGCCTATAAATTCCTCAAACTTACTTGTTGCCACTTTTATGCTCTCAGAAATTTCCAAACAACTTTCAGTTTCTCCATTTCCAAACTTCCAAACCTAGATTCTCCAAGAAATCTCCACAATGGCATCCTCCACTACCAAAGTCAAGGACTCTAAGAAAAATCCAAAGTCTAAAGATCTGAAGAAAATTTCTCAACTCCCAGCTTTTGACACGTTGTTAGCACCAATAATGATGGGGGACCAGCAATTTCTCCCTGAGCCGCCTGCAGAAGAGAAAAGAAGAATATACGAATCCTAGGTACTTATTCCTCTTGTTGTATCTGGTAAAACGTATGCCCTATGTGGGCCTTTGCCTTCATCTGCTTTTGACCATAGTAAAGCTAAGGACTTCTTCCCTTCCTATCACAAATCTAAACCCATAGGACAAGCCAACAAAGCTAGGGTCGAGAAAACCTCCGTTGATGCAATAGTGTTGAACAACATAGATTTAAGATATATGAAAAAAACTTTAGGGTTTTTAGAGCCACACCCTCCTTTAAGGAATCAGATGATTATATGAATTGGCTGGAAAAGATAGAGAAGTAAAAGCTCAAACCTGGAAAAAACTAGGAATTTATGATTTAATCATGTTGTCGAAAACAAGCCTCGGCTATTGTCAAACCATGCTAGTCTCTTCCTTATATTTCTGGGGTAGTACCCATTACACCTTCCATCTCCCTTGTGGGATGATGACCCCCACTCTTTTCGACGTAGCCACTATTACAAGGCTTAAAGTCACTAGAAACCCATACAATCCTGACTTGGAATCTAACGATTCCATAGGTTTTAATTTCGTAAAGGCCACCTACTCTCATTTTATATCGCACTTTTTTGACAAGACCACTGCTGATGTTTCTGATAAGGAACATATAGCCTTTTTAATCGTATGGTTATCCCACTGTATTTTCTACTCGAAGTCCCTACAAGTGGCTAGGAGGTACCTGACTCTGGCCACTCAACTCTACAGAGGCCACAACATCTGCCTAAGTGAAATGATTTTGGGTAACCTCTACGAGTCTCTAAGTGAAGGAGTAACCCAACTTAAAGACTTGGGAGAGAAAGGAAACTTGCTATTTTCTAGTCCTTTCTGGCTTTTGCAACTTTGGTCGAATGCCTCGTTCGAAGCTAGCCTTCCCAGCAAGAGCTCAGTTGATGAAGCATCTGATGAGATCAAAAATAGGAGAATCGAAGGAACACGCTTGGTCCAGCTTACTCCCCACGAAGAAGGACAGACCCTCAGGCTAATGTTCTTAAGCTACATAATGATGTTTGCAAAACGTCATGAATTTACTTCGAATATGCCTCATTTGCTGCAAGAACACATGGTCCTGAATGGTTTACCAGGCCTTTCCCGACTCTAAACAAAACTCTAGAGGAAAAATCTTCACAAATCTGGGAAGCCTTTTTGATCCCAAGGTTGATAACACTTCGATTAAATCTGTTGAAGTCTCAAGTTGCTTTGGTTTCCTATCAACCAAACTTGGTGGCTCGATAGTTTGGTCTAGTCCAAACACTCCCCAAATGCCTCTTCGAAAAGAAAGGCGCCCTTTTACTTCACGGTGTAAAGTATATTGAGGAAATGGCTATGACACATCTTCTCCGCTACTCCAGCAAAGTTCAACTCGTCCCTATAGGCTTTGATCCTTGTTTCTACTGTATCCCAGAGTTCAACCACTGGTGGTCATTGCACTATGCCGAGGAATTCTTCGATGCACCTTCTTTCACTCGACTTATTAATCAAGCTTTTCTCTCTGTGCATGAGAAGATCAAGAAAGGTAATATGACACACATCAAAGAAATCCAAGCATTCCAGAAGTACTTTGAAACTGTTTATCGACCAGATGACCTTAATCGAACCGTCCGTGAAGCAGTTGTTACTTTAAAGGAAAAGTTTTTAAAGAAAATGGAAAATTTGGAACTCCCTTCGTATGTTCCTCCCAAGGAACGAACGATATGCATTGGCTTTCAAACAATTTCCTATGAAATTTCCTCGACTACCAAATGCTGATGTTGGAGTGGCTCTTGCCCCTCCATTCCCAGATTGGTTTATCTATGGGGATTCCACAAAGATTCTTCATCAACAGTCGAAACTAAAGGCTCAACGGGTGGTTGCGACTAAGCATACTTTAGACAGTTTCAAAGGTCCTCCTCATATCGGTATCGAAGATGTTCGCATCGAATCCAAAATATATGAAGGTGTGGAATAAGAGGTTTTCAAAATAATTTCCCCTATTTGATTTTTTTATCATCTTGTATTATTTTGCTTGACTTTCAACTGTTAAAGTTTCCCCATAAAAGAAGAAGCAAATCGAAGAACAAACAGAGGAAATCACTCCAATTGCTAAGGTAAATTTATTACTTAATTTTCCTTGACTACAAAGTCTTCTGTTGTCTGATGCCTCAAGTTTTCTCCTAGAGTTCACGAAGGCCTCCCCTTACTCCCAAGAAACAAAAGACCAAGGGGACTTCCCACCAAATCATCATCGAGTCAGATGAGGAGGACCAATCTCCTCTTGAAGAACAAACTTTGAAGAGGAGAAGGAAGAAAACCAAGATAACTGAAGCCTTCAACCAACCAAAACCAAAGGTTAGCAAAATCTGGATAACGGCAACTCCTGCTAGTCACGCAGAGCAAGATGAAAGCGATAATTCTAGTCTTGGGGCTGATGAGCCCAAGGTAAACACTTCTTTTATAACTTTGCAGCACTTATTTATCATTGACTCTTCTAATATTTTCCCTTTATAGATTACTACCGACACCGGGGTCATCCCATGATTAAGTAGCTTATCCCACAACCAGCAGTGACCCAAGCTACCATCCAGCAACTCCATCTGAGGCCTCTACGAGAGGCTCGACAAGACGTTTTGAGGAGGAAATCCATTCTACCGACACTCTTAAAAAGACATAAGTTGTTCCTGTGGTGGAGTCTCCCCATATCAAAGCATATGCTTAAAAGGAGGACCCTGTCGAGAAAGAGGTTGTTGATTTTTCTGGGGATACCATGATACATGATATAGAGCAACCTGCTGAGGGTGATTTCAAGGGAAATATAAGTGAGGATGACAACCCCATCGAAGTGGAAGAAGAAAATGAAGAGAATGGTGATGAGGAGGAAGAAGAAGAAAAAGAAGAATAGAATGAAGAAATAAAAGAAGAAGAAAAGGAAAGAGAGGAATGAGAGAAAACTGCATCTGATGCAGAGATTATGGTGGAGGGTTTAGAAAGCCAAGTGAACCAAGACAATCAGTCTAAGGATCCTCCACCCAACACTTCGAATGACACTTAATCGACAAGTCTTTCCCATGAAGAACTGGAATCTCTGAAAGTTCAGCAACCACTGGAGTACTTGAAGGCTATGCTTAGTTCCCAATACAAGTTTGGTGACAAAAGTACTACTACTTCGACTGCCTCAAGAAACACCTTGACTGAGAAAACTGATAGTGACTTACTGGCGCAAATAAAAGAAAAAGTCTTTGCAACAGACTTATTTCAAATCCTAGAGCAAGACGTCTCTGGCAGTTTTAACCTTAAGAAACTCCTGAAACAAATTAATATCTTGGAGGTTTCTCCTGAAGTGGCTGATACCATTATGGAGCTAAGCACAATGATTGACTTAGTTGCCGCTGATCTCAACCGCCTTCGAGACTTCTCGAGTAACCTTTCCAAGAAAAACAACAGTCAAAAAGCTGCATGGGAGGTGTCTCTGCATCCACTGAAAAAGTCTCAACACTTAAGAAACTCTCTGGGCAAAATAAGAAGGAGATCTAGAGGTGTGACAAGGGCATTGCAGAATGGGAAAGACAAATTTCCATTCTACAAAACAAAATCTCTCAAGCTAAGCAACAAAAAACTAATATGCTCAGCTCTGTCGAAGATGAGATGGCGAAAGGCTGGCCTTAAGCACCTTGAGACAACTCAACAACATGGGAAAGATATCGAAGCTCACTCCACCAACAAGACTCTCTATGAACACCGCCTGCTCCTTCAGAAGTTGAAGTATGAAAAAATGAAAAGCTCTCTTCCATTCTAGATTTGCTTTGTAATGTTTTCTTTCTTAACAGATTATGACTTTTGGGCCTTTATGGCGTTTTTGTAACGGATAAAGCCTATTTTGGCAAATTTATTTACCATTTTAGCTTCTCTTTTCTCGCATCGTTATTCTCTGATGATCTTTATTTCTTAAAGTGCAGGCTTATATTTTTTCAAATATTTCCCATTTATCTTCAAGATTCTTTTATCTTTATCTAATTCCTCGATTTCATATACACCATTAAAAAAACCTGTATAACTTGAAAAGGTCCTTCCCATTTAGGGGACCATTTACCCAAGGCTCTATCTTTTTGATCCATAGGCAAAATTACTTTCTAAACCAATTCTTCTGGCAACAATGTTTTGACCTTAACTTTTTTGTTATATGATTTCTCGACTCTTTTCTTTTGTCTTCTGAACAATTCTAAAGCATTAAGTCTCTCTTCATCCAAATCTACCAATTCGTCCAACATCATGTTCCAATAGGCCTCTGATGGAATATCATGGTACCTTTGGATCCTTGTTGACTGTAAGTAGATTTCCCATGGCAACACTGCATCATGGCCAAACGTTAGTCGAAACAGAGTTACATTGGTTGATTCCTTGGGAGAAGTTCGACATGCCCATAGCACTTGATATAAAGTCTTGTGCCAATTTCTGGGCTTCTTCCCCATGTGTTTCTTAATCAGACCTATCACTATCTTATTTGCTGCTTCGACTTGGCCATTAGCCTGAGCATAATAAGGCGTGGAAGTCTATAATTTGAAACCCATTTCTTTAGAAAAACCTTGCATCTTTCGACTAGTAAAAACTGATCCTTGATCCGTTGTGATGGTTTCTAGGATTCCAAATCTATAGATAATGTGTTGTTTGATGAATTCAATTACATCTTCTTGGTCAACATTTGGCAAAGGTATGGCTTCGATCTATTTTTTAAAATAATTGATACCTGCTAAAATGTACCTCTGGTTTTTGGATGATGCTGGTCGGATTTCCCCGACTAAATCCAAAACCCAACCTCTAAAGGGTCATGGTTTAACTATAGAATGCAATTCACTTGCGGGAACATGTTGTATACCTGCTTGTACTTGGCACTTTTGGCACCCTTTAGTAAACTCGATACAATATTTCAAAATGGTGGGCCAATACATGCCTTGTCAAAAGAACAACCATTTTATTTTGTGGCCAACCTGATGTACTCCAGATGCCTTGTTATAGACAGTCGAAAGGGCTAAGTAAGCCTCTGACTTACTAAGGCATTTAAGCAAAACTCCCTCAGGAGTCTTATTAAACAACTCGTTTCCCAAAAGAACGTAACTCAAAGCGTGATACCTGACTTTCCTTTCTGAGGATGTCGTTGGATTTTGCAGATACTCCACTATTGGTTTCCTCCAATCTCCATCCAACAAGTTATCTATCAAATATTTCAAAATTCTAATTGTTAGCACATCCAAGCTTCATTGTCTTCAAATCTGATGGGGAAAGTCTGGATAACACAACCCTTCCTCTAACTTCGACTGCACTTGAAGTTTCTCTTTTGAAATTTTATACCTGGAAGCAATCTGGGCCAAATCATTAGCCACTTGATTCTCCAATCAAGGTATATGTCGAATGCTGACCATTTCAAATATTTTTAGTAATCGATTGGCTATTATGAAGTACATAATGAGATTTTCTTTGACGCATTTGTACTCTTTTGTAATCTGCTTTATGACCAACTCTGAATCTCCCATTATTTCGACTCGAGTTGCCCCCAATTCCAACAATATTTCAAGTCCAGCTATCAAAGCCTCATATTCAGCTTTATTATTCGAATAAAGACCTTTGACTTTATACTCTAATTTTGTTGGAATTTTATCAGGAGAAATGATCAAAACTCCTACACTAGTTCCATCTCTATGACTAGAGTCGTCGAAATATAATCTCCAAGGCTCGAGTTTGAGATAGGTTATATTACTTTCATTTATTGAGTGGTTGACTATAAAGTCTGCTACCACTTGTCCTTTCATAGCCTTTAAAGGCATATATGCTAAGGAATATTCAGTCAAAGCTAACGCCCATTTACCAATTCGACTATGTAAAATTGGTTTGGACAACATATGTTTAATGATATCGAAATGATACAAAACATAAACATCAACTGGTTTTATATAATGCTTCAACTTTGTACAAGAGAAATACAAGCATACACACAATTTTTCAACTATTGTATACCTAGTTTCTGCATCATTTAAAACTTTACTAAAGTAGTAAATGGCTCTTTCGACACCATTTTCATCCTCTTGAGCCAACATGCTCCCTAAAGTTTTATCCGATGTAGATATATACAACCTCATGCTTTTATTCCTACAAGGTGGCGACAGAATTGGAGGATGACTCAAGTAGTCTTTTATTTTGTCAAAATCTTCTTGGTATGTCTTCCCCCATTCAAACCCTTCTTTGTTGAGTCGAAGCAGAGGTGAGAAAGCTTGTGTCTTACTGCTGAGATTCGATATAAACCTCCTCAAGAAGTTAATCTTTCCCAACAACGACTACAATTCCTTTTTTGTTGATGGCGCTTTCACTTCCATTATCGCCTTGGTCTTATTATAATTTATTTCGATTCCTTTCTTGTGGACCACAAAGCCTAAGAAATCTCCCGCATGCACATAGATAGAACATTTAAGGGGATTCATTTTCAAGCCATGTCTTCTCATTCTTTCGAAAGATTGTCGAAGATGGTCGATATGGATCTTCCCTGAAACAGACTTAATGACAATATCATCGATGTATATTTGCATAAAAGTCACTATATAATCATGGAAGATCGTATTCATAGCCCTATGATACGTTGCCCCAATATTGTTTAAACCAAAAGGAATTACTACCCATTCGTAGGTGCCTAAGGCTCCAGGGCATCAAAAGGCTGTCTTCGAGACATCCTCTTCAGCAATAAATATTTGATTATATCCAGAATAACCATCAAGCATCTAAGGTATTCATGGCCAACGGCAGAATCGACTAGCATTTCCGCCAAAAGCATCGAATATTTGTCTTTTGGAGTTGCAACATTTAAATCTCTAAAATCTATGCACACTCTCAAAGACCCATTCTTTTTAATAACAGGTACAATGTTTGCTAATCATTCGACATACCTGGCTGTACGAATGAAGTTACATTGGAGAAGCCTTTCGACCTCTTCTTTGATGTTTGATAGGACTGCCGGTGCAAACCGTCTTGGGTTCTGCTTGATAGGCTTCTTTCCAGGCTTTATTGGCAACTTTTAATTCGAACAACTCCCTTCTCAAACCAGGCATCTCGTCGTAATCCCACGCGAAACATTTTTTAAACTCCTTCAATAGTTGGATTACTTCGACCTTGTGTTGTACGCTGATGTTGGAACTTATATACGTTGGCCTCTTTGTTGCCCCCTCTCCCAGGTCGATCTCTTGAAGTGGATCTTACACCAGCATTTTAATGTTGGGTGCCAATGGATCCTTTTTGAAACCCAAAGGCTCACCATCATAAATTGCATCGAGCCTTTGTTGTTCTTCTTGAACCTTATCAGGAGGCTTTGGATCAAAGTCCTTACCAGGACCTTCTTGGTGAAAATTTTGATTGGCTTCCACATCCACACTTTCCATTTTAGCCTTTAAGGTTATCTGTAACTTACTTTTGGCTATGTAAGACGAAATCCTTTTTAGTACTTCGAATTCAGTCATCATCACCAAATTTGCTTCCCCATCCTGTTGGGGTTATCCCAGATACATCAAGATATGGTAGGATGTCATCTCCTACCACTTCTCTGTCCCATCGAAAACCCTGAATAGGATGCAAATACAACGAATAGTAAACCTCGTTGTCTGGGGTGAAATCAAAATTGGCCGGATTGCAGGGAGCAATATTGGCCAAGTGTTTGTCGAAGCTACGCCTGTCGACATGGTTGATTGGAGCTTTGAAATAGCCTTGATCGGCTTCGATATTTTTGAAAATACCGTCTGGTCTCCATATAGTGATTCTCTGGTGCATGGAAGATGGCACAACCCCCACTCCATGTATCCATTCTCGACCCAGCAGTAAGTTGTAGTTGGCCTTCGTCTCGACGACCATAAACATAGTAGGTCTTGTAACAGTCCCCACTGTCAAATCAACTTGTATCACACCTAAAGTGGTGCCCACTTTTCCTCTATAATTAGAGAGTACCATATTATAAGGCTTGGTGTCCGTGTCATATTTTCCAATTATTCATGACACAGTAGCACACTGGTTTGTGTGCCGCCATTTTTGCTTTTGTGTACATATCTAGATCTTCGACCTCGGTAATTTGGTCAAATTCAATGGGTAGAACTGATACCACGTTTACTATGATATATAAATACTCCTATGACCCAGAGTCAAAGTTATCTGTAAGCATTTTATCTTCTTCTTGATCGTGCCTCTCTTTAGCCTCCTTCCCCTTGGGTAGCAAATAGTTTCCTTCCCACGAACAGTTTGTCAAAAGGCTTTAGTTCTTCATCTTTTTCTTTCATAGAAGACAGGCTAGTACTGGTCTTAGGCTTAGCTTCAACCTCTCTTTGGGCTTTCCTTCTACGTTTTTATCTTCTCCATTGAGATCGAGACATTGGATTCTTTCCCTTGTAATTTTCTGAGACACATGCCGTCTTCTTTAAAGCTTCGAACTCTTTATGGTAGGCTATCGATGAGCCTCTGTCAACGTCGAATTTCTGCCATTTTTTCTATCCCGGTTGTTTGCCCTCAGCTGCCCTTATCCAAATCCCTTTGGAAGTTTCTGCCGTGAGTTTGAATATGGACAACCTAACCCCAAATACCCTTGGCCTACTTTCGTCCTGCCTATAAGCGGATCTTCATGGGTGGAAACCTCGTTGGTCATAAGAGGCTCTTTGCTCACGCTTCTCTTTTGCTTTTTTAACACCCTCTATGTTGCAAGCTGCTTTTTTTGTCAAACACGACATTGCACCTAGGGCATAACATTACCTCAGACTTTTTATTTTGGAACCTATGAAGGAAGTCTATAAGGCTTTCTTCCTTCTTCGGGCAAGCCACTTTATTATATTCCTCTTGTCAACACTCTCGGCCGACCTCCATTGGAGTTTCCTGCGAAACCTCCACCATGTTAATGTTCATATTGACACCATCAGTGATGTCTAACTGGTAGAACTGCATCTAAAGGCCATCAGTAGCCTTATCCGTTTGAATGAAACTGTCAGCAGTTTCCTTTGTTACTGTCATTCGGTTAGAGTCTTGAGCCACCCTGTTAGAAAAATCATCAGTGACTTCGCTGTTGGAACCATTAGTAGTCTCCTGGGTGAAACCTTTAGTTGCTTCCTGAACAAAATCCGTCAAAAAATTTCGACCAAGTTCTTTAGTGACTCGAACCAGAATAACCTTATTTAGGAAATTCTCAGTGACTTCCTTCATGTTTACAGCGCTGTCGAGATCCTGAGTAACCCCAACCATGTTAACCTATTTAGGCTCAGTATAATGCACGTCAACGATTTTTGTGTGGCTCAACATCCATCTTTGTCTGGCGTTTGAGCTTCTCTCCAAATTTAATCTCCCCTCCAGGATATCATTTTGCACAAGATCCCTGAAAAGAAAACGTTGAGAGGTTTTATGACCCAAAAAATGATGGTATTTGCAAAATCCTATTTTCATTCTTTGATATAAAGAGGGTATCTTAGCACCAGAAAGTATTATCATTTATCCATCTTTAACTAGTAAATCGAAATCTATTTAAATAATCATTTAATTGGCTCATTAAAAGTTTTTTTATGCTAGCCAATTCCTTCAGACTAATCTTTGTTTGTCCCATATGAAATTGTTCATGAAGTAGACGTTCTAACTAGGCCCAAGTGTGAATTGAATTTGGGGGTAAAGTTGTGAACCAGGTAAAAGTATTTATCCCACAGGAGGGAAAGGAAACGCTCGAAGTAAACCTCGCAAAAAACGGGAAAGGTATGGTCATCGCAACCAAAACTTGGATTCGGGAGTCGGTTACGCAAGGGGAAGGTATTAGCACCCCTCACGTCCGTCGTACTCGACGGGATCCACGCTTGCTTGGGTTGTCTAAAGGATGCAAAAACAATCTATCTACGACTGCTAAATCTAAACGGAAGGGAATTGACTCGATAGAGAGTCGCGCCCTATGCCTACGTATTCTCAAGAGAGAAAGTCAGAGTCAACGTAGTTCGGGAAACTACAGGGAATTGGCTCGCCAAGACTTCGCGTCTTGTGCCTACGTACTTCCACACAACATGGAAGATCCGAGCTGTCGTAGTTCAGGCTAACTACGGCTAAGCAGGGTATTCTCACACACGAAGTGAGATATCAAACTGGTTTTACAGGTACGGGAACCTATGGGAACTAAAGCTACGGTCTGGTCTCAAATGCACTCGGGCAAGAGAAAGGGGAAACAATCAGTCGTCAGCGGGGAAGTCTCGATCGCACAGCAGCGAGAGAACATATAGGTTAGTTGTTAGTGTGCTCGCTAGGATATCGCATCCTATGCCTACATATTCTCGTCTGGTACGAGAAATCAGAGCAGCTGTAGTTCGACTACTTTCGGGACCACAGCTCAAATCTCGTTTTATTAATATTCTGAAAATGATTACAATGATTGAATACGGGAAATAAACTCCTAGGAAATACTATCCTATCCATCTATAATGGAAAGTCTAATGGAAAAAGAAATGAAAAGAGTCCCCTAACAAATGGACCTTTAATTCTACCTCAAAAAAGGTGTAAAATACACTCCTAAAGGAAAAATATATCCTAAAAAGAAATGCTATTATATTTCCACTATTATATTATTCTCATTATTTTTTTTATATTTTTTCATTATTTCTATCTCTAAAAAGTTTAAGAAAATATCTAAAATATCATATGAAATTAATACAAAAGAAGAAATTAAACTCTAAAAAAGGAAATGAAAATAAAGTTCTGCCAGGGGGGTGTTTTGGTTCAGCAGGGGTATGCAGCCAGCAAAAACACCTTGGCCCAGCCCAACAGCTGTTGCTGCAAAAAAAAACGGAGGGGGGGGGGGGGGCGTGTAATAATGAAACGGGGGGTGCACTGCCAGCAATTGCATTGGGCCCAGCCCATATCCAAAAGAGAAAAGGTAAACGGAGGGTGCCACGAAGGATGGGGGGTGTGACTCCAGAAATGCAATTGGGCCCAAACAAGTCTAGCAAGCCCGAAGAGTCCACGAGTGACCTCTCCTCTCCCTCACTCACTCTTTCATTTCTCCTCTGAAAAAACCCTAGGTTCTATCTCACTCAGCCTCCGCCGCAGCCAACGAATTCTCCTCTTACTATTCACCTCTTCTTCTCCTCAAATTTCACACAAAAACCTTCATCCCTCTTTGTTCAGTCTTGTCTCCCTCAATCATCATCTAAACAATACAACAACGGCGAAAATTAGACGAATATGGAGACTTGGCATCTGAGTGATTCAAATCTGAAGGTAGAAAACTTGATAGATCGTATGGAGTTGAATGTAGATCTTGAGTTGGGTGAAGCTCGTAGGAATTCTTGAAGTTTTCTGGAAAGGACGCTGGTGAATGGACGATGGAGATTCGTACGAATCTTTGAAGGCCTTGATGAACATTGACGAAGACTGGACAAAGAATCTGGAGAGAGCGTTATATGTTGATAAAGATCCTGAAGGAGGTTTCTTGAAGAACGATGGATATGGATTATTGATATTGCATACCTATGGGTTGTTCGAAGGTTGGATGAATGATGAAGACCCTGTATGGAAAAAGCGAGTCTGTGAATGTTTGAATGAAGATCGCATGATTTGCATCGAAGATCTGGAAACATGCGCGAAAACGGATGGATCTGGATGAATATTGAGGGAATTCTGGAAAATGGATGAAGGTTCTTGAATCTGGAGATTCTTGAGGATGAAGGTGGTTGATGGATCTGGAGTTTCAGATGCACGACTTGAAGGCCTTTACGAAGAGGATGAAGATCTTTGAGGATCATCGAAGAAATCTGGAAAAACAGTTACCATATTGATGACGAATCCGAAAAAATTGGATGAAGATCGGATGAATTGTTTGCAGTTGGTTGAAGGTCATGAGCGTTTCTGGAAAACTGACGAACATGATGTTGTTGGTGAAGATCGGAGAAGAAAGATGAGGATTATGGAATGATGATGATCAGAAGAAAGGATGAAGATCGGAAGAAAAAAAAACGAAGATTCTGAGTTTTTTGTGGTTCCGGCGAGGTGGTTAGGGCGGCCGGAAACGGTTAGGGGCGGTGATTGCATGGCCGCCGGCCATGCAACCGGTGAAGCTCAGGCGAGGGACAAGTGGCGAGTGTGGATGCTAAGGGGAGCCATGCGTGAAGCCACGTGGGGGGAAGAGGGGAAGGTGGAGTGTGAGGTGGCTCTGTTCTGAGTGAATTTGGAAAATGATGTGGCCTCCTCTGAATTCGCACGCGTGGCTTGCTTTTAAAGTGACACATGGCTGGACAAAAACAGGACAAAAACGGACTGAAATTGGACTGGGCCTCCAATACCTCTGGGCCCAATGAAAAACTGGCTAATTGGACTGGAAATGGACTAATGATGGTTAATGGAAAGATTAAACTCAATTGAAAACTGAAAACCTAATTAACTAATTAAAACCTGACTTACTCTAATTAATTCTAAATGACTCAATTAACTAAATGAAGACTCAATTAACTCTAATTAAAGTCTAACTAAATGATTAAAATCTAATTAAACCTAAAAAGAAGAATTAACTATTAAATCTATACTAATCACTAGACTAATGACAATAGAAAAAAAACTCTAATAATTCTCTAACAATTCCACTAATCTCTAAACCAATAAAAATAAAAAGCTCTAATAATTTCTATTATTAATTCTATTAAATTTCTATAAAAGAGAAAATCTATTAATTTCTATTAAAACCTATTATCTATTAAAAGAAATATATTCTATCTATTTAATAAAAGAAAATCTACCTTATTTCTATATTAAAACCAAAAACTCTAATAAAAGACAAATTATCTAAATTCCATCAAATGCCTAATAAAATCTATAAAATTCCTAACAATTCCCGAAGGAACAAAAACAGTACAGAACGACAAATAGGACCACGAGAGCGCACCGGAACGACCGGTAAAAATCAATAGACACCGAAATATCCCTAAAAACAACAGCGCGAGCTGAAAACACCGGGAATAGCACGATTTCCCAAAAATATGATTCTACCTACCTAAACTGATTAAAATCAACTGAAATGCGAGACGAGGGCTGTGATCCCGGTAAAATCCATATGATCGAAAAAATGCACTGTGTGCGATATGCGGATGGGAATGCGGTCATGCGTCGAAACATGAACCAAATGTGGGAACCGGTTGGTCAAATTTTAGGGTGCAACAGCTGCCCCTATTCAAGCGGCTTGGACCTGAATGGTTGAAGAGCGCCCAGCCTTCAAACATTCAAAGGTAGAAGATGGTTGAATACCAATGAAACCCTGAAATTTGCCAACCGTGGGAATATACTGCAAAACTGCTTGAGGAATAGCCTCCAATGGACTGAAGTTTGGTTGTCACGGCAACAACTGGTCAATTATCTGATAAAAATTTCTCTCCTTTTCAACATCAATCACCTGTGTGACGTCACAAATATTGAAATAATGCTTCAAATAGCAAACACCTTGATTCCCATCTTACTTATGGGATCAAATCCTGTCATCTCACAGTTCACGGCGAACTTGAGGACAATTCTCCTGGGGAACTTCTGAATCGACTGCTCGGCACCCATTCTGTCAACAGGAGGCAGCTTCAGAAATCTGATATATGTCAATCTTTTTTCAGTTCCGACATAACAACCAAATGTGAAGAATCACTCCGCCGGGGGAGAAGAGAAGCTTAACCGAACAACTCTGCAAGGGAACATACTCGAAAGCCATGAGGTAACCAACCTGGTCCATGTTTCGAAATGCGTATGTCTGAGAATGATGCAATGTCCCATACGGCATGGAAATGTTATGCGTTTGTTTGAAAATGCGAGGCCCAGACGACATGGAAATGCTATATGTTTGTATAAATGCTATGACGATATATGCAAATGTAAATGCAGGCTCGAGCTGCCAGAGAACACCAGGTCTGCAAACCGCTTGGCAAAATAAATGCCGAAGGTAGACGTCAACTCCAACTGAGGGTAACCTGATATCACAGAATCATATTAGCAACTTAAATGCTGGAAAAGGGAAACCAAATCCGCTGGAGATAACCATCCTGCTGGAGAAATGGAAAGGCAACCTTGCTTGGGGAGAAAGAAAAAACAACCCTGCTTGGGGATGCTCTTTTCAAACCATTGGCAACTGATTGTGCTCTGTGGGGATTGACCCAAACTGGGGTTGATTGCGTGCAGCACGCTGCTGGAAATGCCCCTTCTATCAAGGATATCAATCTTAATCTGCTGGGGATACTCCTGATCCTACTCTGATACGGGGTAAAATGCAATCTCAACTCTTGCGGGGATAATACGCAACTTTCATCTGCTGAAGAGGAGCAATTCTGATTTAACAACATCCACAAGGAATTCAAACATTAATTGGAGCACTGGTATCCGTCGAGCTTCGTATCGGGGAACATGACAACATGCGAGTCATTGGGAATTACTGTGTCAGATACCTTTAGGTTTTTGTTTTTCTGGTTTAGTATGAACATGGACTATGTACACAGTGGAAGATATGGAAAATACTAGACGAGAACTAGCATTCAAAGGTAGGCTACCAGGCGAGAACTGATAGCAAAATAGGTTATCGGACGAGAATTGATTTGGTTTGGACATCAGACGGGGCTGACTAGATAACAGGCTGAGGCATAGACAACCAGACGAGAACTGGTTGAAAGCTGACGTACACCAGACGAGAACCGGTATAACACCTAGGTTAGGAAAACAGTGACCAGACGAGAACTGGTTACGCAACGACATGTACCAGACGAGAACTGATACAACACTTGAAGATACGGTGACCAGACGAGAACTGGTTACAATAAACTACACCAGACGGGAACTGATGCTTACAATAAACTACACCAGACGGGAACTGATGCTTACGATAAACTACACCAGACGGGAACTGATGCTTACAATAAACTACACCAGACGGGAACTGATGCTTACGGAAGGGTGGGCCAGACGAGAACTGGTTACCGGTTTGCCAGGCGAGAACTGGACTTTGGAAACGACTGGTTACTGACACGTAACAGGTTTAAACTGTAGGATAACGATCCAACGACAGCAAGGCCTTTTTCGGAATGTTAAGGTTTTTGATAAGGGTAATGACACGATCCCCCGATACTCAACTCCGGCTGGGGATAAACAGACTGGTTTGAATGACTTGCCCCAATGCACCCAACTTGCCCCTATCTAACTCTTGGGAGTATTGCTCTGAACAGCTTACCACGCGATGACCTCGAGATTACTTGCCCCGGTATCTATACGACAACAGAATTCAATCTCCATTAAACCCCTATCAACCCAGTTGGTTTCAACACTCTCTGCGGTGACTTGCCCCTGAATGAGCATTCTAGCGACTTAACCCGATCTGATTATCCACCGGAAGATTCTGCTTTCAAACCACAACATTCTAGATGATTGCCCCTGATTGGCTCTCGAGAAGATTCACTTCTGATCAACTGCTTCTCAAGCATACTGCCCCTGATCAACTGAAGCTTCGGGACTTGTCCTCAGACTAACTGATTCCGAACTCACTGGAAGTCAATGCCCCTGATTTACAGGGCTTCACAACATACACCATTCTGGTTCAGACTACTGAATTATCCAGTTCTGCTTGACGATTCCCTGTTGGAATTTCTTTCATGTCAACTACTAACCTGCAAGTAAAATTGTTTATTCACGAATGGTAATCTTAATGCAGTGTTTATGCAGATTTTTTGTGTGTGCTGTCACTCATTTATATGTCATGATTGTGAGTGACGAATGAAACTAAGTTCAAACACAGTGCTTACGTGGTCAGTGAAAAACACAACAAGGATGTGACTAGCAAGTCACGAAGGAGTCAGGTTACTCAACCTTATCATAATGCGCTTTCAGAATAAACCCTGCCTCAATTAGGTCTTTTAAGGGTTGTATCGTGGTCGGGTTCACGGTTCGTGAAACAAAGGATATTTGGCTCAAATTTTGATTTGCACCCACCCCTTCTACGTGATGATCTCCGATCCTAAGGTTCAGTTAACCTGGCACAAGCGCTCGCCTCTTCGAGAGGTATGTTGAATGGTAAGAACCACAGTTAAGGAACTCACAGGAATTTCGGAGTGACAGTTACTCCTTCTTCGTTTTCGGTGTCTGTGTACACGACTTTGTCTTTCACTGGGGATCTATATTTTTTTATCCCTTCTTTTCCATTCTTTTTGATTCCCTAATTTTTGCCTGGACTGACTCCTTTTGAGTTCTTTTCGTTTTTTCGTTTTCTTTTGAAGTCCAGCGGGATGCCCTGATTTTTGCCTAAGTATTAGCTTTCCAACTTTTTCTTTCTTTTTACTCAGCGGGCTTTCTTTTTCTTTCTTTTGGAACAAAGTCGTGTGACACTGGTTGTCTTGATTGCTCCGAAAGGATTGTAACCGTCTCACTCCTGATTGGTGAGGTTTAACCACTGTGGTTGACGAGGTACGACCTCTTGAAATGTATAAACTGATTGGTCCTCGAAAGACAACACTCCTCTGTAAGACTTGAATGCTCGGTCAAGCTAACTGACAACTACCCTGCCCCGGGTTAAGATGCGAGGGTTTAAAAGTCCGAAAAAACTTCTACTTCCTGGCTCGAAGTGGTTAACAAGGGACTAACTCCTTATATCTCCAGTGTTTAGGGGATTTGAAACAATGCCTTGTACGTCATCGGTAAGGTTTTATCTGAAAGCATACGATCATCAGTTATGAGTTTATTTCGTCATCCTCCCTCCAGTCTTTGCTAATCACAGTGACAAAGTGGAGTGAATAAAATGCAAGTGTCAGTGCAATGCAGTAAATGAGCGACAACGACATGATTAATTCAGAAAAATGCATAGTCACTTTATTATTATTACCATTCGAAACAAACAATGTTTACAGCAAGTAGTAACTAACAGAAAGAAAACTACAAATGCAAATGATATAAAAGTCTGAGGACTGCCAATGTCAAGGCGCCCGCCTGTCTGAATCACTGGCTTTTGCTGGGGAATACTTTCCGAGTCTACGAGCTTAGACAGCTGAGCGGTTGGTATGAACAAACAGAAATCCTTCTCGAAAGGAAATGCGATCTTGGTCGATCAACTGTTGCACTTTCGCCTGAAACGCTTTACAATCTTCCGTCGAATGCCCCGGTGACCCGCCATGATAACCACACTGAACATGGGGATTATACCCAGGAGGGTAAGGTTCTGGAACTGGCTTAAGAGCTTTAGGTTCCACCAAAGAACTCCAGATCAAAGATGGTAGCAGTTGGCTATACGACATAGGCACTGGATGGGAAGGATCATTCCTTCGTTCCAAGTTGCTACGAGGTCTGTTCTGATTCTGATGCTGAGTCTGATAACCTCGACCATGAGTTCGCTGATTTGTAAGGGAAGCGACATAAGACTCCTGATATGGTGCCCCAGGCACAATGGTCTGTCCAGCATAACAAGGCATAGAAGATACTGATCTCTGAGAAGATGAAGAACCAATAAATTTCACCAATTCATCTCGAGGATACCCAACATCTGGCATGACTGCATTGATCACAACTCCCTCTTCATTATGATAGTCATGAAGAGATTCAGTTTCATTAGCCTGGCTGCTTGAATCAATCTGGATTTTTCCAATCTTTATAGCATTCTCAATACGTTCTCCAACTCCCACTAATTCGGAGAAGTTCAGCGAAATCCCAAGCAATCTCTCGAAGTACGGGCTTTGCAAGGAGTCTACGAACATGCCTGCTAACTCTCGGTCAGGGATCGGTGGTTCCACTCTGGAAGCAAAATCCCTCCATCTCCGAGCATACTTTTTGGAAGGTTCATTGATCCCCATAGACAAAGATTGCAACGCGATGCGAATGGGAGCTATGTCCATATTGTAATCATACCGCTTCAGGAAAGCTCTAGCTAAATCCACCCATGATCGAATCTGATCCTTCTCTAACTGCATATACCAACGTAGAGATGCCCCAATCAAACTGTCCTGAAAACAGTAAATCATCAACTTGTCGTTTTGCACAAACGAAGTCATCTTTCTGCAGAACATCACCAAATGTAGCCTCGGACAGCTATCTCCCGTGTACTTTTCAAACTTCGGCGCTCTGAATTTAGGAGGTAACACTAGGTCAGAAACCAAGCACATATCTGAAGCATTGAGACCAACATCGATCTTAACTTCCAGGGCTTTGACTTGTTCCTCCAATGCGTGCAACCTCTTAGCTTGCACAAGAGCTGATGGATTATTAGTCCTCACTATCGGAACTTCTCTTCGGGAGATCAAACCAGCAGGAATAACATTCTGATAATTCGCGGCATCAGAAGAAGAACGTTCACTTGGGATGACAAACTGTTGGTGCAGATTTTGGCCTCTAACAGAAGTTTGCACAAGTTGAGCTGCAGTAAGGTTATTCACTTGCGGAAAGCCTTCGTCAGACGTGGAATCATACAAAGGATTGGACGTTATAGTAAACCCTGTCAAGGTGTTAGGAGACTGGAAATTTCCTTCAGACATAGCTACCAATAATCTTCGGCTGACTTCAATGCTCGATTCTGCTCAAATCTATTCAACCCCTAGGTCGTCTTCTAACAATCCACACTTGCCTCGAACAATCCCCCGAGAATCACCCTCTGAATCAAAACAAAGGCCAGATAAGAGCTCTGGCCAGCTAGAGAAATGCTATGCAATATGATGCAACACGCTATGCAAAATGCAATATACAATATGCAGCAAACAACGGGATCACAGCCCCCACAACACGCTCTGAATACTGCTGTACTGCTGACGGAGTACGTTCTCTCTAAAAGAGAACGCCAAGATAGTGGGTAGGCTGGAAGTCAAGTTTCTCGCAAAAAACCCCCCACTCACGGGTATGGACCTAAGGCACGGCATCCTATGCGGTCATCAGCGTCACAGACTTTCATAAGCGACGATACGATTCCCAGAAGGAGTGGCACCATCATCTCATGAAGAGGCCTCACTTAGCTGACTTCCAATTGATCGGTCCTCAGAGTCGACAATCCTCACGTCTGAACTCCCCTCAGATCCTCAGGATCGGAAAGAAGCACCTCAGAGAGAACCTCGTCTGAGCGTGAATTTCATGGGGAACTTGTGTCTGCTCAACAAACAGGTTCGTCCACTAATCTCCACAACTACGTCTAAATGCATACTCAAGCAGCCCAGGTCCGGCTTATCACTCAAAGTATCACCCTCCCCAGCATAACAGCAACAGATAATAGCAATGAAAAAAATAAACACCCAAAAAGACGAGCAAACAAGCGCTAGGATTGACTCTCTTAGGGGACGTTGGATCCCACATGCATAGGGACTATCGCAGTCCTTAGCAGCCAGGGGATGTTGGATCCCCAGCAGAGTCGCCAGCTGCTGGGGATGACCCCAAACAGCTAGGAAAAAAAAACCTAAGGCGTAGGGAACTGTTGGAGTCCCCAGCAGAGTCGCCTGCTGTCGCTACTGCGAAAATCGGCGCCGCTTGACAGAAGAGTCGCCACCGTGCGTTATTTATCCCACAGGAAGGAAAGGAAACGCTCGAAGTAAACCTCGCAAAAAACGGGAAAGGTATGGTCATCGCAACCAAAACCTGGATTCGGGAGTTGGTTACGCAAGAGGAAGGTATTAGCACCCCTCACGTCCGTCGTACTCGACGGGATCCACGCTTGCTTGGGTTGTCTAAAGGATGCAAAAACAATCTATCTACGGCTACTAAATCTAAACGGAAGAGAATTGACTCGATAGAGCGTCGCGCTCTATGCCTACGTATTCTCAAGAGAGAAAGTCAGAGTCAACGTAGTTCGGGAAACTACAGGGAATTGGCTCGCCAAGACTTCGCGTCTTGTGCCTACGTACTTCCACACAGCATGGAAGATCAGAGCTGTCGTAGTTCAGGCTAACTACGGCTAAGAAGGGTATTCTCACACACGAAGTGAGATATCAAACTGGTTTTACAGGTACGGGAACCTATAGGAACTAAAGCTACGGTCTGGTCTCAAATGCACTCGGGCAAGAGAAAGGGGAAACAATCAGTCGTCAGCGGGGAAGTCTCGATCGCACAGCAGCAAGAGAACATATAGGTTAGTTGTTAGTGTGCTCGCTAGGATATCGCATCCTATGCCTACATATTCTCGTCTGGTACGAGAAATCAGAGCAGTTGTAGTTCGGTTACTTTCGGGACCACAGCTCAAATCTCGTTTTATTAATATTCTGAAAATGATTACAATGATTGAATACGGGAAATAAACTCCTAGGAAATACTATCCTATCCATCTATAATGGAAAGTCTAATGGAAAAAGAAATGAAAAGAGTCCCCTAACAAATGGACCTTTAATTCTACCTCAAAAAAGGTGTAAAATACACTCCTAAAGGAAAAATATATCCTAAAAAGAAATGCTATTATATTTCCACTATTATATTATTCTCATTATTTTTTTTATATTTTTTCATTATTTCTATCTCTAAAAAGTTTAAGAAAATATCTAAAATATCATATGAAATTAATACAAAAGAAGAAATTAAACTCTAAAAAAGGAAATGAAAATAAAGTTCTGCCAGGGGGGTGTTTTGGTTCAGCAGGGGTATGCAGCCAGCAAAAACACCTTGGCCCAGCCCAACAGCTGTTGCTGCAAAAAAAAACGGAGGGGGGGCGTGTAATAATGAAACGGGGGGTGCACTGCCAGCAATTGCATTGGGCCCAGCCCATATCCAAAAGAGAAAAGGTAAACGGAGGGTGCCACGAAGGATGGGGGGTGTGACTCCAGAAATGCAATTGGGCCCAAACAAGTCCAGCAAGCCCGAAGAGTCCACGAGTGACCTCTCCTCTCCCTCACTCACTCTTTCATTTCTCCTCTGAAAAAACCCTAGGTTCTATCTCACTCAGTCTCCGCCGCCGCCAACGAATTCTCCTCTTACTATTCACCTCTTCTTCTCCTCAAATTTCACACAAAAACCTTCATCCCTCTCTGTTCAGTCTTGTCTCCCTCAATCATCATCTAAACAATACAACAACGGCGAAAATTAGACGAATATGGAGACTTGGCATCTGAGTGATTCAAATCTGAAGGTAGAAAACTTGATAGATCGTATGGAGTTGAATGTAGATCTTGAGTTGGGTGAAGCTCGTAGGAATTCTTGAAGTTTTCTGGAAAGGACGCTGGTGAACGGACGATGGATATTCGTACGAATCTTTGAAGGCCTTGATGAACATTGACGAAGACTGGACAAAGAATCTGGAGAGAGCGTTATATGTTGATAAAGATCCTGAAGGAGGTTTCTTGAAGAACGATGGATATGGATTATTGATATTGCAGACCTATGGGTTGTTCGAAGGTTGGATGAATGATGAAGACCCTGTATGGAAAAAGCGAGTCTGTGAATGTTTGAATGAAGATCGCATGATTTGCATCGAAGATCTGGAAACATGCGCGAAAACGGATGGATCTGGATGAATATTGAGGGAATTCTGGAAAATGGATGAAGGTTCTTGAATCTGGAGATTCTTGAGGATGAAGGTGGTTGATGGATCTGGAGTTTCAGATGCACGACTTGAAGGCCTTTACGAAGAGGATGAAGATCTTTGAGGATCATCGAAGAAATCTGGAAAAACAGTTACCATATTGACGACGAATCCGAAAAAATTGGATGAAGATCGGATGAATTGTTTGCAGTTGGTTGAAGATCATGAGCGTTTCTGGAAAATGGACGAACATGATGTTGTTGGTGAAGATCGGAGAAGAAAGATGAGTATTATGGAATGATGATGATCGGAAGAAAGGATGAAGATCGGAAGAAAAAAAAACGAAGATTCTGAGTTTTTTGTGGTTCCGGTGAGGTGGTTAGGGCGGCCGGAAACGGTTAGGGGCGGTGGTTGCATGGCCGCCGGCCATGCAACCGGTGAGGCTCAGGCGAGGGACAAGTGGCGAGTGTGGATGCTGAGAGGAGCCATGCGTGAAGCCACGTGGGGGGAAGAGGGGAAGGTGGAGTGTGAGGTGGCTCTGTTCTGAGTGAATTTGGAAAATGATGTGGCCTCCTCTGAATTCGCACGCGTGGCTTGCTTTTAAAGTGACACATGGCTGGACAAAAACAGGACAAAAACGGACTGAAATTGGACTGGGCCTCCAATACCTCTGGGCCCAACGAAAATACTGGCTAATTGGACTGGAAATGGACTAATGATGGTTAATGGAAAGATTAAACTCAATTGAAAACTGAAAACCTAATTAACTAATTAAAACCTGACTTACTCTAATTAATTCTAAATGACTCAATTAACTAAATGAAGACTCAATTAACTCTAATTAAAGTATAACTAAATGATTAAAATCTAATTAAACCTAAAAAGAAGAATTAACTATTAAATCTATACTAATCACTAGACTAATGACAATAGAAAAAAAAAACTCTAATAATTCTCTAACAATTCCACTAATCTCTAAACCAATAAAAATAAAAAACTCTAATAATCTCTATTATTAATTCTATTAAATTTCTATAAAAGAGAAAATCTATTAATTTCTATTAAAACCTATTATCTATTAAAAGAAATATATTCTATCTATTTAATAAAATAAAATCTACCTTATTTCTATATTAAAACCAAAAACTCTAATAAAAGACAAATTATCTAAATTCCATCAAATGCCTAATAAAATCTATAAAATTCCTAACAATTCCCGAAGGAACAAAAACAGTACAGAACGACAAATAGGACCACGAGAGCGCACCGGAACGACCGGTAAAAATCAATAGACACCGAAATATCCCTAAAAACAACAGCGCGAGCTGAAAACACCGGGAATAGCACGATTTCCCAAAAATACGATTCTACCTACCTAAACTGATTAAAATCAACTGAAATGCGAGACGAGGGCTGTGATCCCGGTAAAATCCATATGATCGAAAAAATGCACTGTGTGCGATATGCGGATGCGAATGCGGTCATGCGTCGAAACATGAACCAAATGTGGGAACCGGTTGGTCAAATTTTAGGGTGCAACACCTACGTATGTGGCATTCAAGAGTGAATGAAGAATCAGAGCAACCGTAGTTCATGGTAACAACCACGAAAAGGAATGGGATTGAATGGGTTTGAAATGGGTACGGATGACGATTATTCGAAGCTTAAGAAAGACTTCTCGGACCCAAGTAATCGGGAGAGCGAACCAAAGACTTCGAGCTCTCTCTTTTTCATCGTGAAAAATAAGGTTGTGTTTAAAAGGAGGAGTTTGAACTGATGACGATTACTTGAAGCTTAAGAAAGACTTCTCAGACCTAAGTAATTGGGAGAGTGAACCAAAGACTTGGAACTCTCTTTTTTTCATCATGAAAGAAGTGGTGTTTGAATGGTGTTTGAATAAGTGGTGAGTTTGAACTGATGACGATTACTTGAAGCTTAAGAAAGACGTCTCGGACCTAAGTAATCGGGAGAGCGAACCAAAGACTTGGAACCCTCTCTTTTTCATCGTGAAAAGAAAGTTGTTTGAGTTTGAAATGGAATTTGGAAAGATGAGTAGTTGGATGATGTCGAGTTGTTAATGTTATTTAAAGGCGTCAATTGCTCACACATGAATAAGATAACTCGCATCCAAACAACCGAAAGCAAGATCAAAGGCTTGAACATACTCTTTACACCTTGAAAAGAATTAAATAGTTGTTATTTTGATTAATGGTTTGTTACAAAAATCTGCCTGACGTTGGATCAAGGGTTTGACTTATTATCGCGTCCAAAGCGTGTTGGAAAGGAAATGATTTGGAAAATGGAACCGACTTGACTTACGCATCAAGGGTCGAGTTGTGTGCAATAGGTCGATGGCGAATGCGTATGAGCACTCGACTTACGAGGGTTTGAAAATGGCTCGATGACGAATCGAGAATTAGTTTGAAAATAGTTTGATCCGCTCTAGTCCCTATGGGTGCTCCTAGGAGATAAACTAACAATCAAAGAAATACGAAACATACATCGGAATGGGAGAGGGGTAAATGTTAGTTACACGGGATTGCACGAAATAAAGGGGTCTCATTGTCAGGTAGCCCAAGAGAAAGCCGTGCCTGTGCAATGAGTCCTAAACTACGCCTTGAGCAAAGTCGGGCACGACTCAATATTAGGGTTCCTGCAAATGACCAATGATCCAACAGTCCACCAATTTGGCTTTTAGGATTTCGATAGTTTATTATGTGTTTTCGATTATAGGTGAATAAGAATGAATAATATGATATGACAATGAATAATATAGCAAGATAATATAACAATAATATCCACAATAATATTTGACGGAAATTAAAGTTAATAGTTAGTTTTGTTAGGAATTAAATCAGGGCAAACGTAACGCTAAACCATCGTAACTCGATTTATAATGAAAGTCGGTCTATAGGAGGTCGCGTGAGTTGATATTCGTGCTAAAACAAGATGGAGAAATGATATTGAGAACCATTCTCCAATTTAATCGTGTCGCACGGACGAGATCTCGTCTTAATCACAAATAAAATGTCGATTAATCGAAGGTAGCCTATCACGATCCCAAAGTAGGGAAAATGACCCAAATGGTCATTCTCCATAGATTTGAAATCGAGAAGGTTGTCGACTTCGATACACGATGCTTATGAATCAGAAGACATCATCGATCGAAAAAATGAAAAAGAAAGGAAATGAAGAGGAAAATGAAATAGAAAATAAAATAGTCTCGAATAAATCATCATCTATCAATAGTTTGACCGATAATAATTCTTAAAAATTGTCATTGACCAAAAATGAGTAAGAATCGAATAAAATGAATAAAAAAATCGATAAAAATCGAAAATGAAGAAGAAATGAAGAGAGAAAAAAGGCGGTCTCAGATTCAACGTTATTTATCAATAGTTTGACCAATAACAATTTACGGAGGTCTCGTCATCGACAAAAAAAAATATAAACATAAATCCTCAAATAAAAATAAAACGTTAAAATCTAAATTTCTAATATTATAAACAAAAACTCCAAAATTGTGTAGAAAATGTTATAAAAATCATAAATAAAATATGTTTATAACAAAAACAAAGGGGGTTTGAAAGAATTCAGGGGGCTAAAAAATCAAACTCAGGAATCACTTGGGCTTGAGCCCATCATCCATCCCCAACATCATCCCACGACTAGCAATAAAAGAGAGAGTGAATTCAAAAATGGTGTAAAAAGCAAAAGAAGGGTATGGATAAAAACCAGTGGGCTGAGCCCAACTGAAATCCAATATCAATGTCATGGTCAACCTTATTTTGAAAGCCCAAAATACATGGTCACAAATAAAATACGGATCCAAATAAGTTGAAGAACACGACCATGATTATTAGCTTAATCAACATCGCGCGACAAACAACAAATTGAGAAGAGAGACCGTTCCCAACCTCGTTTTCGTCCTCGCTTTTCATTGTGTTGGTTCCAGAATCAATCTCATTTCAGCGGTTTAGTTTCACACTCGAGCTCTATCTGCAAGGTTTGTGTTTAGTTTCAATTCGTTTGAAACTCTCCTTCATCTATTTTCTGGATCTGGTTTTGATTGGGTTTTACGGATTAGCTGTTGAAGGGAGGTGGTTTAGGTGAAATGGGTTCGGTTGGAGTTGAAGAAAAGAGGAAGGATTATGGTCTTTTGGTATTTTGAAGGTTGAATAAATGGGTTATTATTGAATGAATAGTTTGAGGAGTACTCGAAGGTGGAGTAAAGGATTGAGGTTCAGTGAGTTTGAAGACAGAAGAAAGAATTTTTTTTGAAAGGATTTGAAGTTGTTTGATTGAAAATCTGCGTGAGAGTTGATTGAAGGTGAAAAACGGGTTAGGATTTATGAGTTATTGAATTTTGGGGTTGAAAGATTTGAAGGTGATTTTCGGTTTGGTGGAAGGAGTTCGGAGATGAAGCAGTTGGAAAGATGAAGAGTTTGTTGAAGGTTGAAGGTGTTGAAGAGTGTTTTGTTTGATTGAGAGTGAAGTTGTGGTGATGGAGATTATAATGTGTTGGTTCGAAAGATGATATGGGGTTGGGATTTTCGGTTGAGTTCAAGGAAGAGGCTTTGGTTGTTGTTAATTTTTTCGGATTTTGAAGTTATGAGAAAGAGGAGAGTTATTGAAGAAGGTGGCGGCTAGGTTTTTTCAATGGAAGCTGGGTATGCGATTTTATAGGTAGAAGTAGAGAGAAGGGTTTTGTGGTTGATGTTATGAATGTGTTGTGCTGGAAATTGGTATAATGCTGTTGTGGAATCGTACGACTTCGAGGTCTTGTTGTGGGCCCAAATTTGAGGTACGGTGCTGCTGCTGCGAAATTCCTGTTGCACCCCAAAATTTGCCCAACCGGTTTTCTCGTTACTGGCTTGTGTTTCAGTTTTGCATTTAACATTTGCATTGCATAACATTCGTTCTCGATGCATGGGATCAATGTCTTCCTGTGATTCAGGGCTTATTTCAGTGCAAGACTGAACAACAAGCAGCAAGAGCTTCGACATTTATTTTTCCTAGTGGTCGAGCGATCGATTTTATTCTGTTTTGCAGGTTAATTTCAGATCAGGATCCGCACTCAGGCTCGTAACAAGCATTTTCACAGTGATGACGGTAAAAAATGAGGTTCAGCAGCTACACAGAGCTCCAGACAGTTGAAACAGGGAAAATTGACAGATTTCCCACCAAAAGGCGCCAAATTCAAAATTTTGAAGGTGTTAATCGGTTAACACATATGATTAACCGATTAACCATTGGAGAATCAGCCCAGATTTGAAATTTTAACAGTGTTAACCGGTTAACCATAGAAGATTTTGCCCTGTACGTGATTTTGCAAGCCAATTGCACTTGGGGTCCAATTTTGATCACCTTGGAATTCAAATTTTCATTTGGGAAGGATCTAGAACACCTTTAAATTCAGATTTCCCTCCAAAATCCCATTCCACATTCCAAGCCTTGATTTCCAATCCAAATTCCAAGCCTAGGTTTGGGATCCAAACCTAATTGATATTTAAGTGATCCACTCCAAACCAACATAGGATAACCTTCATTTTTCACTCTCACTTCAGATTTGATCTCAATTTTCTCTCAATTCTCCAAATTCCCTCCATAACAACTCAGTCAAAGCTCTTTTTCATTGAAATTGTTGATTCTTCATTGGAATCAATGGATTCTTGAGCATAAACCTCCATTTACCATCATTATTGGATAAAGTTTCATAATCAATTTTCGTGCAAATTGAGATCTGATTTTGAAGCTTCAGTTGGAAGTGATTATTTGAAGCTTTTTGACTCAAATTTGGTGGATCTTCATTCATACAACAACAATTGGCTTGGATCTTGAAGTTTTCCGGACTTCTAGTATTGGATCTATTCAATTCAAAACAAATCAACACTAACCGGAGCAAATCTCCGCTCCGAAGGTTGGATCCGAATCTGTTTTTGGCTTATTTGCTTTAATCATGTCGATATTCATTTTTGATTGAATTTGTGTTGATTTAATCCATGTGATCTGTGAATCGACTATGATAATCTGTTTCCATTCTGTTGGATATCTGTTTTATGTTGTCAATTTCGTGCTTAATTGATAAGTTGATCTGTTGGAACCTTGAATAAGCTGTTTTGTGCTGGAAGTGATTTTCTGCTGCTGTTTTTGGCTTCTGGTACAGTGTTAATCGGTTAACCTATATGGTTAACCGATTAACCAATTCAAATATTCACATTTTTCAAAGTTTTCAGGGTGTTAACCGGTTAACGCCTGGTGTTAACCGATTAACACCGACGAATTTCCAGATTTTCACTTGTTTTATACAGGTTAACCGATTAACAATATATGTTAACCGATTAACATTGTGCCAGAATGCCATATTTTGCTGTTTGCTTGCATGTTCACATACCAGTTTTATTCGAATCGTCATAGATCAGTGTGATGTATTAGGATTGAATTGTTTTGGTTGTTTGTCACTGTTTGTGGTTGATTAATCGTGATTTCATTGACATGTGTATTCATTCTCCCATTGCTTGCATGCTTGTGTATGTGGTTTGAATTGATCATTTGTTTGCATGTTCATTTGCTTTCATCTCTTGTTTTCCCCACATGTTTGCATCATTCTTGCATCGCTGTTGAGGTCGAGACGCGCTTGTGGCGGCTGCTGCCCCACACATTTTCCTCCCTCCCACCATTCTAAGTGTGCATTTTTCATGTTTTCATTTTCTACTTGTGATTGATTCTTCCTTTGTTCTTCTTGTGCTTTCTTGCCATGATCCCCATAGGATTCCTAGTCCCTCAGTTTAGGATGGGAGTAGGAGAGACATTAGGTGTTCAATCCAAGTATGCTAACATTAGGGTAGATGTTTCTCCTTTTCATCCGAACTTTAGGACCATTTTGCATGACAACGTTAGGGCCGAGTTTCCCTTAGACCTTCCGTGCGTCTCTTTTCTCATCTCTAAACCAGGCTAACTCATTTAATAAAGGCGATAAATGTTGCACGCTACAAGCCTTAAGCTACATGGGGAATGATGAGTGAGGGGTCTCCTCTCGCTTATCTAGAGTGTTTAGTATACGTCCCGTTTGGGGGCGATATACGACGCATTCACCTCCATGTCATAGTCTTTAGTGCAACGTGAATCAAAAACCAAATTAATTCACTTCACTAAAAAAACAAAATAAAATTCAAACCTTTTTCCTTCGGGATTAATCAGAAAATCTTTTCAGAAAAAAGAGTGTTGTTAACTTTTAGTTCTATCGCAAACGGTGATGCCTAAGTCTCCCATGCTCGAGCTGCATACACCAACTGCTATAACTGATTGTTAACCCTACTCGGGCCTAAAAAACTTTTGAACCAAACCGGTGTTCCTTTTCGCCCGAACTATGTTTGCTCTGATCTTTCATACCAGATGAAAGTACGTAGGCACAAGATGCGACGTCTTGGCGTGCAACCTTCCCCCTTTCTCCCGTAGTTAGCCGAACTACGTTGACTCTGACTTTCCCATTGCACGAGGGAATACGTAGGCACAGAGCTGCGACGCTCTGCCGAGTCTCTTTTCTTTTCTTTTTGTCCTGCAAGCCTGTAGTGTAGATAGTTTAAACACACCCTTAGATAGACAACAAGCATGGATCCCGTCGAGTACGACGGACGTGAGGGGTGCTAATACCTTCCCCTTGTGTAACTGACTCCCGAATCCAGGACTTGGTTGTGATGACCTTGTCTTTCCCTTTTTTCTCAGGTTTCTCTGATCGTTTCCTTTCCCTCTCTTTGGGATAAATAACGAAAGGTGGCGACTCTTCTGTTTTCCACCGGGTGTTTTTCGCTGTTGCGACAATGCCCCTACTTCCTTCTCACTTTTCTTTGTTGGGTTTTTGTCGTGTAGGTTGGTACAAGTTGCAAAATGAATTTTGTACGATGTATTGTGAATTTTCAGGTATTGGAATACTCCATTATGGCAAGGTTATGTGGCTTTTAACAGACAGCTGCTGAATGGTTGGCATTGCGAAAAAGGACGCGTAACAGTACTATGTGTCATACCCCAAATTTGTCCTACCTGTATATTGTTTTTGATTTGTATTGTTGCCCATTGACAGTTATACAGAAAATTAAAAGAATAGGTTGTTTTTGTTTGTAGTTTAATTCCAGGAGGTTGCAAATTTGAATTATATCAAATCGAAGTCCACTTGACGTGTTTTTAGAAGGGTGTGTGTGGATGTCTTGATTTCAAATTGGAAATATGATCAGACAAGTTTGTTCCCTGATTAAGGGCATTTTTGTTTCCAAAATTAATTCAAGGACTAGTCAATATGAGAGGTGCATTGGACCTGTTTCAAGTTTGTATTGAAATTCATTTTTGTGGGATTATAAATGAAGGCACACAGGGGTGTATGGAAAAAGAATTCATCCAATATACATGAGCCCATCACCATCTTTTTTTTAGGGCCCATTTTATTTTATTTATTATCAAAGTATCTCAAAAATAAAATGCTACACTAACAGCCCAAGGTCCATGATGCATCAAATACATTCCCATTACAATCAAGAAAATTCTACAAAAAAAGTCATAACAGTCCAAAAAATGTAGCGAAAATGAATCTTCAGGAGCCTCATAAACTGCAAATAACCGGTCATCGCCCTGCAAATTGTCAATGAACTTGCTCACAAAGCCATAACACGCCGTGAGGTTTTACAAAACCAAATTCAGAAGAAGAAGAGGATTCTCAAGCCGAGGTTAAGGGCTCCACCTGCAGTTAACTTGTTCATCAAGATACTTGAGTAGAACTTTGCCACAAATTTATTTAGAATGCTCCAAAAACCAGTCGTACAACTGGTGCGACGAAGGTTGTTGCACATTGAATCCCAAGCATACCTGTACCACAAAAACAAACATGCCATTTGATACATACCAAAACACATGTAAGCAAAGAGTCCTACATATCAGAAAAGACCAAGAAGGATTTTGCGTGATACTCGCAGTACATACAACAACCTCAGCTGCTTCAAAACCATCACGCGAGACGTCACCGACAAATCCAAAAACACGCATTAATTCCGCAGCAGCTACGCGTCTTCCACAAGTAAGTTTCAGTGCAAGTTTTCATAACCCACATAATGAAGATTAAAGGAGGAAAGAGTCCACTCACCAACAATTATCCTGCTGCCGACAAAATTTCGCAGCTCACCGGTGGCACAGCTAGTGTACATCTCATGTGTTTCATCAGCCAACAACATCATGAAGGACAAGTCGTGTTTGCGCATTACAACAATACACCCAATTTCTGATATCCGCGATACATCAACTGTAAGTTACATTTCATTATTCATTCCCCTCATCTTGAAACAGTCCCCGCAGAACCTCCTTGATTTCTTCTCCGTATGCCTTGGTGCAGCAACACATGCCACAAATGAAGCCTACAATTTTTTACACAACAGACGTGTAATTTGAAGAAAACGTGATCTCGTGCCTCATGCTAGCGGTACTCCCTCAGCCACACAAACTACAAGATCCATATACAAAAGACGTGAGTCTTCTTTTCACAAGCCATGACCAAGTAACACTGTTTACACCTTCACGCGTATCTTGTACCAAGCTACTTCGCACATACCTCAAGCCATACATAAACTGCACCAGCCAAACAAGAAATCCTGCATTAAACCAATAATCCCAAATCAACCAGCAATATGTACATTCACAACAGCAACAATTTAACAGGGGAGTCCAGTTCAAAATCTAAGTTCATTTTTAATGTGATGGTGACTATAAATATGTCGTGAAACTGATGGCATATTGTGTGTGGAAGCGTGAATAATTGAAACTATTGCAAATGGCTCGCAAACGTACCCTAATCGGAACTTGTTAGCCTTGGGATTGTTACACACAAATTCGCAGCTGCCGACGTATAGCTCGCAAGCTTGACAGCGTGAGGGAAACGAGTAACAGGTCCATGGCTTGCCACAATTTGCTTCATACGAGCCATAAGTTTGCATAATATTACACTACTGCTCATAACTGCAGCTCACCAAGAAAGCCTCCACCAATACCTGCTAGGCATGATACGCATCAACGACATGAATTGGTGATTTCAACCTATAATCTGCACAAGATATTCATGCCATGGTGTTAGCCTCGCACAACCAGTACAATTATCCTGCAGCACAAAATCAAGGAAAATCATAAGCCTCAATTCATTCTTGCTTCATTAATAATTGCAACAAAATAATAGTAAAGAAATAGCAAGCACATGGAAAATTAAGGATTGATGTTGATAATTCTGTCCGTAGCCGTCGTCGAGTTTCTAAGGCAGCGCACCTGCATAGCACGGAATCAATCCTCTATGTCGCATACACCCAGCTTGCAAATCACGACAACATCATGCCGGCAAGCAGCTCTTGGTGCATTAGAGATCCTGATACCTTCAAAAAATAAGAAAAGTGGCATGTTAGTGGTAAAACTCTTAATGGAATGAACATGATAGTATGACGGCCATGAAACCAAGCCAGTCCAAGAAATTAAAAGAGGAGTTACCGCAGTGAAACAATGAATTGGTGGTAGAAAACTCACTTATTTTCCAGGTCATGCTAAAGATAAATTTGTACCTTTGGTCCCCACAAAAATCCTTCTCAAATACAATAGCTGCCACACAAAACCCACATCAGACAACCACTCTGCACAACCATACAACTAGCACCATAAACCTGCAGCCCTGTACCTGCAACAGCACAAAAAGCAGAAAGAAAACAATTCACAAAACCATGCTTATCACAATAAACCAGCAAGCTTGTTACTAAAGTAATTCCTAAATACACCACAAAAGAGAGAGAGCGTACGCATCACAGAAAAGTGTGGTGGGATAGCCATTAATTCCAAAACGCAGAGTTTGTAGCAAAACGGCCAAAAACTCGTACACCTTCCTTCACAATAAACTCCAAAACCCCATTCTTATTTTAAGAACAGAAAAACCAAAAACCTTTGGCTGGGAACTCAACCGCAAACCCTCAACCATTTTCCTTTCATTGAACCTCTCAATCCGAAAAACCCTCATTCAACCTTCAAAAACCACAATAAACCCCCACATCCTCACTTCTTCAACCAACAACAATAACCTTCAAACGGAATCGAAAAAACGCATTACCTTCTTCCTCCATCAGCTTCAACAAAACCCACTATTTAAACCCTATTCAACCCAATCTTCAATCCATTTCGAACCCACTCACCATCTTCCTCCGAAACCCCAAAAACGAAGCACCCTTTTCTTCTTCATTCACTTCTCAAGAACAACCACACATCATAAAACCCAAATCTTCATTAAACTCTCCGTTTGAAACCCACTTCTCCTTCCATTAATCCCAAACCCAAACTCATTTTTCAAACTTCAAAAACTCAGAGGAATTGAGGGATGAAGAGAAGTCAAATGAAATGAAATGAGTTGGTCCAAATCTAAATCGTGCACGAACCTGAAAGTTGAAGCTGAAGAACAAATCAAGTTGAGATTCCAAAAGGTTTTAACGGGTAGGCGTCGTTTTCATTTGGGGGTTGTGTTGCGTGTTTGCTTCCTATTTTGAGGAGGAAAATCTGGCTTCGATTGGCACTGAACCATGCTTTGCGCAGCCGTCTTTTTTTCAAATACGAAGTCTCCGACGTTGCTTTGGTGAATGAAAGACATCGAACTTCCACACTCACGTTTTGAATCATCACCTTTTTTTTTTAAATTTATTTCCACTTTTTTGATTTTATTTTATTTTATTTTATTATTACTGATAGTAATATGGGCTATGGGCTCATCCAGGGCTTATTACAAAGTCCTCATTTTAATTTGTTCTTCCTTATTCTTCGTTTAACTATTTTTAAATGTTTTCTTAAGACAAGTTTATTAAACCTTCATGTTTATTTTATGTACATTGTAAGAACTCTTTGATAAAGAATGTTAGATTTACTTTCAATTACAATTTCATTTTCGATTTTGTTTATTTTATTATTTTTAGGATCGATGACGAGACTTTCGTAAACCGTTATTGGTCAAACTATTGATAATAACGTTGGATCCGAGACCAACTTCTTTCAAACTCTTCATTTTCAATTTTTATCAGTCATTACTCATTTTTATCACTTTTTGGTCTATGACGAATTTTATTAATTATTATTGGTCAAATTATTCATAGATGATGATTTATTCGAGACTATTTCATTTTCTATTTCATTTTCTATTCCATTTCCATTTTTATTTTGATTTTTGATCGATGAAGTCTTTTATTCGTAAGCGTCGCGTATCGAAGTTGATAACCTTCTCGATTTCAAATCTATGGGGAATGACCATTGGGGTCATTTTCCTTACTTTGGGATCGTGATAGGCTACCTTCGATTAATCGGCATTATTTTTGCGATTAAGACGAGATCTCATTCTTTCGCGTCCCGATTCGATTGACTAAACTAGCCACTAACTTTAATTTCTGTCAAATATTATTGTGGATATTATTGTTATATTATCTTGTTATATTCATATAGTCATATCATATTATTCATTCTTACTCACATATAATCGAAAACACATAATAAACTATCGAAATCCTAAAAGCCGAATTGGTGAACTGTTGTATCATTGGTTATTTGCAGGAACCCCAATTTTGAGTCGTGCCCGACTTTGCTCAAGGCGTAGTTTAGGACACAATGCACACACACGGCTTTCTCTTGGGCTACCTTACAATGAGACCCCTTTATTTCGTGAAATCCCGTGTAACTTACATGTATCCCTCTCCCATTCCGATGTATGTTTCACATTTCTTTGATTATTAGTTTATCTCCTAGGAGCACCCATAGGGACTAGAGCGGATCAAACTATTTTCAAACTAATTCTCGATTCATCATCGAGCCATTTTCAAACCCTCGTAAGTCGAGTGCTCATACGCATTCACCATCAACTTATTGCACACAATCCGACCCTTGATGCGTAAGTCAAGTCGGTCTCGTTTTTCAAACCATTTCCATTCCAACACGCTTTGCACGCGATAATAAGTCAAACCCTTGATCCATCATCATGTGAATTTTCGTAACAAACTATCAATCAATTAACAACTATTCAATTCTTTTCAAGGTGTAAAGAGTAGGTTCAAGTCTTTGATCTTGCTTTCGGTTGTTTAGATGCGAGTTATCTTATTCGTATGTGAGCAATTGACGCCTTTAAATAACATTAACAACTCGACAACATTCAACCATTATCCAACTCATACTTCCAAACTCCATTTCAAACTCAAGCAACTTTCTTTTCATGATGAAAAAGAGAGGCTTCCAAGTCTTTGGTTCGCTCTCCCGACTACTTGGGTCCGAGAAGCCTTTCTCAAGCTTCAAGTAGTCGTCATCCGATCAACGTCACCCATTCAGACAACCTTCTTTTGTGATGAAAAAGAGAGAGTTCCAAGTCTTTGGTTCGCTCTCCCGATTACTTGGGTCCGAGAAGTATTTCTTAAGCTTCAAGTAATCGTCATCAATTCAACTTCACCCTTTCAAACACAACCTTATTCTTCAAGATGAAAAAGAGAGAGTTCCAAGTCTTTGGTTCATTCTCTCGATTACTAGGGTCCGAGAAGTCTTTCTTAAGCTTCGAGTAATCGTCATCTGTACCCACCTTCAAACCAATTCAAACTAGTTTCTTTCATGGTCTTTACCATGAACCACGACTGCTCTGATTCTTCATTCATTCTTGAATGTAAGATACATAGGTACAAGATTGCGATGATCTTGGCGAGCACAATCCCCTTCATCTTCCATTTTCCCCCATCCTTTCCCATAGTCGAACTACGAGAGCTCTGATTTCTCATTCTCGTCCAAATGAGCATACGTAGGCACAAGGGCCCCAATCCTTGGCGAGAACCCTATCCTCTAACCATCCCCTTTCCCCTAGCGTCTTTAACCCTTTCTAGTACCGTTTTAGTATTTAGTATTGATAAGAGAAGAATTAAGCTTAGCTAACTTTCATCACAACTCGAATTAAGAGGTTCCCGTTAAGTACAACGGGCGTGAGGGGTGCTAATACCTTCCCCTCGCGTAACCGACTCCCGACCTGGAACTGGAACAGATGGATGTGAAGACTGCGTTCTTGTATGGTGATCTAGATGAAAAAATCCTTATGAGGCAACCTGAAGGGCATGCCAAAAAAGGGAAGGAAGATTATGTGTGCAAGTTGAATAGATCCTTTTATGGACTGAAACAATCTCCTCGACAGTGGAATAAGAGTTTCGAAAAGTTCATGGGACACATAATTTTTATTAGAAGTCAGTTCGACCATTGTGTTTACTTCAGATTTCGACCTGATAATTCATTTGTTATTTTGTTGCTTTATGTGGATGATATTTTAATAGCAAGAAACAATGTCGAAGATGTAATGAGGGTAAAGGTTGAACTCAATAACGAGTTCAACATGAAGGATCTGAGAGCTGCGTCCAGGATTCTTAGGATTGACATCCGAAGAGATAGAAAGCAGTCAAAATTATGCTTATCTCAAGAGGCATACCTACAGAAGATTCTCGAAAGGTTTGGTATGTCGAATTCAAAGCATGTTGTGACTCCGACAAACCCTCAATTCTAGCTGAGTATAGATCAAGGTCCCATTACTGATGTCGAAAGAAATTATATGAATAGCATTCCATATGCTAATATAGTGGGTTCTTTGATGTATGCTATGGTATGTACTAGACCCGACATAACATATGCAGTAAGTCTTGTAAGCAGGTACATGGCGAATCCTGGAAAGGCTCACTGGCAAGTATTGAAGTGGATTCTAAGGTACATAAATGGGTCTCTAAATAGATTTCTAATTTATGGTGGAGCCTTGGGTGAAGATAGTAAAGCAGAAATCGAAAGCTATATCGACTCTGATTATGCAGGTTGTATGGATTCCAGAAAATCTATTTCTAGATATGTGTTCACTATGTTTGGGACAACAATCAGTTGGAAAGTTACACTTCAGAAGGCTGTTGCCTTATCAACCACTGAAGTGGAATATATCGCCCTAACTAAAGCTATGAAGGAAGTATTGTGGCTTGAAGGTTTTGCAAATGAGCTGAAACTTCAAGGTCGAGTTATCACTGTTAAATGTGATAGTCAAAGTGTAATACGTCTGTTGAAGAATTCAGCCTATCATGAGCGAACCAAACACATTGATGTGAGGCTGAATTTCGTCAGAGGGGTAATCGAGCATGGAGAAGTCCAAGTGCTGAAGGTTTCGACAGATCATAATACTGCTGGTATGATCACCAAGATGTTGCCCAACTGCAAGTTTTTCCAATATATGCAGTTAATAAAGCTGTATGAAGAAATCTATTTTTTTTATGTTATAGAGTTAGATCCAAGGTGGAGATTTGTAAGATATTGGATTGAACTCTAGAATGATCGAAGTCTGTTTGTGAGTAATGCGTGTTGTAGTCGAAGTTTGTTCTAAGATGCCTTAGTCAATATTACTAGGTTTGTTAGCATGTTGAATTCAAGGAAAGAGAGATTATTCGTTATTCTTGTATACTTGTAATCTTGTTTGGTAGAAAAAGAAAAGAATAACAGTTTATAACCAAGTCTTGTTGTTTCTTGTTGTTTTACCTTGTTTTCTTTGTTAGCCCTAATCCTTGTGTGCAGTGTTTTAAAAACCGGACCGGACCGGCCGGTCGGACCGGTTAGACCGGGAACCGGCCTAGTAACCGGTCTGGTTTACTAGTTCGATCGTCTGTGTCATCAAACCGGTAAAAATCGGAAAAAACCAGGTTGGACCGGGAAAAACCGAGTTTAGGGTTGGACCGGTTCTAATGCATTTTTTATTTTTTAATTAAAATTTAAATACAAAAGTTATAAAAATTAAAAAAAAAGTTTAAAATTAGATTATACTACAATTATTTTGTAATTTTGTATTATTTTGTTATGTGTAATACATTTGTTTAAAATTTAAATTTAAATTATGAACTTGTGAATTTATGATATGATATTTTTAAAAAATTTAAGTACTAGTTATATTTTTTTAGAAACTGAATCATCCGGTTCGACCGGTTTTATATCTATTTAATGACAGGTCTATTCAACCGAGTTATCCGGTTTAATCCGATTTAGTCATGCGGTTCGACCAGTGACCCAGTGGTTCAACCGATAAACCAGTGACCCAGTATCCTCACCGGTTCAATGACCGGTCCGGTTTTTAAAACAATGCTTGTGTGTTTCTTGATCATAAAGAAATCGTTTATATTTTGTTTCAAGGTATTATATTCACAACAAAAATCATATAAAAGTACATTCAAAAGATTAACATCACATCATAAACACATCTCGCCAACTGGGCACACAAGCATCACACATCTTCAACTGGACACACAATCATGAATACAAACACACATGCATTCAATCATATATAATATCGTTAGAAAGTGCCCTTACTTTGTCAAGCTTCCAACACATTCATCTTACGTTATGAGGGCCCAATCTTTATCTCTAGATGGAGTCTCCGATCATGTTCACACTCTAAACCTTTTAAATTACACAATTTATTTAAGTTATTACAAACTCGACTACTTCCAAAATTAGGGAATCGTCTTGGCCACTTAGCTAATCAATTAAGGTTAGATTTTCTCACCGTTTTACTAATCTTAGTAGGTCCCCTCAACATGGTGAAATTCTAGTTTAGACACTTAGGCAATAAAGAATTCTAAAACTATTTTCAAAACTTCAAATAGATTTAGGGAAAACGAACTCTATCGATTTTAAAATAAAAGTGCTTTAAGCTCAAACTTACAATTAAATATTTTTCGAGGAAGGTACCTTCGATAGTCCGTTCTACTTGACAGAAAATATTTTTAGTTCAAGAAACGACAGTAAAATAATTTAATATTAAAATGGTTATAACTCGTTGAATCTTTGTTTAATCATAGTAAATCATATGTCCATTTTAATCGTTTAGAAAAGGCGGACCTACTGATTCAATTATTAGGACAAATTATCAATTTTGAAATGGCCTAATTGCAAGTTTTGGCCATAACCAAAATCAACTCAAAGACATTTTTATCTTTAAAAAATTCAATTTAATTAAAATATTTATAAAATTATCAATTTCACATAAACAAATTTAATTTAGTTTAATTTCACACCTGACAACCTTTTCTAAAATCATAAAATCAAAACTCCTAAAAATTTAGGGATTTTCTTTTCATAATATTTCTTTCAAAAATTGTCACTTTCAAAAAGTCTTGTAATAACTCTAATTAAAATAAAATAAAATTAATAGAACAAATTTTTAACAGAATAAAATTTTCCAAGAATTTAGTTTTACTTTCTTTTAATAGTTTTAACAATAGTTTTTTTCCATGATTAATAATTACAACACTTGATCTAAATTTTAACAAATATATTTTGACAAATTTCACTTACACTAATATAAATAAAATATTATTCAAAAAGAAAAATCTTTAACTCATCTAGGGCCTTTCATTTTTAAGACAAATTAATGAAGAAATGAAAGAAAGATAAGTGAAGAAGTATTATCATTTATATAGCTTTTGGATGACCTTAGATGTAGAAATTTAAAAGAACAAGGCAAGCCAAGGTTGTTACTATGTTGAAATGAGTTACATACTCCAAGTTTTATATTCTTTTCAAATACACTTTGCTATCATTAAGTAGACCACAACACACATCATTAAGCCACCAATTACTTTTCAAAATCAAAAGTTTCTACACATGATATTTTGAGAATTATTTAAATAGAAATTCCAAAAATTTTACTAACTATTGAATTAGAATAATAAGACATGTGGGTTTAATTTTGGCCCTCCATTTTTACTCTCACAAACAATAAAATAATAATATATCAATAAAAATATTTAGATATTTTATGACCCAATCTCATTAGCTCGTTCAGTCTCTTCGTTTGCTCTTAAACAAGTCGTAATTTGCTCGCAAATAACTTTTAGAAAAACATAAAAAATTCTATCGTAACTTTTTAATTATAACATGACACAATTTTTTCGAATAAATTTTTGTTCCTTATCTTAGAAAAATATATTGAGATTAAATTCTCATTTTAGCCTATATATAAAATTTCTATTTAAATTTTGACGATAATCGGAGTCAGTGAAAATTCAAACGACGGGTATATTTTGCTCGTTTTTTTAAGAATTGAAAGAAACTTGTTTTTTTTTTTGAAATTTCGATAAATCTAATAAACAATTAACAAAATCAATAAAATCTAATAAACAATAAACAATTAACAAAATCGATAAATCTAATAAACAATTAACAAAATCTAATATAATCATTGTGTCATTTTTAAAAGTCTGATTCAGACGCAACACAACTTTAACAAAATTTGTCAAAATAAATAATTAATTAGAAAATTGATAAAATAAAATAGTATAATATTATTTAATATTCCTGAATTTTATTTCCAGCTAATGTACTTTTACGGGTCTTACAAAAAGTATGGATGCAAAATATTAGAAGGACCATTCTTTAAAAGAAATTTTTAAAAGGAATAAAAACGAAATTGACCATATTGAGAGGGACCAAAAAATTACTTAACCCTATAATTTTTTAATTAGTATTGATATTTAAATAAATTGTATTTTGTATTTAATCAAAATAGAATTTGTTAATCACCAAAGTGGTTGAATTCATTAAAGTTATAATTCTAAATTATGAAAAATGAATTTTGATCTGATGCTATCTGGATAACATGTTTATGTTAAATGATATTTATTATTATAAGACATATATAAATCATTCAAAGATGAATCATGACTTGAAATTAAAGTGTATATTAACATACTTGTTGCTTGAATATCTAAAGATAGGCATGCATGTTATTTTGAGTATGACTAATTCTTCATTAAAGTATGTTAATTTAGCATCAGTTTATTTTATTGAAATGTATTTATGCATCACCCAAGATGAATTTAGATACATGATTAAGGTTAAATTTGTTTGAATTCATGAAATTTATTAAAAGCATAAACATATGAGCGTGTTTTAAATGTTTGTAGTTGTTATTAATATGTTTGCCTTAGACAATGCAATGACAAAGTTCAATGGGGGTGAACTATACCGATTAATCCGAGAAGATTCAGTTCCAACTGGGTGTTATGGACTTGGACATGACATTTATAATGGATGAAAAGTCCGCAACCATTACGGAGGACAATACGGAAGATGAAAGATCTCGTTTGAGACTCGAGAAAGGTATAACAGGCAGTCTTTGAACTTGACGAGAATGACAATGGTTGAAAATGTTAAGCCATCTACATCCAACACTGAAAATGCAAGAGAATTGATGAAAAATGTGAAAGAGTATTCAAATTATGAGATTACTGACAAATCTGTTGTGGGCAATTTGATGAGTGAGTCGACGACTAAAAAGTTTGAATGCTCTCAACCCATTCATGATCATGTGACTCAAATGGAAAATTTGGCACCAAAGATGAAGTCCTTAGGTATGGATGTGAATGAATATTTTCTTGCACAATTTATCATTAACTCGCTTCCTCTCGAGTTTGAACAGTTGTAGGTGAATTACAACACCATCAAAGAAAAATGGAAATTTTAAGAAATTTAAGCCATATTGTTTAAGAAGAAGGGAGACTAAACAAGATGAAAGATCATTCTGTTCATCTCACGACTCATGATGAAGCCGGTTGCAGTAAGGTCAAGTCCGACAAGAAGGACCAGAAGAAGGGAAAAACTCCTTTAAAGGTTAATGAAGGCGGAGTCCAAAAGGAGAAGAAGTGTTATTTCTACAACGAGAACATGCACTTCAAAAAGGATTGTCCTAAAAAGAAGACGTGGTTTGAAAAGAAAGATATGTTTTCTGTTTCTATAAATTTTGAATAAAATCTTATTGAAGTACCAAATAATAGTTGGTGACTTGATTTGGATACGACTACTCGTGTGTCATATATTATGCATGGATTCCTTTCAACCTAAATCATAAAAGAAAGTAAAAAGTTTTTTTTTATATGGGAAACAAAAAGAAGGCGCAGATAGAGGGAATTGGGAGGTATAGATTGATCTTGGGTACTGGATATCATATAGATCTGAAAAGTTGTCTTTATGTACTCGGATGTGCTAGGAATTTAGTTTCTGTTGCAAAGTTGGATGGATTGAATTTTAATTTTAGAATTGGAAACAATGTACTTTCTTTATTTAAAGATTCATATTATTATAGTCACGATATTTTAGTTGATGGTTTATATTGTTTTAATCTTGATGTTAATTTTGAAGTACCTCTGTTTAATATTAAACATGTTGTTGGTAGTAAGCAAAGTACAAATAATGAGAGTTCTGCTTATTTGTGGCATCAAATATTAGGTGACATATCCAAAGAGAGAGTAATAAGGTTAATGAAAGGTAAAATATTATCTCAATTAGATTTTGGTGACTGAAATATATGTTTGATTTTCATTTAAGGTAAAGACGCCTAATAAATATCTAAGAATTTGTCTACAAAAAAAAGTAAAATCCTTGAATTAATAGACACTAATATTTGTGGTCCCTTGGACATTCCTTCCTAAGGAGGAGTAAAATATTGTATCACTTTTATTGATGACTTCTCACGTTACTATTACATGTATTTATTGCATGAAAAATCTCAACCAATGGATATGTTAAAAATATTCATTGATGAGGTGGAATGGAAATTGGATAGGAAAATAAAGATATTGAGTTCTGATAAAGGTAGTGAATATAATGGAAAATATAATCAGAAAGGATAATGTCCAGGTCCATTTGTAATGTTTCTCGAAAGTCGTGGCATATGTGCACAATATACTATGCCTGGCACACCACAATAAAATGGCGTGGCTGAAAGGCAGAATTATACTCTCATGCATATGGTTAGGCCAATGTTAAATTATACTAATGTACCATTATCATTGTGGACTTATGCATTAAGGACCAATGCGTACTTTCTTAATAGGATTCCTAGAAAGGAAGTTCCTAAGGGTTTATATATTTTTGTCCTAACCATAATACGAGAATAATTGAGTCTCGTAATGCTCGATTTATTGAAAATGGTCGGTTCAGTGGGAGTGAGAAATCACATAAAGTGGATATTATGGAGACTCGAGAAAAATCTTCTTTGTCTAAAGAGTATTTTCAAGTTGTTGTCCATTTGGTTATGGTACCGTCTATCGCTACTGCGAAAAAGGGGTCGGCAAAGACAGAAGAGTCACCACCATTCGTTATTTATCCTAGAGAGAGGGAAAGGAAACGATCAGAGAAAACCTACGAAAAAGGGAAAAGACAGGTCATCGCAACCAAATCTTGGGTTCGGGAGTCAGTTACGCAAGGGGAAGGTATGAGCACCCCTCACGTCCGTTGTACTCAACGGGATCTATGCTTGTTGTCTATCTAAAAGAGTGTTAATCTACCAAAGGCTGGCTCACAGGGACAAAAGAAAAGAAAAGAGACTCGATAGAACATCGTCGCCCTATGCCTACGTATTCCCTCGTGCAATGGGAAAGTCAGAGTCAACGTAGTTCGGAAAACTACAGGTGAAAGTGGGGAAAGGTTGCTCACCAAGACATCGCCGTCTTGTGCCTACGTATCCTCATCTGGTATGAGAAATCAGAGCAAATGTAGTTCGGGCTGACACGACCACTGGTTGGTTCAAGTGTTTTAACTGAGTAGGGTTAAATAGTTGTTCCAGCAGTTAGGGACGATGCCTGTTTATGGTAGAGCCAAGACTTAACACACTCTTTCTGAAAATTGATTTTCAAACAATCCCAAAGGATATAAAGGTTTGAAGTTTTGTTTTGTGTTTTTAAACAAGAAGTGAATTGAGTTAAGTTTGTAACTCATGTTGCACTAAAGACTATGACTGAGAGTGAATGCGTCGCATATCGCTTAAAGGGCATACGCTAAACACTCTAGACAGTATGAGAGGAGGCCCCCAACTATCATTCCTCAAGTACTTAAGGCTCGTAACGTATAACATTTATTATCTTTTATTAAGTGTCTTAAGAGATTATGAGATGAGAAGAGAAAGACACAAACTCTAAGGGGAACTGATCAACCCTAAAGTTATCATGCAATGTGCTCTTAAAGTTGGGATCAAAAGGGAAGAAACTATCCTAATATTATCATTCAAAGGATTGAGCACCTAATGTCTCTCGTACTCCCATCTTAAACAGAGGGACTAGGAATCCTAAGGGATCATGGCAAAACCAAGTAAACAACAGATAATCCAATCACAGATGAAATGAAGAATGAGAAGAAGTTGACTTAAACAAGTAAAAAACAATGCAAAAATGGTATGAAAAGATGCAAAGATGAGATATGAGAATCAAATGATACAACAAAGACAAATGACCAAAACAAGTTGACTTAAACAAGTCAAAAAGAGTGAGATGAAATGGGAGAAGTTACAACTCCTACAACCATTCAAACATCAATTACTTACATAAAAGCTACACATAAAGCAAATGCAAAAGCCATGATCAAAGAGAAGAGGGGAGAAAGAAGCTTGAGCAGCAAGCACATGTAAATTATCTCAACCAAACATTTCAAATTGATCATGAAGAAGAAGAGAGCAAACAAATGCTAGAAGTGATCCACTATTCAAGACAAACTCAAAGCATGAACATGGACACCAAATCATCTTGAATAGTGATCAAAGCACAAGGGGAAGAAGTAAATCAATAAGAGGAAAGCTCAAATAAAGGTTAGAAGCAAAGCACAAACATGAACCAAGTCATGGCAAGTGAAAGAAACAAGGTTCAATCACTAATTCAACACTTGAAAACAAGTGGAAATGCCTAACTTCTAAGTGACTTGCAAAATAAGTTACACAAGTATATGACCTAAAAATAAAGAACCAGCACCTTAATCATGTCATAAACAAGCATCAAGACTCATAAGGTGCATATGGGTTCCATAGGATTCATTTCCCAAAGGAACTAGGTCAAACTAGTTTGTATGAACCTCTTTTAAGATGACTTGACTTGCAAGCTTCACCAAAAATTGAAAGATTGTTCAATAAATTCCAAATAAAAAGCACAAAGTGGCTAAGTCAAATGAAAAACAGAAACCAAAGTCTCAAGGTCAAACTCAACTCAAGGTATCACCAAATAATTAAATTATTAATGGTGCTCCACCTTATCGAGCATAAATCGAGGGGCAACAAAAATCAACTCAAATTCAAATGACAAGGGATCAATGATCATTCAAAACCACCCTCAAGAATGCCTCAATCCCTTATCTAAGTGAGGGAGATACCATGATCATAGGGTATGAGAATTTGAAGTCCAAAGGGAAAAGATTAAACAAGGTGTGAACCAAAAAGGCATTTAATTTCAAATTTAAAATGAAATTGAAAATTAAAATAAAAACAGAAACAAAAATATTAGAAAATTAAGTAACTCTCTAAAATATAGGAAATTAATTTTTGGGAATTTTCTGATGATTGAAACTATTTTTAAAAAATAGAAAATGAAAACAGAAAAGAAATAGGAATGGGAGGTGCATAAGCAAAGACCAAAATGAACCGCAACAAGGCAAAACACATGCTGGGCCAACAACATGGGGGGCGTGATTAGCATCTGAGGCCCAATTCAAAGCCATTCTTCAGACTTAATGAAACACAGCGTTTCATTAAGTCCAGTCATAGTCAACTGCACGCGTGGCCTGGGTCAAGCGAATGAGAATGTGCCAAGCAATCAGGGTCAAAGAGTCCAACATGACAAATCAGCTGAGATCAGACTGGTGGCTGGGACGCCGAAGCTAGGGCTCCGGTCGTCTTCTCCGGCTAGCTCACCGGAGACCAGTCACCAAAACTTAATAAAAATGCACAAAAATAGTACCAAAAGAAAGCTGTTCTCATAAGGATCATGAATCCAACCTCTGTTTCTTAAAAAGCCTCTTGGATGAAGAGAAAACCACGCACGAAAATCATGATGTACAATCTGAAATCTCATCAAACATGCAAATCAAAGATTCAAACATGGCCTACCATAGGTAGGGCTTCAGATGCAACCCATAATGCTCTTAAAAAATGCCTAGAATGAGAGAAAACAGTGGTGAAAACTTACTGAATGGAGCAACTCCGTTGGCTCTTCCAAAGCTTGCAAGCTTCAACCTCTTGCTTCCAATTTGTTCCTCAAACTCTTGTGAAGAAGAAACAAGCCTCAGTTGGAATGGATTTGCAGTGAAATGTGTGATTCGAAGATGAGAAAGAATGAATAAATTTTGAGCTATCCTCTCTCCTCTCACGCAAGCAATCCAATCTTAGCAATTAGGGCAACTGAAATCCTTTTATGTGGTGGGTTTCTGATAGTCATGCAGGCCCATAATGGGGAAGACACGTGATTTCAAAATTTTCCTTCCAAAATTACTTTCCATGCACACACACGATTTGGCCATGTACACATCCATTTGGGCCAGCAATCAATCAAGCACATGGTGTAGAAATGAATTGGATGTTTTTTTTGGTTATGTATGAAGCCTTCACACCAAGTTTGAATCCATTACTTTTAAGTGATTTTGAGAAAAAAGTGGCACATGATGACTTAAACATGTTGGTCCAAATGTGGTAAACTTCTTTATAATCATGTATTGGTGTGGAAAAGTTCAAAAATGAGACCAAAAGGTAACTTGCAATGTAAGATATTCAATCCATGACCAAAAGCCAAAATTTCACCTTAAAATGGTTCATATGGCCATATAATCCACCAATCTTCATGAATTTTGAGTTCAATGTGGAGTTAAGACAATTAGGCACAAGTTTCATGTTGGTTGGAAATGCATTAGAGGTCCATAAGTTCATGAAAAAGACCATTGAAACAAATGACCTATAATGAACTTTCCAAAAATGCCCTTGCCTTACGAGGTCCATAACTTGAGATGTATAAATGATAAAAGGAACTTCTAGGGCTTTTTGGAAAGCTAAGATCATGAGGAAAAGCTTTCATGTTCACTTGAAGTTGAGGAGAAACTTGATTCTAGGTCAAAAATGCCTTGGAAGTGGGTCGACTTTTAGTTGACCAAAATTCTATTCATCTGAGGACCCTAACTTGTTGGCATCATAACTTGAGATGTACAAACTCAATGGATGAGTTCTTGTACTCAAAAGAAATCTTGAATAATGCTCTACAAGTCTCATGTTTTCATGAAAATGAGATTGAACTTACATCATGGGGTAAATTATCCTTGAAGTTGGGCACTAAAGAAGGGGATTTTACACTGGAAACCTCTGAAACCCTAATTTAGTAACTTCTTGAACCCTTGATTCCTCTTAATTTGATCTTAAAATGACATCCTACATGCTTTAAGATGACTCCCCATGACTCAAGTGACTTAGAATCAAGTCTTAAATCTTCTCAAGTCCATAGTTGACCTTGAGTTGACCAGATGAGACCCTAGTTCCATATCTTTTGACTGTGCCTCCTTACAGATGATTTGAATGACCAAACAAACTCCACAATGACTCCTAGGGTAATCAATGAGCTTTTAGACCATGTCTTCTCCAAGATAAAGACCTCATGAATCCCCAATGATCCCTAAGACAGGAGATAACATCCACACACCAATCTCTCCTTTCAAAGAGCTTTGAACCTTCCATGGTGATGATAAACACTTGATGGCTTGCACAAATACGTTTGCTTGAGCTTGAAGCCAATAAGAACCTCCTCTTGAACGGCACAACAACTCTTGATCCCCTGCTAAGAACAATGCTATGCAAATGCAAATTCTAATAATGAAATGAAACATAAGCCAAGTTAGAAAGAAAAGGTTGGTCAAATTTTGGGGTACAACACCGTCATACAACACAGATAGACAACAAATTAATATTCGAAATCCACAAAATGAACATATAGTTGATGAACCATTTGACAATGAACAAGTTATAAAATACCAAGAACAAGTGAATGAATAAACACAATAAATAACATTAAGAAGGTCTGAAAGGAAAAGAAGACCAGCTATTTCGAAAAGATTATGTTATTTATTCACTTGAACATGAATGTGAATTGAGCATTGATGAGGATCCAATCTCATTCACACAGGCCATGAAAATGACAATAATGTATGAGGTCTAGTTAAGTTCCCTAAAGGTTTAAAACGGGTTGGTTATAAATGGGTCTTTAAGACCAAACGAGACTCGAAAAGTTAATATTAAAAGATATAAAGCTAAATTTATCGCCAAAGGTTTCTCTCAAAAGGATAGTGTTGACTATAAAGAAACCTTTTCTCGTGTTTTAAAGAAGGACTCTTTGAGAATTGTTTTGGCTTTGGTGGCTCCTTATGACTTAGAGCTTCACCAAATGGATATGAAGACCAACTTTTTAAATGGTGACTTAGAGGAAGAATTGTATATGGCTCAAAATGAAGATTTCGTGTAAGTTCTGTGGTTTTTAGTTTGGCAGCAATTTTATTAAAACAATTTCACAGCAAGATATTGAGACTGATGTCTTGACCAATCAGTCAGACAACATGTTTAGCATGATATTGGGACATGTGGCAGGATATGTTATACCAGAAGATTAGGGCTGGGATGATTTGGTATTTAAAGTGTGAGATTTGATTGTATTTTAATTCACACAGTGTCATAATCCAAGGAGGGGTGTTTTTGGAACTTCTGTCTTGACAAATTTGTATATTTTTCATAAAAAGGATCTTGGAGACTTTTTAGAAAACTTTCAATTCTATTTCTATTTATGTGTAGAAGATCTCGCAGAACATTTGAATTTGTTATTTTGTGATTTGAGTTTTATTTTATTGAAGAGCCCAAGCCCGTGCTGATCTGAATTCTATTTAATGAGGAGTTTTAAACCTAATGAAGATATAGAAGTCGTGTATTGAAAGAAAGAGTATTTGGGTTTAGAGAGTTTGGTTTTTTGTTCTTTGTTCTTTGTCTTCCTCTCTTATGCCGTTTGACATTTGAGTTGGATTGTTTTTGTTTTGCATTTATGAGCTAGTCATGTACTCCTTAGATACTTGAATTAGACTGTGTTTTTGAGTTGTAATCACTCCCAAGCCTTTAAGAAAATAGTGGATTTTTTGTGTGTCTTTGGAAGTGTGACTTCCTTTCTTCTTTATTGTTAAGTTTTGTCACTGTTGTGTGACTGGTGGGAAGTGAGAGGGGTCTCATATCTAGGAGTTCCTAGGTAAAAGTTAGCATAAGTAGTGATTAGGTGAGAAGCTTGTAAACTTATGGGTGTTTGCTGTGGCTTTGAACTAATACTATTATAGTGGATTTATTTCCTTGCTTGGATGCCCCAAGATGTAGGTTATGTTGCACTAAATTATGTTAACAATTGACTGTGTTATTATTTACATTCATGTTTTATTTTTCTACATAAGTGTTGTCTTGATCCCATTGTCATGACATCTGGTATTTGTGTACCAAAATTTCAATTGGCATAAGAGCAGGTCACCCTGTTCTATTTTGGGTGAGCTCCATAAAGATATTCATTGTGGCATATTGGACAAGGAAGCAGGAGGAAATGTGAACATACCTCTCATCTTGGATGGATCCAACTATGACTATTGGAAGGCACACATGATGGCCTTCTTAAAATCCATGGATAGAAAAGTTTGGAAAGCTATCATCAATGGTTGAGAACATCTTGTGATTAAGGACAAATATGGGAAGGAGTCCTTGAAGCCTGAAGAGGATTGGACCAAAGAAGAAGATGATTTTGCTCTTAAAAACTCCAAAGCCTTGAATGCCCTATTCAATGGAGTTGATAAAAGTATGTTTAGGCTAATAAACACATGCACTGTAGCTAAGGATCCTTAGGAAATTCTCAAGACAACTCATGAAGGTACATCTAAGGTGAAAATATCTAGGCTTCAATTGCTTACTACCAAATTTAAAAATTTAAATATGATAGAGGATGAGAGTATCCATGCTTTTCACATGAATATTCTTGAAATAGCTAATGCCTCTAGTTCTCTAGGAGAAAAAATATCAGAAGAAAAGCTGGTTAGGAAGATTCTCAGGTCTCTTCCCAAGAGGTTTGATATGAAGGTAACAACCATACAAGAAGCCCATAACATCAAAAAACATGAGAGTTGATGAAATTGTGGGGTCACTTCAAACTTTCAAATTGACCATTAATGACATAACTGAAAAGAAGAATAAAAACATAACTTTTGTTTCCAACACAAAAGATGTATGTCAAATGCCATTGTTTTACTTGGAAGACAATTCAACCAAATTCTAAAGAGAATGAAGAGGAAGTTAAGACCCAATGTCTAGAACATCAGTGCTGACACTGAAAAAAATTATGACTCTCAAAGAAAAACAAGAGCAGAAGAAAAGTCCAATGAGAATATAGGGGTTCAATGTCATGAATGTGATGGATTTGGACACATTAGAGCAGAATGCCCTACCTATCTCAAGGAACAACATAAAAGGGCTGATTGTTTCTTGGTCTGATGATGAAAGTGAAACTGAGGATTAATCTGCCAAACATGTTACTGCTCTAACTGGAAGATGGGCATCTAATGTAGATTCATGTGATGAAGAAAACTCTTACACTGAACTGGCTACTTCTTGCAAAGATCTATGTATCAGAAGTGACAAGCAACATGAAGTTATCTCTCAGCTTTAGAGTGATAAGTAAGAATATTTGTCCAACATCCATAATCTACAGGATGAAGTAACTATGTTGACCTCCAAACTTGAAAATATGACCAAGTCTATGAGAATGTTGAATAATGGTTCTAACATGTTAGATGAAATTCTTCAAGTTAGAAAAAAGGATGGTGACTTAAAAGGCATATGGTTTGATAATCAAACTCTAAAAGGAGATCCTAAGGTTACAAATTTTTTTCCTACTAGAAAGAAGCAAGAGTCAATGATGTCAAAGCAAATGCTTCAACATCGTACCAGACATCAGAAGTATCAACCAGGAAGTAAGGCCTTGCATTGGAGATATCATTACTGTGGTAGATTTGGGCATATCAAGCCCTACTATTTCAGACTGTATGGATATCCAAGGTCTTCTATACAACCCAAGGTTAATCATTAAGTGATCAAGATTACAAAGAAATGGGTTACCAAAGAAGTTGTTACTTCACTTATTGCTCATACTTCTCTTAGAGCTCCAGCTAGAGAAGACTGGTATTTTAACACTGGGTGTTCTAGACAGATGACTGGTGTTGAGGACTTCCTGGTATACATTAGGTCTCACTCTAATATTTATGTTACCTTTGGAGATGGTGCCATGGGAAAGATTCAAGGGGTTGGAAGACTAGCCTGTTGAGGATTCCTTAGTCTTGAAAATGTGCTACTGGTAAAAGCATTGACTGTCAACTTGATAAGTATAAGTCAGTTGTGTGATCAAGGATTGAAAGTCAATTTCACTAAGTTTAAATGTGTGGTGAATAATGAGAAGGATTATGTTTTGATAAGGGGAGTCAGATCTAAGGACAACTCAATCAACAAAAAGCTCTCCTACATGTTTGATGTCTAAAGAAGATGAATTTTAACTGTGGCATCAAAAGCTTGGTCATTTACATCTGAAAGGTATGAAGAAGGTTGTGTCTACAGAAGCTATCAGAGGAATTCCCAAGCTCAGGATAAAAGAAGGAATAATTTATGGTGATTGTCAAATTAAAAAGCAAACCAAGATGTCCCATCCAAAGGTCCAACATCGGGCTACTTCAAAAGTGTTGGAACTTATTCACATGGATTTGATGAGTCCTATACAAGTTGAAAGCCTTGAGGGTAAGAGGTATACCTAGGTAGTAGTTGATGATTTCTCAAGATTCACCTGGGTGCACTTTATCAAAGAAAAATCAGATGTGTTTGATGTGTTTTGAGGAATCATGTCAAAGGCTTAAAAGAGAAAAGGAGAGAAAAATTGTAAAGATTATGAGTGATAATGGAAAAGAGTTTGAGAATAACAAGTTTTGCTGAATTCTGTTCCTTAGAAGGTATTAGCCATGAATTTTCTTCTCCCATCAGTCCTCAACAAAATGGAGTGGTTGAACAAAAAAATAGAACTCTTCAAGAGTGTGCTAAAGTTATGCTTCATGCTAAACATATGCCTTATCATTTTTGGGTTGAAGCAATGAATACTGCATGCTATATTCATAATAGGGTTACCTTGAGAACTGGTACCTCAACTACTCTTTATTAATTATGGAAGGGAAGAAAGCCTAATATCAAGTACTTCCATGTTTTTGGGAGAAAATGTTATATCCTGGATGATCGTGATCAAAGGAGGAAGATGGATCCAAAAAGTGATGAAGAAATATTCTTAGGCTAGTCCACAAACAACAGAGCCTATAAAGTGTTCAACACTAGAACCTAGGTAATAATAGAGTCTATTAATGTTGTGATAGATGACTCGACTATAGAGAATCATGCAGATGTCGAAGATAATATTGAAACATCACCACAGGTGATTGCCACTGCAGATAATGATAGTGGTAATTACTATAACAATGAACATGGTACTGTGGAGGATGATGGAAATTATGGAAATAAAGGGCCTTCGATCATAATTCAGAAGGATCATCCTAAGGAACTCATAATAGTAAATCTTAATGAAGGGATTATTACTAGATCAAGGGAAGTGGTATCCAATGCTTGTTTTGTCTCTAAGATTGAACAAAAAATGTGAAAGAGGCTCTAACTGATGAATTTTGGATTAATGCCATGCAAGAAGAATTGGAGCAGTTGAGTCAATATCAAGGTAATCCTATAATGGATCACTAGAAAGTTGCAAAGAAACGTTTTAGGTACTTACAAGGCACCAAATATTAGATGCTCACATATAGAACATCAGATTAACTTGAAGTGGTTGGCTACTCAGATTAAGACTTTGCGGGATGTTTGGACTCAATAAAATGCACATTTGGGTATGTTTTTATTATGGTTGGAGGAACAATATTATGGAAGATTGGAAAATAATCCATCATTTCTAATTTTACTATGGAGGCAAACTTTATGGCGTGCTTTGAGGCTACAATTCAATCATTATGGTCGCGGAACTTCATCTTAGTGTTTGGTATTGTCGACAGTACAACTAGGCCACTAAGGGTTTACTGTGATAATTATGCAGTGGTCTTTTTCTCTAAGAATGAAAAATATTACAAAGGTTCTAAACACATGGAATTGAAGTACTTATCAGTGAAAGAAGAAATGCAGAAACCAAAAGTGTCATTTGAACATATCGGTACAAATTTATTGATAACAGATCCGTTAGCTAAATTTTTACCGCCCAAGACATTTATTGACCATGTAGAAAGGATGAGCATCATGTAAAAGTCCTTGTTAACATTATAATATGATTGGTATATATACATGTATAGTTTAATGTTCATATTGTATGACACTTGTGAATTCAATTAAGGATATGTTTCTGTCAAGTTTTATCATCCATATCATGCCATATATGTTGTTATTAATATGTGATAACAATAATGTCTTTGAAAAGACATGAAAGATGCATTATTGTATCCTTTATAGTTATTTGAATTGGATTGATTTGTAATACATGGAAGGAATCAAGTTGATGAATAACTTGTGACTGCCATGATCCGATCATTTTAATTCATTAAAGATAATGACTTGGTGATTTTAATGAATGGTGCACAATTATGGTATAAGATTGAAACATCAAGTTTCTACATGAGTCAAGTGGGAGACTGTTGGATTAATTTATTAATCCAATAAATATGACTTATGTAATTAAAAGTTTGACTTAAATGAAAGATACCTTAATGTGATGATTACTTGGATTGATGGATAATTAAGCCAATGAGAATTTATTTTGAAATTAAAAAATTAAATCTTTCTCCTCTCTCTTCATAGATGTTAGGACATGACTCTTGGGATGAAATGTGACTGTTGGAATAAAATGTCTATAAAAATGCACCTTTACACAAACAACACCAACTTTTCTCATTCTTTATCATTTTCTCACAAACATACAAAAGTATCTTCATAATCAAAGATACACATAAAGAAGGAGGAAGAGAGGAGAGAACGATTGGAATCAAGAATCGAGAACCGAACAAGAATCAACGTCATGGATTCAAATACGTTTTAATTGTTCGTCATAGAAGTTAGAGTACCGTGAAAATCATGATATAAAGATCCTGAACATGAAGTTTTACTAACAAGACAACGAGAATCATATAGGGGTAGTGACATAACTTATTCTATTTCTTTATAATATTGATTTTATATATGATCAATAATTAGTATGACAATAAAAGAAACCCAACAATAAAAATCATATTTTTATATGCTGGTGTCAATGTCAACTCTAAAAAACCTTAGAAAAAGAAAAGACACAAATGAAACAATGAGTGGAAAAAGTTCTGAAATTTAGCTAAAGAGAAATTGATTCATTGTCCTGCAAAGAAGAAAAAAGGATTACTGATGCAAGGTTGAAGTATCCACCCTAAAATGTGTATGTATATGTCTATCTAATGAAATTAAAGCAACACTTTTTGATGGAATGATGATTGTTGTTTGTTACCATGATTTTAAAGAGGTTTCAAATTTATATTTGTTATCCTAATTGTGAAGTTTCGAGCCTAAACATTTGAGTTATTGTTGTGTGGTTTGTCCAGATTTGTGTAACTACTTCAAAATTTGTATTTTTTTTGTTTAAATATGTTTGTGATACTCATAAATATCGCATATTTCATTTTTAGTCCTTCAAAAAATATCATTTAAAGAATGATCCTTCTAAAATTTTTCATCAACACTTTTCGTCTCTCCTGCAACTTACCAAAATTTTTTACGACTTAGCGACAAAATTAGCGGCTGTTCTTGCAAATTTTAGCAGGAGGGAGAAAAATTGTGGATGCAAATTTTAAGGAGAACCATTCTCTAACATAAATTTTTTAAACGACTAAAAATAAAATATGAGATATTTAGGAAAAATACAAACATATTTAACCATTTTTTCTTATTATATTTGTTTCTGTGGTATAGCCACATGATCTGATATTTAAACTTTCCATCTTATTTAGAGTTTAGTAGATTGGTTAATTTTTTTCTTCTTCCGAAAATGAATAAATTTGTGAATGCTTTTAGATTTAACAATATTCTTTTTTTTTAAACAATAAATTCAACAAGAGAGCACTAGGAGGGCTCACACTCAAAAATAATACAACAAAAACGCCAAGAAAAATTTCCCACCAACAATATCTGCAAAGTTAAGTTATATAAAGGGTCCATACACAAATCAAAGTAGTTCACGTTGAAATACGAGATTTCTCTTATGATCAACCATTTTCAAACCAAATATTTAAAGAACCAAACTATATTATCCAAATCACACTTTAAATTGTTAAAGATAATGTGATTTCACGATTTCCACAATCCCCAAACTACCGCCAACCAAATGATATTGATTCTACCCTTTACTGGACATTCTTTTTGATGGCTTATCATGAGGGAGTAACATTCACATTCAGTAAAACACTCACCTAAAGATCAATGACTCACCTAAACAAGTGAGAGAGACACCAAATATTCACCTAAAATCTTAAGGTGATAGGTGTATGAGTCCTCTTACTTATAAAGTGCTTAACCTTCAATTTTCTATGTAATGTGCGACTTAGAACTCACATTTGTTTCCCAATAATCTCCACCTCAAGTGTGATTCTATCCACTATGCTCCCTCTTAAGCGGAAACTTTTTCATCCACATGCTTGTACCGCTGTTGAGAGACACCCTTATCTTGTCATGGACACTTCAACGAAACACGCCGCCTGACCATAGTGTCAGGATGACTTTTGACACAATGAGCCCATCCCATACTCGAACCATAGCTTTGATACCACTGATGGGTTATCATGAGGGAGTAGCATTCACATTGGGTCAAACACTCATCTAAAAGTCAAAGACTCACCCAAACAATTGACAAAGATACCACATATTCACCTTAAACCTTAAGGTGATAGGCGTATGAGTCCTCTTACTTATAAAGTGCTTAACCTCCACTTTTCTAAACAATGTGAGACTTAGAACTCACACTTGTTTCCCAACAATTGGTGCGATGAGTTTTATTTTTAAATTTGTTGGGCCAAATAGAGATAGTTAATTTTAGTTTTTTACACAACAATAAAATGTAGTATTTTGAGTGTTTTGGAAATTTGGATAATTGTGTGTTTAGAGAGAGTTTCTTACTTTTCCTTTCAAAAATAGTTTGTGGAGAGGGTTTTCTATTTTTTGTTCAAAAATAGTTTGTTGAGAGGATTTGCAATTTTTTCGTCCAAAAATTACAATTGAGAGGTTTTGTAATTTTTCCGTCCAAAAATTGCAATTGAGAGAGGGTTTGCAATTTTTCCGTCCAAAATTTTTAATTGAAAGAGAGTTTACAATTTCCATTCAAAAATTGTAATTTGGAGGATTTGCAATTTTATCCTTAAAATTTGCAATTGTATGAGAGTGTTTGTAATTTTGTCCTCATAAAAATTACAAGTTGAAGTATGATTTTATGAGTTTTTGTTGGAATTATTTGCTTTTTTTTTGTGGGTATGCTTCCGCGTGCATAGAGATTTGTTTTTTGTTATTTTCTGAACAACTGATATCAGAGCTAAGATTATGATCAACGAAGAAAGGAAGACTAAGAATTATTCTGATCATGGGAGGAAGAAGACAAAAATATTGAAGAGTAATAATCTTATAAATATGCTTAATCATTATAATTATAAAAATCGCTTTGAAGATGAAGTTGAAGACAAAGTGAAGATATGTGAGACTTTGGATGAAGGAAGGATTTGTTGGGTCTAATAGTATATTCATCTAAGTCCCACACCGGGTAGTAGAAAAAAAAATGGAATTTGAGTATTAATATAAATAGAGATAGTTAGTTTCAATTTTTTACACAACAACAAAATGTAGTCTTTTGAGTGTTTTGGAGATTTGGGTAGTTGCGTGTTTAGAAAGGGTTTTCTATTTTTCCGCTAAAAAATAGTTTGTTGAGAGAGTTTGTAATTTTTCCGTCCAAAAATTGCAATTGAGAAAGAGTTTTCAATTTTTCCATCCAAAAAATTGCAATTGAGAGAGGATTTGCAATTTTTTTGTCCAAAAATTGTAATTGAGAGTGTAATTGAGAGACGGTTTACAAATTTTCCGTTCAAAAATTGTAATTTGCAATTATATGAGAGGGTTTATAATTTTGTCCTTGTAAAAATTACAAGTTGAAGTATGATTTTATGAGTTTTTGTTGGAATTATTTGTTTCTTTTTCTTTTTTTGTGGGCATGCTTCCACGTGCGTAGAAATTTGTTTTTTTTTGTTATTTTTCAAAAAACTATTTGACCCACATCGGATAGTAGAAAAAAATAGAATTTGAGTATTAATATAAATAGAGATAGTTAATTTTGGTTTTCTACACACTGAAGGAACATCACGAGGGGGGAACATTCACATTGGGTCAAACACTCACCTAAATATCAAAGACGCACTCACACAAGTGAAAGAGATACCACATATTCACCAAAAACCTTATGATGATAGATGTATGAGTTCTCTTACTTATAAAGTGCTTAACCTCCACTTTTCTAAATAATGTGGCACTTATAACTCACACTTGTTTCTCCACAAAACTCACACTTGTTTCCTAACAATCTCCCCCTCAAGTATGAGTCGATTCATATGATCCCCCTCAAGCGAAAGCTTATTCATCCACACGCTTGTACTGCCATTGAGAGACACCCTTATCTTGTCATGGACACTTCAACAAAACACGCCGCCTGACCATAGTGTCAGAAAGACTTTCTACACAAGGAGTCAATCCCTTAACTGAACCACAACTCTGATACCACTGAAGAGACATAATGAGTGGGAAGCATTCACATAGGGTCAAATATCCACCTAAAGGCCAAAGAATCACCTAAACAAGTAAGAGAGACACCACATATTCATCCAAAACCTTATGATTTTATAAGTTTTTGTTGGAATTATTTACTTATTTTTCTTTTTTGTGGGTATGCTTCCGCGTGTGTATAAATTTTTTGTTGTTATTTTCCTAACAACTGATATCAGAGCTTAGGTTCCGATTAAAGGAGGAAGAAAAAGTAACAATTATTCTGATCAAGGGAGGAAGAAGACAAAAAGATTGAAGAGTAATAATTTTACAAATAGGCCTAATCATTATAATTATAGTGATCGCTTTGAAGATGAAGTTGAATACAAAGTGAAGATATGTGAGATTTTGGATGAACAGAGGATTTGTTGGGTCAAATAGTATATTCATCCAAGTCTCACATCGGGTAGTAGAAAAGAAAAAGAATTTGTGTATTAATATAAATAGAGATAGTTAGTTTTAGTTTTTTACACTAAAAAAATGTAGTCTTTTGGGTGTATTGAGGGGAGATTTTGTTATTTTGTCCTTGTAAAAATTACAAGTTAAAGTATGATTTTATAAGTTTTTGTTGGAACTATTTGCTTCCTTTTCTTTTTTGTGGGTATGCTCCCATGTTCGTAGAAATTTGTTTTTTTATTATTTTCTCAACAAATGGTATCAGAGTTAAGGTTCCGATCAAGGGAGGAAGTAAGAGTAACAATTATTATGATCAAGGGAGGAAGAAGACAAAAATATTGAAGAGTAATAATTTTACAAATATGCCTAATCATTAGAATTATAATAATTGCTTTGAAGATGAAGTTGAAGATAAAGTGAAGATATGTGAAACTTTGGATGAAGGGAGGATTTGTTGGATCAAATAATATATTCATCCAAGTCCCACATTTGGTAGTAGAAAAAAAATTAGAATTTATGTATTAATATAAATAGGGATAGTTACATTTTTTTTACACAACAACAAAATCTAGTGTTTTGGGGATTTGGGTAGTTGTGTGTTTAGAGAGGGTTTTCTATTTTTCCATTCAAAAATAGTTTGTTGAGAGAGTTTTCTATTTTCTGTTCAAAAATAATTTATTGAGAGAATTTGCATTTTTTCCGTCCAAAAATTGTAATTGTGAGAGAGTTTGTCCAAAAATTGCAATTTTATGAAAGGATTTGTAAGTTTGTTCTTGTAAAAATTACAAGTTGAAATATGATTTTATGAGTTTTTGTTGGAATTACTTGCTTTTTTTTTTTTTTCTTTTTTGTGAATATGCTTCCGCGTGAGTAAAAATTTGTTTTTTTTTCTCCAATTTTTTCAACACTTTTAAAAGAAGAGTTCCAATCCAAAAAGAATTTTGGAGGAGAACTAGTCACTCGGACCTTATAACCTATCCAAACTCTAATTCGTTCCCACACCATTCTGGATATTGAGCAATCGAAGAACAGATAATGGGGGTCCTCCTCACTACTATAATAAAGAAAGCAAGTCTCTTCAATCCGATCAAATCTAACTCCTCTCTTAATTAGTTGATTTAACAATATTATAAATTTGAGTCGGAGGTACTAGAACATTTTAAAAATAAAAAGGCTCAAGAACTTATTAAATGCCTAAGAAATCTTAGCAAAAAGAAAGAAAAGAAAAAAACAAAAACATTGTTAATAGAACAATATGCGTTGTTCTCTAATATTCTTAAAAATTGTAAAAATTAGTATGAAATTGATATAATTGACAAGGAAATCTATCTAACTCCAAGTTCTTAACCTGCTAATTAAAATTTTCCAAACTTTACCCAAACCCCATTACCACTCAAAATTTTCTTGAAAATGTGCATGGTAATATTGTAAGATCTAGGACTTGAGTGATGTTTTTATAAACTATAAATACTTAGAGATATTAGGTGAGATGGGAAGTGAAAGCACAATAGAAAAAATAATTATTGAGCTAACAAGGATGATTTTTTTATTGGCTTTAATAGATTAAAAATAATTTTGAATACGATAATGGTTGTTTAAGACATGTGATAACTTATTTATCGTGAGATATTTACATCTTTAATTATTGAATAGTTATATTTATTTAGGGTTATTTATTTATGTTTGTTTATATTTTACTTAACTATTTTCTTTTAGTTTTTATGTTGTTTTTGATGTCTCCTCATGCATTGTGTATTACCATAGTATTAGTAATAGAACACAAAGATAATATGCTTTATGAAGTTTCTCTGCTATTTAGGGATTTGGTTTTTTTTCTTGTCTCGTTAATTATCGTTTATTATTTATCGTTTTTGTAATTGCGTCTCTTTTAGTTATATATTTGCAAATATTTTAGAATTGAGTACAATGATTTTTAAATATGTGTTTTTGCATAAAATCATGTTTTTGCGTGCATAAATCAAACCTCTTAGGTAAAACTCAATTTAATATGGTTCAAGTCAAATTAGTAGATTATTTGGATCAAGGAACTCATGAATGAATGAATGAATGGTTCATATCACACTAATTTTAGATTCAAAATTACACTTCAATTTACTCTAAAAATCAATTTTAAGAAGTGTGATTCGAATCAGGGTTAAGCATGATTCGAATCAAACATGAATGTGAAAATTTATATTTTCCCTCTGCCATCCATGTTTTGAATCACAAATTACACTTAATTCGAATCACAAATTACACTTGATTCGAATCATAGTTCAAAGTCTGAGTTATTTTTTGATTCTGTTAAATTTGATTTGAATCATAGTTCAAAGTCTGAGTTATTTTTTGATTCTGTTAAATTTGATTCGAATCACAGATTATACTTGATTCGAATCACAATCTACCATGGTTCAAATCACCTATTACACTTGATTCGAATTACAATGCAAAAATTGAGTTTTTCGTTCTTGATTCAAACCATTTCACACATTTAATTCAAATCTTATCCATTGCTCTTGATTCGAATCAAAAGGGTATTTTCACCCATCTTTATGCATAATCTCAAACACCTATATAAATTATTTTCCCCATCTCCCTCAAAATTAATTAATTTTTAGATTATCATTTTTTATTTCTCACAATAATAATAATAATTGTAGTATTTGGATCAAACTCTATTGTCGACAAGGGCAGCTTCATGTTTCGACAGGAGTTGTGTATGCTGTAGTCGAAGTCTGTTCGAGAATTCTGTCAAAAAATGTTAACTTGTAATTTAAGTTAGTATATCGAATTGGGCCTTGCTTGTAAGCGCAATTGTTTAAATTTGCTTGCTATTCAAGTTAGCTTAGTAGTCTATAAATAGGCTAGTTCTCTCAGGTTATTGAGAGAGATTAATTGTTGTTATTCACTTGTAATCTTTAAACCGTTATTGAATAAGTGAATAATAAAATAGTTTTAACCAATTCTTATTCTTCTTCCTTCTTCCCTATATTTGTAAAACCTAATAGGTTTTCTCGGGTTTTTTCAAGAAACTCAGTCTTTTTCTCATATTTTGGTTTGCTCTTGACGACATCAATTCACAACAGACTGGTGTAATGAACATGGAGGAGAAGATGTCGTTAGTAAAGTATGAGATTGAAAAATTCACCGGTATGAATGATTTCGATTTATGGCGCTTGAAAATGCAAGCCCTTCTTGTTCAACAGGGTTTGTTAGAAGCGTTAAAAGGATCAGAGAAGATGGACGCTGCCCAATCGGAGAAGGAGAGGACAACGATGGTAGAAAAAGACCACAATGCCATTGTATTGAGCCTTGGTGATAAGGTTATCTAGCAAGTTTCGAAGGAGAAAACTGTAGCGGGTGTATGGACAAAATTTGAAGGTTTGTACATGACAAAATCGTTGGTTAATCGTCTCTACCTGAAGTAAGATTTGTATTCATTCAAGATGAGTAAAGACAAAGTCTTGGATGAGCAGTTGGATATGTTCAACAAGTTGATTCTTGATCTTGAAAATATTGAGGTCAAGATTGATGATGAAGATCAAGCGTTACTGCTGTTATGCTCTTTATCTAAGTCTCATGCTCACTTCCAAAAAAAATCTCTTATATGGAAGAGAGCTGTTGACAATTGAAGATGTTCGATCTGCCTTATACTATAAGGATTTGAACGAATGAAAAGAGAACACTGTCATTAATCATCATGCATTGTGTGAAGATTTATCCGTTAAGGGGAAATTCTTGAAGAAAGATGGTAGGCTTAAGAAAAAGAAGGGTAAAGTTCTACAAAATTCTTATGGTGGTAATGCTCCTATTATTAAGTGTTATCATTGTAAGAAGGAGGGTCATACAAGAAAAGTATGCCCTGGTTGAATAAACAATCATGGAAGAAAGTATAATCGTAATGCAACCATTGTGCAATATGGTTATGAATCATCTGATGTCCTGGTGGTTTCAAGCAACAACTCTAGAAAGAAGTGGATTATGGATTCAGGGTGTACTTGACAAATTACTCTAAACAAAGACGTGTTTAAGGAATTGTATGATCAAGATAGTGGATCAATGCTATTGGGAAACAACAAAGCTTATAAAATTGCAGATATTTGATCTATGAGATTCAAGCTCCATGAGTAAATAAGGTTATTGAACGATGTTACGTATGTACTTGATGTTAAGAGGAATTTGATTTCTTTTGGTGAATTCGAAAAGAAAGGATATGTTTTTAAAGGAGAGCAAAGCATCCTAAGGGTAGTGAAGGGGTCGAAGGATGTATTTAGAGGCGTGAAGAAACCAAGCTTGTATACGCTTGAGGCTGGGATTATAAGTGGTTTAGCATATGTGGTATCCATGAAACATGTGTTAAAGATTGGGCTATGGCATAAGAGACTTGACCATGTCACTGAAATAGGCCTGGTCGAATCGTCGAAACAAAATCTGCTGGGTTGTAACAAGGTCAAAAAACTGGAGTTTTATGAACCATGTGTATTTGATAAATCCTGTAGAATGAAGTTTAACAAAGGTAAACAAAGAACACGTGGATCCCTTGATTACATTCATGCTAATATTTAGAGACCAGGAAGGAATCCTTTATACTCAGGTGCAAAGTATTTTCTATCCATAGTTGATGATTATTCCAAAAAGTTATGGGTATTCATCCAGAAGACTAAGTATGAAACTTTTGAAAATTTTAAAAGTTGGAAGACTCTGGTCGAAAACCAAACTGGTAGGAAGGTCAAGAGGTTGAGGACCGACAATGGTCTTGAATTTTTCAATAAGAGTTTTGATAGCTATTATGTTGCGTATGGTATTGCAAGGAATATAACTACTACAGGGAAGCCCAAAAAATGGTTTGGCTGAAAGGTTTAATCGAACCATTATGGAAAGGGTGAGTTACATATTGGTAAGTGCAGGATTCAAGAAGGTATTTTGGGTAGAAGCTGTTGTGACTGCATCATACTTGATAAATAGGTGTCCCTCGACAGCCTTGGGAATGAAGACACCTGAAAAAGTCTGGTCAGGACAACCACCAAGTCTAGAAAGACTTACAGTATTCGGTTGTTTATCCTATGCTCATATTAGGCAAGACAAGGTCAAACCTAGAGCTTTGAGACATATGTTCCTTGGATACCCTGGAAGAGTCAAAGCTTATAGGTTGTGGTTCCTAGAGCCAAGTCACGAGGTGTATCACAAGTTGAGATGTAGGTTTCAATGAAGCTGAGATGGATTTCAAGAAAGTTGATGACATTGGTCGAAGTTCGAAGATCTCAAAAGAAGAGCTGGTACAAGAAGAGATTCCTATTGAGGTGGAGCATATTGATGATGAATTGCATGACTCAGATGAAGTTAAAAAAGACGAAGAAGCTACTATCAAAGCTAAGGATACTGATAATGATTACATGTTGGCAAGAGATAGGTCAAAAAGAGTCATCAAGCCACCTTAGAGACTTGGTTATGCATATCTTATAACTTATGGCTTAATCTATGCAAGTGAGGCTCTAGATGAAGAACCTAGAGACTAGAAGGAAGTTATGAGTATTCGAGATAAGACTGAATGGCTAAGAGCCATGGATGATAAGATGAAATCTCTCCATGGTAATAACACTTGAGAGCTGATCGAGAAACCTGCAAGGGCCAAGTTAGTCATCTGTAAGTGGATCTTCAAGGTTAAGGAAGGGATTGAATGATTGATGTTAAAGCGTTGTAAGGAAAGTTTGGTTGCTATGGGTTTCACTCAGAAAGAAGGTATCGACTTTAATAATGTGTTTTCACCTGTTGTAAAGCATAAATCCATTAAAATGCTGCTTACTATGGTAGAAAAGTTCTACCTAGAACTTGAATGGATGGATGTGAAGATAACCTTCCTGTATGGTGATCTAAATGAAACGATCCTAATGAGGCAACTTGAAGGGTATGTAGAAAAAGGAAAGAAAGATTATGTATACAAGCTAAATAGGTCTTTGTATGGACTGAAACAATCTCCTCGATAATGGAATAGGAGATTCGACAATTTCATGGCACTCATTAGTTTCACTAAGAGCCAGTTCGACTACTGTGTTTACTTCAGATTTTGACATGGAAATTCACTTGTTATTTTGTTGCTTTATGTGGATGACATCCTCATAGAAAGAAACAATGTCGAAAATGTTATGAAGGTAAAGCCTGAACTCGATAAGGAGCCTGACATGAAGGATTTGGGAGCTGCCTCCAAAATTCTTGGGATTGATATCTGGAAAGATAGAAAATAGTCGAGATTATACTTATCTCAGGAGACATACCTGAAGAAGATTCTCGACAAGTTTGGTATGTCGAATTTAAAGTTTGTTCTAACACCGACTATACAATCTAAGTACGACTCAAAGTCCTAGTACTAAAGTCGAAAGACCCTATATGAATATCATTCCATATGCCAGTATAGTAGGTTCTTTGATGTATGATATGGTCTGTACGAGGCCAAACATAACATACAGAGTGAGCCTTGTAAGAAGGTATATGGCCAATCCAGGAAAGACACATTGGCAAGCATTAAAGTGGATTCTTAGGTACATCAATGAGTCTCTGAGCAGAGTCATGATTTATGGTAGAGCTTGTGGTGATGATAGCAAAGTTGAAATCGAAGGATTTGTCGACTCTGATTATGCAGGTTGTATGGATTCCAGAAAATTTATTTCTGGATATGTGTTCACTATGTTCGACATAACAATCAGTTGGAAAGTGACACTTTAGAAGGTTGTTTCCTTATAAACCACTGAAGCAGAGTATATCGCCCTGACTAAAGCTGTGAAAGAAGCATTGTGGCTTGAAGGTGTTGCTAAGGAGTTGAAACTTCAAGGTCGATTTATCACTGTTAAATGTGATAGTCAAAGTGCAATACACCTATTAAAGAATTAAACCTATCATGAGCGAACCAAGCACAATAATGTGAGGTTGCACTTCGTCAGAGAAATAGTCGAGCATGGAGAAGTCCAAGTTCTGAAGGTTTTGACTTATGACAATGCTTCTGATATGATCACCAAGACATTTCCGAGTAACAAGTTTTTCCACTGTATGCAGTTGATAAAGTTACATGATGAAAGCTAGTTTGTTCCCTTGTTAATGTTCCAAGGTGAATATTTATGGTATTTAGATCGAATTCTAGTGTCAACAAGGGTAGCTTCATGGTTCGACATGAGTTGTGTATGATGTAGTCGAAGTCTGTCCGAGCATTGTATCAAAATATGTCAACTTGTAATTTAATTTAGTATGTCGAATTGGGTCTTGCTTGTAAGCTTAATTATTTAATTTTGCTTGTTATTCAAGTTAACTCAGTAGTCTATAAATATGCTAGTTCTCTCAGGTTATTGAGAAAGGTTAATTGTTTGTATTCACTTGTAATCTTTGAATTCTTATTGAGTAAGTGAATAGTAAAACGATTTTAACCAATTCTTATTCATCCTCCTTCTTCTATATCTTTGTAAAACCTAATAGGATTTCTTGTGTTTGTTCAAGAAACTAAATCTTTTTCTCATATTTTAGTTTGCCCTTAATGACATCAATTCATAACAATAATAATAATGATTATTGTGATGATAATCGTATCTTTGAAAGTCTTTCTAAAAACTTAGAAACACACATTCAAAGAACACATTTTCACATCTATCTTTAGCATCTAAACTCATTGCCAACCTCTAACAAAATTAACATCATTATTGCTTCTCAATTCTATGGAATGTGAGATCTATTGAAGATGAGGTTTATTCACGTTTATGTTTGCGAAGTTCTTGAGTTGCACGCCAAGATTCAGATTGTGTGGTGTTGCTGGAGGTTGGTAATCTAGTAGGAAAATTAAGTATTTTCTCTAGGATTACTTTGGTAGAGATGTGTTGATGCCTACAAACGAAGTTAGAGTTTATGCATTCTTCAAACATGTCATCACTTAAGAAATCGATGGGACCAGGGGATTTCCACATACGAAGACTTGGAGTAGGTTGGTGATTCTAGAAGATTTAAACCAAGATCAGGTGGATCTTGCCAGATCGGCGAAGCAGACGCTGTATGCAACAAGAGAGGATCAAGATAAGAAAACTATTTATCTTCATAAGTGTCTTGTATCATATTGTTGTATAATTTCTGTAAACAATCGTCATATTATTTTATTGTGGAAGAAAATAGTTTCAAATGGGAAACTATTGAAAAGTGGATTAAAATTCTTTGAGGATAATAGAGATGAACCACTATATATATGGTGTACTCTTATTATTCTCTCTCTCTCTCTCTCTCTCTCTCTCTCTCTCTCTCTCTCTCTCTCTCTCTCTCTCACATTTTCTGCATATTTTTGCATGTTTAGGTTTGTATCACTTTCGTAGAGTAATATGTTGGAAGAATTTATTTGCTTATAGAGATTCCATGATTAAAATTTAGGTTTGTGACAGATCTAGTAATTTGAACATTCTTTCTTTAGATTATTGTTGTATGAATTGTTACCGTTAGATTGATCATTCAATTAATCAAATTCAATTTGAATTTTGTGTGAAATTGAATTATGACGATTGTTTAATTTATTTTTTAAGCAAATCCATATTTGTCAGCTGTTGTAGTAATGATAATCCAAGTTAATTGCTATGTGCGCATGATATATCCCATTCATTTGTACATATCATTCTTCATTCATCCATGCAATATTAATTTTTTTTCATCTGGCATTAACCCTCTTGGCATATTAAATAAATTCTTTAGCATTTAAAAAACCTCAGGTGCCATTTTTTTAATTTTATAAAAGCTATTTTTCATGCATTTAAATTTTTAAGATTTTTGATTCATGATTTAAATCACATGACATCATGATTCGAATTAAGACATTTTTATTATTCTTGAAAAGATACTGGTTCATTTGATTCAAATCACAACATTATCTGATTTGAATCACAATTGACTTCTTATAAAAAGTTAAGTACTTGATTTAAATCACATGTACACCTTATTTGTATCATAACTTTCAATTTTGAATTTTAGTGTATGTCTCTTCAGTTTTCATTCAATCATTTCATTTCATCATTAAAAACGTTTTTGTGAAAAGTATCACATTTTCTTTCATTTATATCATTTGATTTTGTTACTTGTGCATATCATACCATTTTCATTTTGACCATTCGTTACTTATTTTTATATGTATCAAAATTATTTTCTTCATCTTTTTTTTTGCATTTTTGATTTCATATTTTTGCATTTAGAATATCTTTAAATTCATCCTTGATTATGTTCATTAACATAACAACTTTGTTTAATCAATGTATGTTCATATTTCATGTATTATTTATCCCTTTTCCAATATTATTTTGTATGTGAACTGACCATTGTGTTTTGCTGCTGAATGTTTTATGTCGTTGTGGTGCATATTTGTTGCATTTGACATGTGTTATCTTTTGTGTATCTGTAATGTATCATTTTATTTGTTTTATATTCTTCTTTAATTGTGTTTAGATTTATTTTCTCTGGATTATTTGTTTTATTGTTGGTTATTTTGTGGTTGGACTCATTAGCATCTATCTCTTTTTGATATTGTCAAAGGGGGAGAAGTTGTAATGTGAGTTTAGATTTGACTTATGCGTTTTATGCAAATTTGATAAGGTGCAATGTTTTAGGAGGAATACGAAGGAAAGCCTTGATAAAAATTTACTTAATGTTTATCATACCCTAAATTTTGCCTTTGCTTTTGTTCATCTGCACCATTTGATAATTCATAAGGTTTCATTACCATCATGAATCATGTGTGCATCTTTTTTCTTCTTTTTATTACACCTAGGGCTTGGATTGTTATTATGATCTCATGCCATTAAGTTTATCTTAAGCCCATAGGGACCTCCTTTTGGGTTTTATTTTGGTAACTTGATATTTGGTTTCTTTGTTGTTTGTGATGTCTTTGTGAGTTTTGTCTTGGAGTACGATTTGTGATAAAGTTTTTAGGTTGGCCTTGCAATTGATATCCAAGTTAGAACTTTTGTCATAATTTTTTGGTATCATTCTATGTCATCTTTTCAAGTTTTCTTTATCATTTAGTCTCAATTATCATTGTTTCTTCATCCATGTTCATAATGTTAAGACTTGTTTCTATGTTAAATTTGTACATGTCAAAACTCAATTTCAATTTCACTCATACCACCCATTCAATTCCAATTTGTTTCTTTGAGTTATTCATTGTTCTTTGATTCATACAAGCTAAATGATATCATATCTTTAATCCTAAGAGCTATCATGGTTCATGTTTCTAATGCATAGAAAGTTCAAACATTTCAAAATTCACACATATCCACAAAATTCAAAACAGCAGGACAAATTTAGAATGACAATACAAGGCAATAAACATCACAGATTCAGAATTGATGAAAATGGAAAGGCAAAGAGTAGAAGAAGGCATAATATAATGATCTTAGCATGAAAACATAAAATGACAAATTTCATAGCAGAAAATCCTGAACTACAATTGACAAAAATTCAAAATTGCTACAAGAGATGCTTACTAAACCTAGTTTTATTAAATATAAATGGAACTACCACACATAAAACCCTAGGTGGCTATATTAGAGAGAAAACCCTAAAGCTTTGGCGATACATACAAAAATAAAATCTTAAACAGTGGAGACGAAGGAGGAAGAAGGGGAAAGAAAGCAGAAGTCTGTACCTGCGTGTTGAAGCTTCAAGGGTGAGTTTCTCCCGCTTCGAATCTTTTTCTGCAAATTCCTGCTTGTCTGAGTGAAATGATTCTTTTCCCTTTCTTTTTCTTGTCATGTTTTATTATTTTTTGGATAGGGTTTCGAAATAGTTTTGTTTCGATCTGTGCGATTCTTGAGGTTTTTGGGATAATAGAGAGCGGATTTGGGTTCAAGGCCTCTTTTTAGGTGGGGTTGATGTTTGGTTTAAAGAGAAAAGAGTGACCCTCGCTGGAGAAGACGGTGGTTTCCACTGTACTTCGTCTTCTCCGGCGGCCTTTTTTATATTCCAGTGACGATATCGTTGCAGAGTGAGAGAAATGAGAATGAATTAAAGTGACATATGATTGTAGCTGTTTTTGCTTGTGTCTGGTTTTGTTGGTTGGTAATGGTGGATGGTGACATGTATCACCGTCATGTTTCATCATCATTTCTTCATTGTCCTGCGCATTCCTATTTTCTTTCCATCCACCCTTAAATATATCCACTCTAATGGAGTCAACCTTTGACTCGGGGTATATCTAATGGCCTAGATTCCTTCCCAAGGTCAACCCTTGTTGGCTAAACCATGCACACTCATCTGCTTGGGCTCTTTGATTGTGGGCCTAGCCTCAATTTTTATTCGCTCCCCCCACATTTAGCCCATCTACGTATTTTGAACTAATTCCAGTGCATTATGGAAATTGCTTTCACACCCCACTTTCCGATTTCAATTTTATTTTATTTTCATTTTCTCTTTTTACTTCTGATTTTATTTTTGATATTTATTTTACATTAAAAATCACTAAAATTATTTTTTAAAACACTTTGATGTATTAAAATATTTGTCATATTATTTTTAAATTAATTTTCCTATTTTATTTTTAATTATTTGTAAAAAGTGTTTACTAAACTACCCTTGAATTAGGGTTTTGCTTTTTGATGCTTTATGAGTGATTTCTTGAGCCATGTTTTTGGTGTATCTTTGATATGTAAATGCACATTGCTTGAGTTCTGTTTTGGTGTTTTAATATCGCATTTTGATTTGTTTTCATGTGGTTGAATTTGACCCTCGATTAGTAAAGTATCATGAACTTGTTGATTGATTTTGTTTGAGCACTTGTGCATTTATTTTAGAGATATTTTACACACATATTCTTGAGTGTATTTCCATGAGGTAGAGCCATTAATTTGATTTTATTTGGTCATTTTACTATTTTTGATTGATGCCTCAAGTTAGGGTTACTTTGAACATGATTGTGGTTTGCCTTTGACTTAGTCTTTGAACATGCTTCTTGTATGGATTTCTTTGATGCTTGGTGCTTTTATATAAATTGAATACCATGTTTGAGCTGTTGACTTCCTTTGTTTCAATGTGTATTGTTTGCTCATTTGGTGTTTCTTACTTGTATGTAAAGTTGGTTAGTTTTTGTGGTTGATATGGATTGATGCAAGTTTAGTTCTTTGTTCATGTGTTGCGTATGATTCTTGTTGAGTTACTTTGACCTCATGGTGTTGTTTATAGTTGGAATTATTGGTTGTGCTACTGACCCATCTTGGTTTCATGCTTTAACTTTCGTTCTTGAACCATCTTTGATCTCTTTCTTATGAACTTGTTGTGACAAGTGTGTGACTATGGTTTTGATACATGATTGTTCCTATTGTGCACTTTTCTTAATAATTTGAGTGTGTTGAACATGATTTAGTGTATCTACTGACATTTATGAGTTATCATCCTACTTGGTTCATTTTGGCTTTGTGTGTTAGATAGTGATAGTTGTTTGACACTTTAAGAAACAAATGTTTGCACTACTTGTTTTCCTTCATCTCTAACATGTTGTATGCTTTATTGGTGACTTGTTGCTTTAATATTTGAGTTGATTTGATTACCTTAGGATTTACTTTGCATATGTTTCCATACATTCATGCCTTTAGCTTTGTTACTTGAAGTTTTCCTTGATACTCTTTTGATGTTGCCTACATATGCCTAATTCTAAAGGAAAAGGTCCCCCCTCTTGTTGACTTATTGTTATAAGTTAGTTTAGCCTTGCCTACCATTCCCTTGAGACCTTGTTAGAGTCTTTAACTTTCCCATCCTAGCCTTAGGATTAGAGTTGCCTAACTCTATGTAGGAGTGTCATTGCTATGGACACTTACTTTCCCTTCGGACCTTGTTAGAGTCCTCGCTTTTTATCCTAGTCGTAGGATTGAAGTTGCTTAACTCTATGTAGGTTCATTTCTATGGACACTTATCCTCCCCTTTGGAACCTTGATCGCTATCAAGTTTTCTTCACCCGTAGTGAGGTGAACTACGAATGCTCTAATTCCATCCCTGTTAGAATATGTAGACACAAGATGCGATGTCTTGACGATCATACTTAGTAAATATCTTAGGTCTTTCCCTTATCATATTTCCCTTAGCAAGCAAATAATAACATAACACAAATACAAATAAGAGGCTCTTGTAGACTACAACAGATACTTAGGGTGCTAGTACCTTCCCTTAGTACAACCAACCCCCGAACCTTAGATCTCTTAGCATTGTTGTTACATTGCGCAATTAGGGTTTTATTCCGATCTTTTCCATTTCTTTTGGATAAATCAAAGTTTGGTGGAGAACTTCAAAGATTTAGGATTCAAGTTAATTCGATAGCTTGATATTCGATTCTCACCGCAACAAAAATGACAACTTCACTGGGGAATTCCATTTGAGAGGGTTAAGCCTATCTTGTTTGTATTTGTGTTATTTTTTCTTGTTTGTATACTTGTATATTTGTATATATTTGTACTGCTTGGGTTTTTCTACATGCAGGGTTGTGACCTTTCGTGTGGTGAGATAAGTCCTATACCTGGACTTGAGTTCACTTATGATAGGATTGTGGTATAATCAATAGTTATCTATTGGGAGTAGTCCTAACATGATTGACAAATGACATAACCACGCTCAATGGAGGCCCCTTTGGGATTACTGATGTCGTACGAGTAGTCATATCGACATTACTTTTTCCGACCTGGGATTCCGTGAAGCTGAGAACCGTAGTATCCTTTCACCCCTCTAAGCCTTTTTAGGACGTATGCAGTGATTATCCAAGTGTAGAACTGTGATGGTTGTCATGTGATACTACACTCAGACGAGTTTATCTTGAGAATATTATCAGTTTGCATGAGTATTCGTGCAAGCCGATAGTATAAGAAAGATTTACCGATGACTCTGGGAACTTTGTAGAACCCGTTGTATAGGTACAAAAAACCCATAGTACATAGGAGGAATAAGAATGATTTAGGGAAAAGGAACTGTGTAGCCTTTGATCCTTTCACTCAGTGGGTTCAATCTCGAGCTCGTAACCTCAAGATGCCATATCTCCTTGAAAAACTTTCACATCCAGTTGTTGCATCATCATCTACTATCCCCATTGAGCGTATGGAAGAATATCAAGAAGTGTTGGCAAGGATGAAGTTAGAGTGAGATACTTGGGAAGGAAAGTACCATGCCATCCATGCCGAGCAGATATAGATGAAGAGGCAGCTAAAAGAGAAAGATGACTTTATCGAGCTACTTGAGAGGCGTGTTGTGGAGAGACATGTGGCATAAGAGAATTTATTTTTCTCTAGTGTGTAGCTAGTTCCCAGTACTCTTGAGTATTCCGACATTCTTCCTACGTCAAGCGCTTGGAAATGGATTGTTGACAAGTTAGTGTTGGAAAACACCAATTTGAAGAAGCAGAAGAGGATGCATGGAATATGACCTTCTTAGATGGGATTCTTTAGGACCCATTAGGCTTTACTTTCTCCTCTTGTATTTTGGGTTTCTTGTTTTGTACTTCAAAATTGTAACTCTTCCTATTAATAATGAATGAAGTTTTAATTCTAAAGTGTGTTCTTTCTTTTGAATGTTTGCAATTAACTTCTTAAGTTCCTTGAAATCGTTGCATTGCATTTCATGTGTTCATATCGTCACATGTGCATTTCACTTGCATTTGCTCATTCAGTTGTCTCGTCTCCAGTTGTTCACACTGAGTCATCCACACTCCTACAACACCAGAGCTCAAGCTCGAAGAAGGAAGGTATAACATAATTAAGAGCTTGACCGAGTCAGCAATGAATTAAAAGACCTATGTGGGAATGTAGGGCAGATTATGGAAATGTTACAAGTGATACGTGCGAAAATTGATACTCAACCCACTATTGTTTATGAGATCGTTAATACAATTGTGGATCCTCAGCCAGCAATAGTTACTACAACAGATTTACCTCCATTTGGTAACCCACCAGGTTTCGTGCCTAGGCCTACTGCAGTTCCAATTATTCAACAAGATGTTCCTTTGACTGCCGAAGCTCCTCATGTGGTTCCTACTTTTGCACCAGCTATTGTGCATACGCATGTGAAACCATACTTCAATGAGCATCATCCAGTATATGATGTCCCTGACATGTCAGAAGATGGGGATGAGCGTCATGAGAGGCTTATAAAGAATGTGGAAACTATTGAGAAGAGGGTAAGAGCGATGGAAGGTGATCAAATATTTGGTGGTGCTGCCAAAGCAATGTGCCTTGTCTCTGGTTTGGTTATTCCACCCAAGTTCAAGACCCCTAGCTTTGATCAATATGAAGGTGTTACTTGTTCTAAGACTCATCTCATTATGTAATATAGGAATATGGATGCTCATGTTGACAATGATAAACTAATGATTCACTACTTCCAAGACAATTTGAAGGGTGTTTCTTCTAAATGGTATTTAAGTTTGGATCAGTCTTGTATCCGAAGCTTTCAAAACCTGTTAGATGCCTTCATCAAACACTATAAGTATAACATGGATCTAGCTCCTGATAGAAGACAATTGTTAAGTATGTCATAGAAGAGCTCTGAGTCGTTTAAGGAATACGCTCAACGATGGAGAGAAACTGCTTCCCAAGTGGAACCTCCTTTGGCCGAAAAGGAGTTAGCCGATTGGTTTGTTGACACAGTTCGTCCAGAATTCTACGAGATAATGGTTGGGAGTGTGATCGTTAAATTTTCTGATATAGTTGTTGTAGGGGTTAAGGTGGAATTTGGTCTAAAAAGTGGTAAGATGACTAGTGTAACTAGTAGCTCAAGCACAAACAAAGATAATGCTAAGAAGTCTTCTAGCAGTTTCCACAAGAAAAATGAAGGGGAAACTAACAAAATGATGTCTAGTAGGAGAAAGAATCCACCTTGGAAGAAACAACAACGAAAGGGTTATGCTCAACAATCAGCCTATCCAGTTCAGCTCTGCTAACAATCGTATGTGGCTGCAATCACTCCCTCATTTAATCAGAAAGCTCCTATATATCAGCCTATACAACCGGCTCCTATTTATCAACCAACACCAGTTTACCCACCAGTTCAAGCTCCACCCAATTATCAACAAGTGACCAACGCTTCTGTCTATCAACAACAAAGAGTTCAAGGTCCTCGCCAGAATGTTCCCAATAGAAGACAGTTTAGGCATCCTATTCCTCCTATTCCAATGACATATACAAAGTTGTATCCTTCATTGGTGCAACAAGGTTTGATTACTACAAAGCCTTTGGGTCCACCTTCTGACCCACTTCCACCTAACTACAATCCAAATGCTTATTGTTTGTTTCACGAAGGCGCACCAGACCATGATCTAGAAGATTGTTACGCTCTAAAGCATATTGTAAGAGAGCTAATGGAGAAAAAGATCTTGTCTTTTGGTAATTCTCAGCCTAATGGAAAAAATAATCCTTTGCCCACTCATGGGACCGTTAATGCTATTGATGAGGTATCTGATGAAAGTCTTATCCTTGACGTTGCTGGCATTAAAACCCTTCTCCAAGCCTTTCATGCTAAGCTGGTTGAGGCAGGTTTAGTCAAGAATTATCATGCTAAGTGTGAAGATTGTTCTACCAGCCCTAAGGGATGTATGTTGGTTTAGAGCGACATTCAAAGTTTGATCAATAATGGTTTCCTACAAGTGAGTAGTAAGTTGAAGAAAAATGAAGTTTTTGTAATTGAGCCTATATTCAATCTACTAGAACCAAGTGACAAAGTGCCTATAATCAACTTGCCTGAATCAAGTTCTGCAAAGCCTATTTTCAGTACACCAAAGCCTGTACTCAACATTCCAAAGTCTGTTGTTCCACCAGTTAATCAGTCGAACCCTGTAATTATTCAAAAGCCCAATCCATTCTCTTTCAAAGATACCGAAGTAGTACCATGGAAGTACGATGTGACAGTGATTGACCAAGAGTCTAGGAAGGTTATCCGAAAGAAGATTTGAAGAGTGTTAGTGAAGATGTGACCAACATAGCTAGGGCAAGCAAGATGAAACGTAGTAGTCATATTTATACCCCCCCCCCCCCCCCCCCCCCGTTTCAATGAGGCTCCACCTAAGGAAACTGTTGTCACTGTGCCTTCTAAAGATAAAGAGAAAGAAGTGGTTGTGAATGATGAAGATGCTGAGTTCTTAAGGATTATCAGAAATAGTGATTATAAAGTCATTGACCAGCTTCACCAAACCCCTTCTAAGATCTCCATTATGTCTCTTCTGATGAGTTCACCGGCTCATAGAAGTGCATTGCAACAGTTGTTGGTTCAAGCCCATGTTGCCCAAGATATTACTATTGGCCAGTTTAATAGTGTGATTGCAAACATTACTGCCTGTAACACCCTCAGTTTCAGCAAAGAGGAGTTACCGAGAGAAGGCCAGAATCACAATTGTGTTTTGCACGTGTAAGTAAAATGTCAGGATGACGCTTTAGTAAGAGTGCTCGTGGATACTAGTTCCTCTTTAAATGTTTTAAATAAGATCAAACTTAGCTAGCTTATAAAGAGACTGAGATGAGACCTACTTCTTTGATAGTCAAGGTTTTTGATGGTTCCTGTAGAATGGTAATTGGAGAAGT
>OZ012739.1:36018280-36040745 GCA_963859935.3 Lathyrus sativus | reverse complement strand
TGTGGGTTGAAACAATCTTGAGATCAAGATTGATTGAGTGAAATTCTCCATAGGTTGTGGTTGAATTTCTAACATCTGGTATCTAGGGCTCTGGTTACGATCAAGGAAGGAAAATCATGATGGCGATGAATCATCCAAATGGACACTTTTCGGCAAACCTTCCAATTCTCAAGACACATAACTATGAGAATTGATGCAAGCAGATTAAGGTGGTTTTCTGTTATCAAGATCTTTGGGATCTTGTGAATGGAGGAGTAACACCGCTTGCAAAAAACGTGACGGATCAAGAAAAGGATGCATTTAAAGAATTGAGGAAAAAAGATTATAAAGCTCTATTTATAATCCATCAATGTTTAGATCCAGATGATTTTGAAAAGGTTAGTGATGTAGAATAAGTGAAGGAAGCGTGAGAGATTCTTGAAAAATTTGTTTGGAGGCGTAGAAAAAATGAAAGAGGTGAGGTTACAAACTCACAAGAGAACCTATGAATTGCTTCAGATGGAAGAAAGTGAAAGTATAGTAGATTTTTTTCACTAGAGTTACAAAGCTAGTGAATCAAATTAAGGTATGTGGAGAAGTGTTGACATTAAGATCAGTTGTTACAAAGATCTTGAGGTCGTTGGCTCCAATGTTCGATCATATGGTAGTAACCATAGAAGAGTCAAAAGACTTGTCAACATTAACGAAGAAAAGAGCTTCAAGGGATGCTTGAGTCTCATGAACAAACACTATGTCAAAAAAGACCTTTAACAGCGATTTTTTTGGCCTTTAGCAGCGCTTAAAAGCGCTGCCTAAAGTGGCGTACTGTAGGTAAATGCAGCGTTTTTTTTTATGTAAAAAGCGCTGCTATAAGCCCCCTTTTAACAGCGCTTTTCCAGAAAAACGCTCTCTCCCCCCCCCCCCCCTTTTAGCATGCGCTTTTAGAAGCGCTTTCTAAAGTATATTTCCTTAATACCTTTAGCAACGCTTTTTTATTAAAACCTCTATCTTTTCCCCCACCTTTAGCAACGCTTTATAAAGCGCTCTCTAAAGTGTATTTGCTGAAGATATATAGCAGCGCTTTTCTTAAGAAAACCGCTTTCTTTTTTCACCCTTTTAGCAGCGCTTTTTTAAGCGCTATCTTTTCTCCCCCTCTATAGCAGCGCTTTCATAAGCGCTCTCTTCACCCCCTCCCCCCCCCTTTAGCAGCGCTTTTTTAAGAAAAGCGCTGCCTTTTCTTCACGTCATTGAATTTATTTTTTAAAAAAATCACTTTTTCTTAGCGTATTTTTGGTAAAAGCGCTGTTTATTTTGCATATTTTTATGAAGTGATTTTTGTTGAATTCTGTTGCACAATTCTTTATAATTTATCACATAAATATGCTTATAACAATTATATTCACCACAAGCCTTTATTTCAACACTTTGGCCGTATATATACCATAACAATTCAACACATAAACCTGCTTATAATCATTATAATTCAACACAAGTCTTTATTTCAACACACACACAACACACAATACACACACACACACACACACACACACACACACACACACACACACACACACACACACACACACACACACACACACACACACACACACACACACACACACACACACACACACACACCACACACACACACACACACACACACACACATATATATATATATATATTATATATATATATATATATATATATATATATATATATATATATATATATATATATATTATAATTCAACAGAAACGATCCATAATTCTGAAATATATTCTAAAACCGATAACTTCACAAATATATTCAATATACATATAATTACAAATTCCATATTTCTGGATCCTCACAACAACTAGCTTCTAGAAGTATATCAACAAATTCCAAAACTATATACGACTTTCAGAACTATAATTATCCAGTAGTATGTACATAACATCACAACAACACACATCTTTATAAACTCCGATCAAAAGACAGAAAGACAATATATATACCTTATACAATTCTCATCTCAAGAATATATTGACAACATTACTCCTTAATTTCTTTCAATTTGTCTTTCGAGTAAGTACCACACTTGAATTCATCAAAGTACTACATAATATAACATAATATGCATGATTTAGTTTTAAAACTAATTACTTAGACGAAATATCGGTTAAATATTAAAATAAATCATATAACTTATAAATCCATACCATGTTTAGAATCTCTATTTGACCCGAATGAATATTTCCTTCATAAACCTCAATACAAAATATCTGCAATCAATCTCATTGCGCTGACGAGGGACACTGTAAATGAAAAAAACGAATATATATTAGGATATATAGTTTAACTAGTTTTATCAAGTAGAATCACTATAACAATCAAAATTGTGAAAATATATCTGCACTCTAATCCATCTAGGAACAAATGCTTTTTTTGGCTCGGCCTTTTTTTTGTTGGACACCTTGCTAGATTCAGGCATCTTACCCTTGCTGACTTATTGCAACTCTTGAGCATGAACCTAAAAATCATATAAGTTATGTAATTAATGTATAATATCATAAAGCTATTGGAACTAGAGGATATAATTGACATTTTCTATGCATATATAGCAATTAATATTGGAGTACCTGTTTTTCTGATGTAGTTGACTCGGTTTTCTGCACAATCTCCTTATCTTTTGATTTGAATTTTGTAAGAGTCTAAGATCATCATGTAAATAAATGGTATGTAAACGTAAGAATATCTTACATGTATGGGTTGTAAAACATTTGAATACTACAAGGTTCATAATGGTGTTCAACCTACCTCATCATCTATGAAAATGAGATTTGACGGTCATGCAACATACGATCCTATTACGTCTCCCACCAATGTTGCATCCGAAACATCTTCTGGTATAGGCAATAATGCACCCCCCCCTCTAAAGCAATATCAATCGATACTTTCAAAAATCCAGCAGGGAACGGTTTATGGTGAAGTAAGTCTCCCAAAGTGTTACGCAATTTTCCTTTGTCAACAATGCAATAAGTCGGTGACGATAAATAAAGCCGACAAGGTGAAATACCCTAAACAAATAATGAATATGATTAAATGCGTATATATGTCAATTAAGAAAATTGTGCTAAATTAATTTCAAATGTAATATATATATATATATATATATATATTATATATATATATATATATATATATATATATATATATATATATAATATATATATATATATATATATATATATATATATATATATATATATATTAATATATATATATATTATATATATATATATATAATATATATATATATATAATATATATATATATATATATATATATAATATATATATATATAATATTATATATATATATATATCTATATATATATATATATATATATATATTATATATATATATATTTATATATATATATATATATATATATATATATATATATATATATATATATATATATATATATATATATATAGTTACCTCGGGAAGTTTCTGCTGAAAATTACAATTGATACTATCTTTGTCACTAGTATCTTTAAACTCTAGACTGCGCCTTTCTGACATGTATCTCTCTTTGTCTTTTTGCAATTTACGAATTTGAGCTTTCAATTTTTCCAACGACTCCATCACTTGTTTATTGCTAGGACTTTTATTCTTTGGTTGCATATACAATTTTGTTGGAGCGACACCAAATCCCTTACCCGTCACACGACCAGAATACTCAGGAACATTTAACACTCGACTTAATATGCTCCTGCAATCATCGTCCTCAGCTACAGTTATAGACTGGGATAGACTCTCCTAAAATATAGATAAAAGCATAAATATATTATACACTTTTGAGTTTATGACAGAACTAATGTTGTACTTACACATTGCTCAAAAACTTGTTGAACTTCTTCCTGAACGACTCCATCTCTACCCACATGGGCAGCCTTCCATAAAACATGTTCGGAAGAGATGTTGCATCACGTTTCTCCTCTTCTAACTACACATTAAGACAGATAATAAGCTTCACTTTTCTTGTATTCTAACTATATCATATTAAAGCATTTATATATACTTACTATTTTTGTTGTAAGCATGCATATCCCAAACGCCCTTTTTTGTATGGATACGCGGGTTTTGATGCTCGTTGCTGATTTACGTCACTCACAACCTGAAAAAACAAGTTTAAGTCATATTAGAACTCATGTGGAAAGAAGTATATATATTATACATTGTTCATGATAAGTTAGTATTACATGGAATTCTTGGGTTCTTCGCTTGGCAACAAATGTTTCCCATTCTTCAAGTGAAATCAAACCAGCATACTTCTTTGGACGCTCTGATTCAACAAATTTTCCATCAGAATCCTTAAGAAGCTTGTTCGCTAAAAATGCTTGAAATCCTCTAAGTCATTTTCCGGGCCAATTGAAGACAATATTTTTTCCGGTCGTCACCAATATAAAAGACCTCTGCAAACAAATTACATACATATAGTATGTTAGTATAAGTAATTTAAAGACATAACCGTCAACATAATTAAAAAATATCAGATATGATACCTGTATCTCGCTCCATATTTTTTTCTTTAGCAAGTTTCAACGAAGGAATTCTCCAATTATCACAAGTGATTGGAATTTGCAAACGAACAAGTGCCCCCAATGTAACTTGTCAACATCGCACCGTTAGACTCAATTAATTGGTCCGTTTCATTCCATGCACATCATGTTTTATACCTTTATCTCTCGCACAAATGATTCCTTTCATAATCGTTATTCCTCTTGTAATATCTCCTTCCACATCTTGTGCTGGTTCATTTCCATCATTTTTAGAAGTATCATGTGATTTTTCTTCGTTGCTAGCCATAATACTTGTAATTCAAAAAAAACAAAAATTATGAAAATGAATGACAAATATATATGAAAAGAAAAACATATAGATAAGAAAAACATAAATAAGAAAAACATATATATAATTTTATTGAATGACATAATATATAATTTATTGAATGATATAATATATAATTTTACAAGTACCTTTGTCACTAACATCTCTTTCTTTTCTTCGTTGGAACGTGGCTTACTTGTCTCTTAACAACACGGACGGATGGATTGATCCAAATTCCCTCGTTATGATCATTTCTAATTTATGATTCGTCCGCTTTAATATATCTATAATATAGGATTCATTCTCAACATCAACATACCCTGATTTCCAATGTTATCATCGATTACTTTGTTGGAAAAAGAACTATAGACCATTTCGTACTTGTCGGATCAGTGACATAGAACACTCGTTTAACTTTCGTGGCTAGAATAAAAGGCTCATTTTTGTACCCCGCCTTATTAATATTCATTTGGAAAAATCCTGACTTATCCATTCGTATGTCACTATTATTTTAACCCACTTGCATCCAAAGATAGGAATCTGAAACTTCTCATAATCAAACACCCAAATGCGCTCGATAACCCCCAAAATATGATAGATTTGTATATTTGGGGTTTAAGTCCTTCACAATTGAAATGTTGCATTGCTTCAGCTAGCACGGTGACACCACTATTTTGCATTGTACTTTTATCATCTTGTTCTTTCGTATAAAATGTGTATCCATTTATTGCGTATGCGCTATAAGAAAACACATGCAAACTTGGACCGTATGCTAAACATCTCAACCTTGCTGTTATTGAAGCGGGATAAAAATAAAACTTTAAAAATATATGATCCTTGAACCATGTTATAAATCACTAAGGTTGGACACACATCAACTAGATTTTGTTCATTTTAAGGTTGGACAGTTTCCAATGAGTGTGAAAATATAACTCAATTGAAAAGACAACACAACTGTTTGTGTTCATGCAATTAGTCGAACACTTGGTGTGCAAGGCACCTCAAGTGAATTTTAATATGTAAATGAAGTGCTATAGTATTCAATTACAATCAAGGGTTGTAATAAGGTTTCTAAAATTGGTTTAGCACTACACACACTAGAATTTTAATCAACTAAATTATTTGCACACAAACTCAAAATTCAGCAATGGAAAAAGTAAAGAGAGAACATCAATTTGTTGAGGCAGTTCCCCCGTCGTCCTCGCTCGAGGTACGTCTGTCCTCAATTCTAAATATATATATATATATATATATATATATATATATATATATAATTTATATATATACTATATATATATATATATATATAACTTGTTTGCAAATTTGTTTACAAGAGAAGCAATAGAATTCAAACAATCAAACTTAATTGTTGATGCAGAGCATATGCCTTCTCTTCCCTTGATTCAAGCTGAATCAAGTCCTTCGAACATGAAGAGTAAACCTCTGATTACAGCACTCCCTTTGAACAACCATCTAGTCTTTAAATATTGCCCAGCTAATTTCAAACACCAACGATTCGAACCCAAATCATCCTACCACAATCCTCTGGTCAAGTGCTACTAAACTGACATAACCTCCTGTTCTTCAATTACCTTTCGCTTAGCTGAATCTATGAAGGACCGATTTATGCAAAAACCCCCCAAAATCTAAGATTCTTGAAGGACAAAACCCTCACGATTTTATTCAAGAAAAACCCACTGATTTCTCAACCCAAACCTGATTACACCAATCCTACATTTGGATGTTATTACCTCAATAATGTAGAATAGAAAAAAAATAATAATTATGTGTAGTTGTTGAGAACATGCAAGAAAGAGGATGAAGATGATGAGAAACCAAATCAGTGTATATTTTCACTTTCTTGCTATCTGTGAAGAATGAACTAACTCAATATATATGTGAATATGAAAACAATTAACCAACTTAACAACACTTGAAAGTTTCACATATTAGAATTTTAGTGAAAAACGTGCAAGCGGTCGACTTACATCAAGGGGAGGGTCGACCTGAGCTCTCCCGATTTTAGAGCTATGCAGAAAATAACCCTTTGCATCGACCGGAACAGGTCATGCATCGACGCACAGTACACCAATTTAGACAATCACAAATGCACACTGTATGAGTTGACCGAAGGGTTTTTCATTACTTATTTTCTTTCCATTTTCATGTGTGTTTTCATTATTTTAGTTCTATTTTATGACCTTTTATGTTCTTTTGATTTTTTCGGGTAATAAGAAGGTAATGGACCAAATTGGAGCGAAAAGGGTGAAGATCATACGAAAATGAGCTCTCATCGTACATAATTCTCGTGGACAACGTGGCCTGGCCGTATCTTCTAACATGGGCCGAGTTGGCCCTTAGATCAACACCCGTACAAGGAAGCTAGAGGCAACATAGGCTGGCCGAGTGTGACTTAAACGAGTCATGTTGCTTCCCAGGCACTAACAAATTCTTGAGTTTTTTAGAATTATTTTGTGACTTTTGGACCTTTGAAACCCCCAAGATTTAAGTCAATGTGTTGTAATGATTTAGGACAATTTTATGGGTGTTTATGGATTGTTGATGGCTAGTTTTAGTATAAATAGAAGTCTTGAGTTTGAGATCATCTATCACTTACTAATTTTCATTTGTTGCTCGCTTCCACTTTGTATTTTTCCAACTTTTATTTCTTGCTTTCACTTGTAATTGCTTGGCAACTCTGGTTATAACAATTCTTACCTTCTTTATTTTAAGTTTACTTCAATTTAGTTTCATTGTATTGTTTTATTTTTATTAAATTTAATGATATTCCTTATCATTCTTTAATTCTTGTTTACCTTACCATATATGAGTAGTCTTATAAGGACAACGGGTCATGAGAGTATATCTCATGACTACCTCCAATTAATTTATCCAAGTTTGAATTACGAGAAAAAATAAGGATGTTTTAATTTAGAATCCGAGACCATAAATATATTTGTGTTGGTTGCGAAAGAAAAGGCAACCCATACACGATCATAGTCTGAAAGGATATGTATCGCTGTTTAGCTGCAGATTGCAAAAATAGGGTGAATCACTTGAGAAAGCCGCTTAGCCGTGCTGAGAAACATGTCTAGATGTCCACGCCATGAAAGTGAGAGTTGCACACTGTAGCGGGGAAAATTAAGATTAAGTAATTGATTAACTTAACTCATAAAACAAGAGTCACCACCACACTTTTATTTTTCCAAAGGAATGGGAAAAAGAGCGAATATAACCCACATAAGTTTTAAAAACAAAACTAATAAAACATTGAGGCAAAGTGTAAGGGGGGTTGGTTATGTAATGGAAATGTGTTAGCATCCAAGACATCTATAGTACTCTATAGGAACCTCTTGAAAATCTATGCTTGACTTAAAAATGTGTTGTTTGCAAAAGATTAAAAAGATGAGAAGAGAAATATTTTTTAGGGTTTTTGGTGTTTGACAAGACATCTTGAGCCTCGTGCCCACGTACCCACAAAGTACAATGGAGGATCAAAGCCTCGTAGTTCGTGGTAAAAATAACAAAAGATATTTGTTGTGATTGATTTTAAACGGAAAGACAAGTTGTCATTTTAAGGAGAAAACTCAACTAGTCGCCCAAAAGTATATGAAAATGGACATTTGCATCAATATTGAGAAGGGCTCCTACTTGGATAGAAATCAACAAGTATGTCACTAACTCTCTCAAGTGGAAAAGAATCAACATCAAACATCACTATGGGGATAGGAGAATTAAATCTCAACTATGCAAATGACTAATGTCTAATCCTTGAGAAAAGGTTTTAAAAGAGAAAAGTGCACAAAGGGCACAAAATAGTTTGAATGAGTTGTGTATTTTTTAAGTCTTTTGAAATGGTCTTAATATGCTTAAGATGAATTAGTATTTATTTAATAAAGTTTGAAAATCACTTGACAAAGTCAAGGTTTATTAAGAAAGTGGTTTAAGTTTGAAAACAAGAAGGTTTTGAAAAAGGGAGGAGATGAAGAGACTACCCTAAGAAAAGCAATAAAGTGCAAGTGTGTGCAAATGAACTAACCAATCCAATTAACATAAGTCAAACCAAGCCTTCCATCCTTTGGATTAAGCCACAAGTAAACCATGTAAGCATAACACAAATCAAGGTATCAGATGAAAGAAGAATTCAGGCCAAAAGGTCAAAACCAAAGTATCAGAGCCAAGTCTTCAAGGAGTCAACCCAAAGTCAAGTGTACCAGATGAATTCTAAGGTATCAAATCACAATTCCAAAGAAAAGGATCAAGAACTTAAATCTAAGTCCATAAATCCAACATCCAAGCTTGGGATAGTAACCAATAGTCCAAGGAAACAATTAAGTCTTTTAAGGGTTTTTCCTTTATTAATATCTTTAAAAGAAAAACAAAAGTCCAAGTGGACAAAGGAAAAAGAAATATAAAAATAAACAATATAAAATATAAAAGATGAAATATAAGCATAATATAAAGAGCAATATGTAAATGGCATAAAAGTAAAGGTGCTAGAAAATTAAATGGCATAAAAAAAAGTTAACACAATAATATTATTAGTGTTAGAGTTAATGATCTAATTAGGGACAAATTTAGCGCTATGTTAATCAATCATAGCATAATCTATAAGAAAGATCATACTATGGGAGATCAGTCAATAACAGTTTATGTACCATACATGTTAGAGATATGATAGAAATCATACTCCTAAAATATGTAGCACAAGTAAAAACCAAGGAGGGATCAAGCACTAAGGTAGGGAGATTGGTCCATTACATCAATAAATCCTTCATGACAACTTAGGATAAACTTATGCATCAATCTAAAGTACTTCCAATGATCATTGATCAATTGAATAGTAGACTTGAAATGATGAAAGTTCATCAAGCATCAATCCAAACATCATGAACAAAATGGACAAAAAATCATTCAATTGATCAAGAGAAGAAAAAAAAGAAGGAGAAGGAAAGATGAAGAGAGGACCAAATTGAATCAAGATTACAGATCCATTCATCATCAATTTCAATCACATTTCTTGGTGGATTAATTAAGGCACTAAACCTATCATCAACGCAAAGCACCAAAAATGAAACAAATGATTCATTTAATGATAGACTTGAATTAATGAAGGTTCATCCAACCTCATCAACACCCAAAGTCTATTGAAATTGAGGAGGGCTTTGATCAATAAATTCTGATCCAAGGCAACAACCAGCAAGCAAGCCAAAATGCAATAACACACAATTAAAAATGCATGAAAAGGAATTTAAAATGATTTTTAAATGAAATAAAAGAGAAAATGAGAATGAACCTTCTAAACAACAAACCAATGTTCAAGAAAACTATGATAAATCAGAAGCAAATCAAGGACCATATAATACTTTTTTGAAGAATTTAAAAATGTACAAAAGTATTTTTAAACAAATTAAAATGCATGAAAAATGTGAAAATATCAAATCAAGAGATAAAAATATGAAAAAAGCTCCTAAAATAGGAACTATTTTTAGAAAATCATGAAAAACATTGGAGTGAAAAAGTCTAAGGGGGCTATTTTTTATGAATTTTCAAAATAAAACGAGAAATGAAAAACAATTAAAATGAAATAAAAAGCTACAAAAAACAACAGTCATAGATCTTATCAAAGGCTGAGAATCAAAACGCATGCAGCCATCAAATTTCATTTAAAACAGATCCAAAGGTCTAAATCAAGACGAGCACATTGAAGTTTAAGTGAACGAACACACATGATCCATTTTAAAACAAAACAACTTCAGGCAACCGCTGATACTTTCCGGAGCTTTAGTAAATGGTAAAATTAGAGAATGAGACCACCACCATTGTGATTGTTACCTCATCACGAATCCAACCATAGGGTTAGAATTCATTTATATAAATTGAGCTTGGAGAATTTCAGAGAAACGCGTGAAGAAAACAAAAACGAGAATCAAAATTAAATGATATACAAGATCAATCAGGGCTAGATAAGTTAGGGGAAATCATCATAGAGCCTCAGGCTACACTATGGTAACAATTTTGAGTCCAAAATATGCTCAGAACTACCTTATCCAAATGGTGATTAGAGGTATTGAAAGCTGGATCTGGTTAGAGCAATTCAATGAATCTTAGAGCTTGATTCTTGTTGCAGAATATTTAGAGAAGAGCGATGGAGCTAATGGAATCAAGAAATAAGGTTGAATGAGCTTAGAATTTGAAAACTATATCATAAATTTTCAGTGCAAGTTGTGAGCTCGAGCAGAGGTTCTAGAGGCTTTCTAAGCTTGGTTTTCAGTGAAAATGTTTCCTCTATTTATAGCTGAGGTGAATGAATGGGATACATGTGAGAATTAGCTACAATCGTGTGAAAGGAAGTGTGCCAAAAGTGTGACCAAGCTTGATCATGAACTCAGCTAAAACGCAGTGCATTCTCCCATATTTTGAGCCGTTTTGCATCACAAACCACCACTTAATATCATCATAGACAAAACAAGTGCAAGGCATGGCTTAAAATTGAGAATTGGATGAAATTGCAAAGCTGTCTATGAATTATAACTCAGTTCCAAGTAACCATGTTCATAGCTAGGTCAAATGCAACCTACTCGTGCACTTCTTGATTTTCTTTGAGCCAAATGGTCCTTTCATGGAGGAGAACACAATGCAAAAAGAATCAACCTAAAAGGATGCTTGAGGTGAAAATGGCATGAGTTAGAAGTTGAGGTCATGGCACTGAAAATCAGGTCAAGCATTAGATCAAACATGTCATGACCTAGTTTGGTGCACAAGTGACCCTCAAGATTTAAGGTCCTTAGAGCATGAATTGATGTTTGACCTCTAAAAAAATTGTAGAGGACATTAAGAAGGATATTTGGAAAAAAATAAGTGTCTATAAAATTTGAAAATTGAAGAAGTTATAATCTTTAGAACATAGGTGTCGCTACTGCGAAAATCGGCGCCGGCTGGACAGAAGAGTCGCCACCGCGCGTTATTTATCCCACGGGAGGGAAAGGAAACGCTCAGAGTAAACCTCGCACAACACGGGAAAAGGTATGGTCGTCGCAACCAAAACCTGGATTCGGGAGTCGGTTACGCAAGGGGAAGGTATTAGCACCCCTCACGTCCGTCGTACTCGACGGGATCCACGCTTGTTTTCGGATATGGATTGTTATTTCTATCTACACTAAGGGTTAAGGGTTAAAAAGAAAAGAAAATGACTCGGCAAAGTATCGCACTTTATGCCTACGTATTCTCGTCTGGAACGAGAAATCAGAGTCAACGTAGTTCGCCTACCTACGGGAAAGGAGGGGAAGGTTGCTCGCTAGGATATCGCATCCTATGCCTACGTACTTTCATACAGCATGAAAGATCAGAGCAAACGTAGTTCGGGCCACGTACGACACAAGTTTGTCTTGGTTGATTTTATTCCTTCTGAAAAAGGTTTTCTGATCAGCAGTCCAAGCGGACAAAAATGACGTTTTAATGAGTTCACATTCTTTTACGGAAGAAGTGTCTTTTATTGTGTTTGAAATCTTATTGTGTTTTTCTGTTTGTTTTGAGAAAGAAGAGATAAAACTCTAACCTACGGGTGCGAAGGGAATCAAACTAACCTAATGTTATCATGTATGGGTTAAGACCTAGTGTCTATCATGCTCCTCTCTTGCACAGAGAGAAACAGAGATCCTACGGGATAAGCGGAAACAGAAACAATATCAGATATATACAGTAAAACAGTAAAATGCATGGATGCAACAGTACAAGCGAGGCAAGGGAGTCCCACTCAACCTCGAACCTAGAAAAAAATAGGCAAAAGTGAACAGACTTCACTTTCAACCCAACAGGGTAAACAGCAAACAATACAGTCAGGAAAACCAATCAATACATCAGAAATGAAATACAGCAGAAAGGTAAACAGCCACAGCAGCTCTGCACCACATCTATCTTCAAGCTTCAGCAAGCATCCATCTCCATCTCCACAGCCTCCAGACAAGGTCTTGATCATCAATCTTCCATCTGCAATGGCTTTTCTTCAAGTCCTATCCTCCAAGCTGAGGGATCAATCACAAGAGTGAATTGGGTGTTAAGCAATTAGTTGACTACCAAGGGTGGCAAACCAACTGCTACTAACACATAAGATATTTTCTCTCAAGAGTTCTATCCCCTAGACAGTAGCACCAAGCCTTCCAAAGGAAGGGGGTGAGTGTCTTGGAGAGACTCTGTATCACAGAGAGGAATGAAGGCAGTCAAGGCCTTCCATGTTTGAGAATCAAGCTTTCTAATCTAGAGCTCTGCCTAGCTCCTGAACCCTAATCTCCTCAACAGCTGCTAGCAGGAATCTTCTCATCAACTCTGGAAGTTGGTCTCCAAGCTCTGGATCTCCAATGGCTTCATCATCACAAGTCTTCAGCTCCCCCAATCCCCAGACAATCCCAATACCCACACAGACAAACAATAATCCCCAGAGGGCACACCACACCAATCAATCAAATATAGATAGTAGATACTAATAGCAGTAGGGGAATCCTAGTGATTTCTAAGGGATCTAATAACTACCCATAGTCCCTATAGTCCCATATCTAAAATATTCAATTTCTAACTCCTAAGGGAAATGAACTACTTTACCTGAGTCATCACTTAAACCCTAATTTTATTCAAGTTATTCACACCTAAACTAAACACCTAAAATTAATTCCTAAAAATATGAACTAAATTGCAGGTACAAGTTGAATGTCTAAACTAAACAACCTAAAAAGAATGGATTAAAAATGTTAAAGCAACTATTAGAACAAAAATTAACAAAATCATGTATGAAATGAAACACCTAAAATATGCATTTATTTGGAAAATATGGGAAAAATATCAAATAAAAAATAAAATGCAATTTTTATTTTTTATAATTTTCTAGACATCTTGGAGAAATTAATGCAAAAAGAACCATTAAAAAATATGAAAATTATGATTTATTATGATTTTTATAAAATGCATGAAAATGAAAAGAAATTAAAAATTGAAAAATAGAAGGAGGAGGTGAGAATAGTAGTGGCGCCTAGTTGTAATTTCCATTGGGCCAAGAACCAGGGGTGCAGATATTAATTGTGTTAGGCCCAGCGCGTTCAGAAAATCCAATGAAAAATGCCAGAAAAAAGGAAAAATCCTCGGTGCAACTAGTAGCTCAATCACGTTCATTCAGTGGGCTTCTCAAAACGGGGGGTGGGGATATGAAAGTGGATCCAAGGCCCATGCTGATGAAGTTAAGTGAAACGGTGCGTTTCACAATTGAACTTCCCTCCGTTTCTCATTTTTAATCGTGTCCGTTGGATTGGGAATTAAGTCAAAGGTCCAGGCCAGATCAAACGGTCCAAAGGTTATCTTCAACCTTGGACAAACCCTAGCTCTGAACTTCATCTCCCATGCACACACATTCGAGCTCCCTGTTCTCACTCAGTTCTCCATGGATTCGCTCGACATGAAGAGCAAACTTGGTCTATAACAATCCCTCTACACAGCCATAACCACAAATCCTCCTAAAACTCAAGCAATAAACCAATTCGATAGAGATAACAGTCCTGATCCACCATGAGCACCTGATATCAAACCTCTCCATTCTCTCCAAATCTTGTCCTAAACTCATCTACACTCCATGCTGATCTTGGCATGCTAATCCAACAAGATTTTCGTGCATTATCCTAATAGTTACAAGCTCTAACAGATTTGGTGCACTATTAACAACCTTCATGGAACTTCTTCAAACTCACCAAAATCAATCATCTACTTATGCTTAACCATTCTAACCTAATAACTAACCATGATTCTAGCTAATTCAGCCAATTCGAAGGAAACTAACCTGGTGCAAAAATGGTGGAAACAGCTATGGAGACCCTTGAATCTGATGCTTGCAGTGATTGGAAAGTGATCAATAACCTTGATGATGAATTCTGTATGCAATATCTTTTGTGCAAACTCCTTGAATCTTGTACTTGAAACCTTCTTGCAACTTGGATGGAGAAGATGGATAACACAATTCTTGATCAATTCAACCAATTCTTTGATAGGATTCTGACCTATGAATGATCTAGATGATGATCAAATCAAGAAAAGTGGGAATTGATGGAGATTTGAGAGAGTTTTTAATGCTTTTGCAAATTGGAGAAAGTGATTGAAACTTGTGATTTTGAGAAAATGAGATCACCAACCATGGCATGAACCATCTCATATCAATATATACATGTCCTTAGAACCTCCTAGAAACTTGGAGAAGCTTCCCTTGCATTCTTTCCTTTGGATTTGGTTTATGTATCTTCCATTACAAGTAACCATGGATAACTCCCAAAATGTGAACTAAGCTCAAAATTCTACTTTAGCCAATGTCTTTAAAATGATCTTTCCATTCAAAATGACCTATAATTTTGCTTCATTTGGCCAAAATATGAAAAATCTCATTTTTAAGTCCATTTTTATTCATTAAATCCAACAATTTTAAAACTTTGTGCTATGAATCTTTCCAATCTCTCATGGTCACTTTTATAGACTCAAAATGTCATTTGGAACAAGTTTGATGTTGTAAAGTTTTCCATTTGAAGCTTCCTTGTATGAGTTTTAGGCATAAGTTGAAATGACCTGTAATTCTCAAATGACCAAAATACCCTTTGCTTGCCAAGACCATAAGTAGAGTTCCACAAATCATATGAAGGCATACTATACCATTCTAGAAAGCTAAGACAATTAGGAACAATTATTTTGTTGTCCAGAAATTCATTTGAAATCTCCTTGAGGGGTAAAAATTGCTTGGAAGTCAAGTCACTTTCACAGACAAAATTTCAGATACCTCAGATGACCTGTAACTTTCAAGGACCATAACTTGAGTTATATAAATCTCCTTGATGTCTTCCACCACTAAAATTAAAGGTATTGAGATCCTCTACAAGTTTCATGTTGGCCAAGGATTCATTTGAAGCTTGCATTTTGACTTATCTTGCTTGGAAATTTGACCTAAACTAGGGGATTTTACACAGAAACCCTAATTTAGAAACTCCTCTTCTCCTTGATTTCTCTTGAATTCTTCTTAGCATAACAATATATCCTTATTCTTCATGTCAAATGATAAACCCCACATCTCTTCAATAGCCCTCAATGCCTTTCCATCAATCCTTTAACCTAGGGTTGACCCAGGGTTGACCCAGATGAAACCCTAGTTGACTGTCTTCAACTGCAATACTTGTGACTACACCAACGACTTGTCTCCTTCTCCAAATGACTTTCCTAAGTCTCCCATGATGTCCACATATTCTCCATGCTCAGCCCACAGCTCCCAATTTCTGGTTGATCCTCAGAGACCCTCAGATAGGAGATGGATGCAATGCTTGATCTATTGACTTCCCAGCTCTCAAATTCTTTCTAATGACTTGAATGGTATTGAATTTGGATAATAACCTCTTGATAGGTCTCTAGAGATGAGAATAATGATCGGTCTCCTGTTGGATGACTTGCTATGTGTTGCACCCTAAAATTTGACCTACCGATTCTCCTATCTGACTCGTGGTTTAAATTCATATTCGCAAATCAGACGCATGGTATTTGTGCCCAAACAGAGGATATCAGGGTTACAACTTGGTTTTCGTCTATCAGACACGGCAGATCCAGTCCAGATCATCAGGGTTTTATTTTCGGGAAATTTGTGCGCTCCTCGGTGATTTTTAGCTTGCATAGTGATTTTGGGATATTCTGATGCCCGGGGTTCTCTGTTCGATTCGATCTGGTCTCGTGCGCTCTTTCATGGTGGTCATTTGCATTTGTCGGCATTTTTTAGGGTTTTAATAGACTTTTGTGGATTTTAAATAGGCTTTATAGATTTTTCTGGAATTTAAATAGGGTTTTTGTATTTTTTTAATAGTTTAAATCTCTTTTTAGAATTTTATATAGATTTTTTAAATAGATTTAATAGTTTTTTAATCATTTTTAGAATATATTAGATTTTAAATTTGTTTTTAATTATTTTAGATAATATAGAAAGTATTATAGATTTTTCTTTTATGTTAATAGGGATTTTAATAAATAGAAATAAATAGGGTATTGTTTTAATATAGTTTTCCTTTTTAAGTAGATATTAAATAATAGTATAGATTTTAATGGGAATTTTATAGAATTTTAAATAGAAATTAAACAGAATTTTAGTGGGTTTTCTTTAGAGATTAGTAGAGTCTTAACCATTTTTGGTTTAATATAGAGTTAATTAGGTTTTTTCACTTTTTAGATTTAATTAGGATTTAATCTTTTAATAGGAGTCATTAGAGTTTTAATGATCTTTTTTCAGATAATAGGGGTTATTAGAGTTTTATTAGATTGTAATCATTTTTAGAGTTAATTAGGACTTAGTTAGTTTAATTAGGTCATCATTAGTTTAATTAGTTTTGATTAGGTTTAATCAGATTTAGAGTTTTTTTTATCAGTTTTTGTTCAGTTTTTTTTCCAGGGTTTTTGGTCTCAAGTTCGTATGGGCCCAGCACAGCATTTTTTTGGGGGCCCAAGAGTCCATCAGATTTGTTTTTGTCCATTTTGGCCAGTAGAGGACACTTGTCAGTATATAAGGCACGCCACGCGTTGCACTCGGAGGACCCCACCAACACACTTCAGAAGCTCCACTCACGGACACGCGTCCCACTCAGACCTTCACTCTCTCTCTTCTGCCACACGTCCAGCCACGTGTCTCCTCCCAGTCTCTCCCCTTCACCACTTGTCACCACCACAGCTAGTCACCGGAGCCCCGCCAGAACCCTGCCGCCGGCCATGCATCCTCCCTGAACCACCACACCGCCGGCCACTCTAACCGTCTCCGGCCACCGTCCTTGCCGGAAACTGCAAAAAACCCAGAAACACTCTTTTCTTCATCTTCCTCCTCCGTCCCCCTTCATCATCACCTCGCCGGAGAACTCATACTCGCCGGAAGCTTCATACACTTTTTCCAGAACGCATCCATCTTCATCGTTCTTCAAGAAGTTTTCCAGAACATCATCAAACGTTCATCGTTCATCTGGAATTTCCAGAAACCTTCATCAACCAACGAACGATCCGTCAACAACCTTCGAAGATGATCCTCGTGGTTCGTCCTCCTTCATCAAGATATTCAAAGATCTTCTGAAGAGCTTCCTCAGAATATCCAAGCAACTCAAAGGACCTTCAGGATCTATCAGCTTCGGAATCATCGTCTTCATCAGTTCTTGAAGTTTTCTTCCCAGATCTTCATAGAACTCATTGAGTTCTTCACTGTTTGCCCAGAAATCTTCAAGCAAGATCTCAACGCAGAAACTTCAACGAGCCTCCTCCTTCAACCTTCAAGAACTCGCACCAAGATTCTCTAGTTTTTGCGTAACATCTTGAGATCACCAAGTGCTTTTTCAGAGATTCACGAGCGGTTCGTACTCCTCATCCAGGTACGTTTTCCTTTGATTCTTGGTTGAGCATTGTTTCTGATTGCTAGGACGTATGGATTGGCTTGTTTCATCTAGATTTTAGTTTGAGCATGAGATTGAGTTGGAGTTTCGTTAAGATTTGAATTAGGTTTAGTGTCAGATTTTGTGAAGAGATTGAATGAGGTTTGAGAGAGTTCAAAGAGGAGAGTGGGTGAGGAAGACGAAGCAGACGGCGCTAGGGTTTCTGAGGGATGAACAGTGATCAGGAAGTTGGAAGGGGAGTAGGGTTTTTGTTCGTTTGTTAGGGTTAGGGTTTGGGCCAGGCCCAAATGTGTTTTACTGCTATCATCCCCATTTACTCAGTACCCCCCCCCCCTTTCGTGTGAGAGGCAGATGGAATTGGTTTGGGCCTTAGGCCCTTATTGCTATCCACACCCCTCAACTCAGCCCATTCCAGGAATAACCATGAAACTTACTAGCTGCACCCCCTGCGTTTTTTCTTCTTTTATTTTTTGGTAATGGATTTCTAATCCACATTGGGCCTACGCCCTTTGCTATGTACACCACCCATCTCCTGGCCCAATGCAATAATAACTGAACAGCATGCTGTTTGAACCCCCCTCCCATTTTATTCAATTTTAGTTTTTTAATTTCTTTTAATATTTCTTTGCATATTGAAAAATTCATAATAAATGAAAACAATTGATTTTTAATTCCTTGTTTTTTTCTACCACTTCATGAAAATGTCTAGAAAATTAAATAAAAATAAAAATGCCATTTTATTTTTGTTTACTATTTTTGGTATATTTTCCATTTAAATGACATTTTTAATATTTTTCAGTGCATGCATATCATTAGAAAATTCATAAAAAATAGTAGGTTTAATCGAATAATTCCGTTCTTTTTTCTGTAGACTCGTAATTCAATGTAGAATTTTATAGTACAAAAACATTAGCTTAATCATGCATTTTCATTTTAATTGCATTTTTTGCATTGCTTTGATATTGAATAATTGGTTTGTGGATATGTCTGCTTTGTTGATTTTAGTTCTATCATCTGGTATTGAATTTTGTTCTGATTTTTTAGTATGTTGTCATAGAGCCATGTAGGTTTCCCATAGATTTTTGATAGATTTTTGTAGGATGTTCTGATATTGTTTTTAGTCTGAGCTTGAGGATAGGAGAAGTCTTGATGGCTTCTGACTTTGAAGTTCAACTGTGGTTGAACTTCAGAGATAGTTTCTTGTGGTTTGAAGACCTGTGGGTTCTTCTTGAAGATGGAGCTGGATGAGGACCTGTTGGAGCTTGCAAGGATGCATTGGATTGAGGCTTAGTCTAGGAGCTTGTTCTCTGTTTGTGAGGTTCGAGATCCTGAAGTTTGAAGGGAGTTTATGGTACTTTCCTGAGGAAGGCACTATGAATGACTTTCATTCTTCCTTCTCACCTCTTTCTTAAGTATCCAATGATGTTGGAGCCAACTTGTGAGTTTAATTTCTCCTGAGGAGGAATGTAAATTGATCACATGTTGTTGAGCCACATGGGATACAATTCCTAAGTGTCAGCCTCCTAGTACTTTCCTGAGGAAGGTCCTATGGGTTTGTTCACTTAGTTCCTCTAGTTCATCTAGGATTTCTTAAGTATCCAATGATGTTGGAGCCAACTTGTGAGTTTAATTTCTCCTGAGGAGGAATGTAAACTGATCACAGTTGTTGAGCCACGTAGGATACGATTCCTAAGTGTCAGCCTCCTAGTACTTTCCTGAGGAAGGTCCTATGGGTCTGTTCATTTAGTTCCCCTAGTTCAGATAGGCTTTCTCAAATATCCAATGATGCCGGAGCCTTCATGTGAGTTTAGTTTCTCCTGAGGAGGATGTAAACTGATCACAGTTGTCGAGCCGCATAGGATATGACTCCTGAGTAGTAACCTCCTGGTACTTTCCTGAGGAAGGCACTATGAGTTTGTCTGCTTAGCTCCCTTTCTTTGGTAAGCTTGTTCTGAAGCTTGGAGACTGGGATTGATTCCTCTTGCTTAGGGTTTTGGTTAGAGGTTTTTGCTTAGATCTTTGCTTAAGATGTTGTATAGAGTTTGGTTCAGAGATAGATTAGAAGTTTGTTTGTTAAGGGTCTTGCTCAGGGTTTTTGTTTAAGCTTTGGATAAAGGTTTATCAGGTTAGCTAGCTTTCTCTTTATGTTGTTTGACTCGTGTGGTGTTGTGTTGCATTAGACTTAGGTGTTCATCTAGATAGTTCTGAGTTAGGTGCATCTTAGAAGTAGGCTTTTGTGTGCATGAGAAGTTGAGGTGGTCCTCCTTCTGCTTGTTTGTTATTGAGTGGCTTTGCTTGTTGGTATTTGGTAGAGCTGAGCTCCCTTGCCTCTGTGGTTTGCGGCCTTTGTGCCTTTTTGTCTAGTTGTTGTATTCATGCATATTTTCAGTATTCCTTTACTTTGCAGTATTTCCCGTTCGCCGTTTAGTCCTGTTGCCATGATCCCTTAGGAGCTCTGACTTCTCCGCTGCGGAGTTGTTATGATAGACACTAGGATGGTCAACCAGGCATGATAGCAGTAGGTAGATTCCCCTTTTCCAGCTATAGTTTTAGGGTGTCTTTTCCCTTTCCTTTCAGTAGGAGCTTTTGAGTAACTTGGTTCGTAGTTAGCTGAACTACAGCTGCTCTGATTCTTCGTACCAGACGAGGATATGTAGGCATAGGATGCGATATCCTAGCGAGAACACTAACAACTAATCTTTGTTCTCTCGCGGCTGTGCGATCGAGACTTTCCCGCTGACGACTAATTGTTTCCCCTTTCTCTTGCCCGAGTGCATTTGAGACCAGATCGTAGGTTGTAGGTTCCCGAACCTTTAGGACCAGTTTGTTTTCTCACTGCTGTGTGAGAGCCCCCCATGTTTAGCCGTAGTTAGTCGAACTACGCTTGCTCTGATCTTCCATGCTGTGTGGAAGTACGTAGGCACAGGACGCGATGTCCTGGCGAGCAACCTTTTCCCCGTTTAGTCGTAGGTAGTCGAACTACGTTGACTCTGACTTTCCCATTGCACGAGGGAGTACGTAGGCCCAGAACACCGTATGTTCTGTTGAGTCCTGTCCTTTTCTTTTCTTTTCAGACCAACCATTAGCATAGATAGATAAACACACCCTTTTCCTTATAAACACCAAGCGTGGATCCCATCGAGTACGATGGACGTGAGGGGTGCTAATACCTTCCCCTTGCGTAACCGACTCCCGAATCCAGGTTTTGGTTGCGATGGCCATACCTTTTCCCGTCTTTTGCGAGGTTTACTTCGAGCGTTTCCTTTCCCGCTCTGAGGGATAAATAACGCACGGTGGCGACTCTCCTGTCAAGCCGGCGCCGATTTTCGCAAGTAGCGACACTATGCTTATGCTATGCAGATGATTAGATTATGTACATGACTCTATATGGCAAATGCTAATGATATTGAAACATAAACCAAGTGAATAAGGTTGGGCAAATTTTAGGGTGGAAATGATTAGATTATGGCATGAGTTAGAAGTTGAGGTCATGGCACTGAAAATCAGGTCAAGCATTAGATCAAACATGTCATGACCTAGTTTGGTGCACAAGTGACCCTCAAGATTTGAGGTCCTTAGAGCATGAATTGATGTTTGACCTCTAAAAAAATTGTAGAGGACATTAAGAAGGATATTTGGAAAAAAATAAGTGTCTATAAAATTTGAAAATTGAAGAAGTTATAATCTTTAGAACATAGGCATGCCATACTTGAATTTAGTCCAAAAATTTCAAAGTCCATAAAATGACCTATAATGTCTTCAAACTTTTGATGATCTTCCAAGAACAACTGGCTCTTGACTTGTGAAGAGAAGTTGGAGAGGATATCAAGATGAGTCATTTTCTCAAAGAAGGATTCAAAATGTTGAAGTATGAAGAAGTTATGAAATCTTGAACTTAGGCTTGAAATGTTGCTTTTTGGTCAAACTTTCTTGAACAAACTTGCAACCTTAGACATTTTATTGCATTTCAAGGCACATTGATGATCATATGAACTCAAAATTATGTAATCTTGATTTTCATTTGATTAGACTTGTAATTGATTAAGGAAACTTGTTGCTGAAGGCATGCAAATAAACACATGAACCTTTGAAGTTTCTTGAGAAACAAGTTATCTAACTTGAAACATCTTTGATCAAAATGGAGTTGAATGATGCTTGAGATCTTATGACTTGATATTAGA
>OZ012739.1:35974469-36017780 GCA_963859935.3 Lathyrus sativus | reverse complement strand
TGCCTGACCCTAAACAAACAACAAATGGCAGGGCGAATATGAGGTGGAAAACTCACCTGGCTATGCTTGTGTTTTATTATGTTAATGATTATGTAAAACTAAATCATATCATCATGATATACTATACTATTTCAATTTGAAGCAATAAGAATATCTTTCTAAATATCTCTTTTCTGTGAATGTGAAAGGTAACAATGAGCCTGGAGTACCACCGAGGAAACTAATGCCCCACTACAAAGACTCAGAATTGCTTTCATAAACACTACAAGCGTGAAACTAAAGTAATCAACCCCCGAACACACACACACACACACACACACACACACACACACACCACACACACACACACACACACACACACACAACACACACCACACACCACACACACACACACACACACACACACACACACACACACATACACACACACACACACACACACACAACCACACATAAAAAATATGGAAAATCCACCAAATTGGCAATAATCAGACCCCTCCCTATTGGAAAATAGTCATTCCGAAGGCAGCGGAGGGTCTTCCACATAACAACCTAGGACCAGGTTTACACCTGGATAAGGGAAGGGGTACTTGCCTTTTTCAGAGTATGGTTCCAAAGACATCCAATAAACTTTGAGAGAAAAACCTCATAAGGTAAAGAAAATCCTAAAGCAATAAACTCATGATCTAACATGCACGCCTTATTCAAGTCACAACGATATCCAAATTCCCAATTCATAGATACATGTTCTACAATGTAGGGTGTTACATTTACATAAGAAAAACATCAGTAAAGTTAAAAAAAAAAAAGAGATGAGGGCATGGCTTATCTCTGAGCGAGATAATTTTACCATCTTTAACTATTTGATCTGACCATGCTTGCTCTCTCAAAATGCGCAAACAAGAGCAAAAAATCTCTACTTGCAATAAACCTTTCTAAAAAGAGTCGTAGAAAACTGTAGGACTGACGTCAATCGCTTCAACTAGTGATTATTTCAAAAACGCATTCTCAAGGCGTAAATTCTTGAGATCTTACTGAGCGGTTGAGAAAGATGCCTTCGAAGAAGATTGAAAAGCCTGAGTAGAAACCAAATTTTTATCTTTCTTTATCACTTCTCTCGCTAGTAATTTTACCTAATCAACTAACAAGCCAGAGAGATTAAAGCGCTCAAGGAGTCTTCTATCCCGATAAGAGAAGTGGGAGCCTTTTGTACTTATTGCAAGTATGTATCATGCTAAAGCATCAGATCACTGGCACTATCCTGCAAATGTTGTCTCTCCTTAAGTGTCGAGTGTAATATGTCTAGGTTGACAACTCCTCCTCAGGAGCTTCGTCGGTCAGGTTGGAGAGCTAAGAGCAATCATATTCCAAAGTAGACATTTGGTGCTCTTTTGGAGTACGAGGTCTTGGTCGAGCCATGAAAACAAGATCTGAAACTATCGAGTATGCAAAATGCTTTGAGTACTACAAGAATCTCAACATCAGGGGAGGACCTCTTGGCAGTTACTCCTTGAAATCCGCTGAAAAGACCAGGTTAGTTAACCTTCTTTCCATCCCAACTAAAGCAATAATGCTTTTCATTGTTGGAGCGTTTGAAGTGCCACCATCGTTGAGGTAGTTCAAAATCCCCTATTCATTTGGTGAATAATTCCTCGCTTTTCATTAAATCTACATATAGAAAGTGTCCAAACTTCAAGAGCATTGTAGGTAAAAATAACTAACATCGAAGGATAAATGTACTAGAAGCTTACCTAATATGACTTACCTCTCCTCTTTGGTATTAGCATCCATCAACAGGCGGGTTTCAATGAGCCATTTCAAACAATTTCTTGATACTTCATCCAAAGGACGACACCTCGACATAACCCAATTCTTTGAAAAGGTGGTACGGGCTTAAGAACTTACGAAAAAAAACATGCGCTTTGGTATTTTTGTTCAGTCTCTATAGAACATACTTTTGTAGAAGCCTCTTAGTCGAGATGAGTAATAAAAAAGAATTGATCTTTGAAATGTTTCATGTCAACAAAATACGCTTTTAAATAACGAATAACATGTGTCGGTGTAATTAAGCCTTGGCCAGGCGTACAATTCGTTAAGCTACATTGTACACTAAAAAGATGGAAGAAAAGTGACAAAGATGACTTTCTCCCCTGGTAGTCACACCAGCATTGAAAGACTTTCATGTAGGTCCAGTTCATAGGGTTCAGTTGCAAGGGGACTATCATCAGATGGTTCAGAATTTCTATTTTAGAATAATTGAAAGGCAATCAGTGACCTAAATCAAAAAGGTGCACTCATAAAAAGGGATGGTGCACTCGTCATATTCACTGCAAATCCTTTTGTCTTCCTCAAGGATCAATACATTTCAGTGAGAAGAATGACTCACTTCAAGAAAAGCCCTTTGAAGACTACCTTTGCGAGAAAACACATAATAATTTCCGAAATTGCGGGGTCAACCCAAGCGACACAAGTATCCTCTTTCGCTTTTTGACACATGTTTGGTACAACTTTCATTAATTAAGAAAAACGTGTGTTGTGAAAATGAAGATGACACGACAAAAAAGGTAATTCACAAAGAAACTGTATAATTGTTCTACAAAGATTGTGTAATGTCTTACAAAAGAAAAAAATAAACAATATAACGGTCTAGATTTCTTAAATCTCATCATGTAAAACATGTGAAAGATATCTAAAGCATAGAGAACATTTAGGCATGACTTCCTCATAACAATGATGTCACATCTTAACTTTTTCACTCAAACAGGGCTACGGCTAGGTAGAAGAGGAAAAACGCAACAAAAACCTTCACCCTAAAGAGCACAGGCAAGGGCAGACAAGGGCTTAGGGGGCAATTGTTCTAGGCCGACCAAAAGGCCCAATAGCCACGACCCAAAGAGTACGCTAATCCACTGCGTCACTCACAGGGCAGGTACGTTAATTATCTGAGATCTATCAGACATGTCTCCATATTTCACGCCTAAAGATTAGCAAATTATTATAACCGACCTATTATATAAGAGTGAGGCGCGTCATTCCCAAATTTAATTTAAATTCAAACTTTAGAGCGCTAATCTTACAAATTAATCTTTCTTCCCCGTACCAAAAACTCAAGTTCCCTGTAACAATTCCCTCTAATAATATATTATAATATATTTTTTTCAATATATAATTCCATGAACAACAAACTTATAAAGCTCATAATGGCAACATCGAAAGGACATATGCACTTAATTATTTAATTTTACATTACTGTTAAATAATTAATTAATGTCACTTCTCTTTATAATGTTTAGTGTTCAATGTCTCCCAGCTGTACCCTATAGTTTGAATATTTGGAAATGTGTGAATATTTTATACTAGTGTGCTGCAGGATCAAAAGTGAGGATTGCACAATCGAACACTTTCAACTTCCAGTGCCACAAAATTCTTTGAATGCTGAGACATATTTTCTCTTATTTTATTTTCTTACTTAAAAATAATATCCATCCAATCAAGTTGGTACACAATATCAGAAACAAATACAAATTTAATATTCTAAAATCTAATATATAAATATGTGAACAAACTTTTACCATTATATCTATTATGGTTTAGCATAAATCTAAATAAATTAATTATCAACTCAAATCAAATGATAAGAATTATTAAATCTTTAGTCAAGTTACTAATTATTAATGAATCAATTAATAATTAATTGATATATACTAATATATTAGTGGATGTTGTTAATAACTCATATATATATATATATATATATATAAATATATATATATATATATATATATATATATATATATAGTATAATATATATATATATATATATATATATATATATATATATATATATATATATATATATATATATATATATAATGATTAAACATTAGGAATATTATAGAAAAGGAATAACCAAAGGCATAAAAATAATAAAAAACTATCTGTACTTAGAAAGTATATAAAATAATTTTTAAACAACAATTAATCAAAATGGGCATATGTATAAATACAATATTTGATCAATAAGTTATTGTGTCACTCCAAATACTAAAGGTTGATATATGTTAGTGTATTTTAAGTTTAGCATGCAACTCAAAGATGAAATATATTCTATGCATAAATATTAACTTTATATGATTTCTTTTAGATCTAGTTTTGAATGCTTTTAAAGAGAGAATATTATAATTTAAAAATAAATATGTATTAAAAAGGTATTGTTTCTATAATTTACAAGACAAAAAGGTATTTGTCGATATCTAAATATGGATTAATTTAATGAAGATGTATGGTGGGCAACACACGAAAGACTAGTTGTTGAGATTTTAATATTACTTGAACGCGTGGCTGACACACGAAAGTGGATGTACCAACCTGGCCAATTATTCCACTCATAAAAACAACTTTATGAAATACCATTAGATAAATAATAAATAATCTTTTTAATTCAATTAGTACACATTACTAGTGTAAAGTATATTACTTTACAATGTCAATAAATCACAATCATTTTTACTGTTGTTATGAGTTAATATATCTTCGGTCGCAATTAAGAGATTTTGAAAATGAGTTTCTTCTACTTTGTTTAACATAGATATCTCTAAATTGTTATTTGTTCTATGAACGTGTCAATCTAATTATATGGATGAAGCAACTATTTAGTTTGATAAAGAGTTGTGAAGGACGGTTAAAGACATTGTGATTGATAAAGATCCTTTCTTCATGAACCTTCAATAGAGAGTGGCTTCTTTTACTCATTAGAGTTGGGGAATTGGATTTGTATACGACATTAGATACTGCCTCACATGCTTTTGTGCCTTCTAGGGTCCAATCTTGAGTGTTACAAGATCATATATTGAGAGGCAGTGAGATATATGATATGGTTTTGCAATGCAGATAGAAAGTAAAGATTTTATCGTCTGTACATGAATTGGTTATGTTTCAAAGATTGTTCAATAGTTTCTATTATTTTAAAGATGTTTTATCACCTGTTTGATTTGTTTGTGAAAATGGAAAGTAAAACAACATAAAGTAAAATGAGGTTTGGTGTTTAACAGCTAAGAAAACATGCTTGGGTTAGATTTCATTGACTTATTCTCATATAGCATCCTTGAATAGTAATATGTAATTCTAATCATCTAATCATATTATTGCACGAAGCTTTCATCGCAACTCAATCTAAGTCAACAACGTGAGCTCAATCATATTACCCAATAGATAACCTCTTAGCGTATTATTCAATACGACAACATTAAATTTCAACACTTTGTACGAATACATAACTTAAATCTATGTCTAGATGATAAGCTTTGATCTATTAATGACCAGTGTCTTTCATATATCAAGTGATACATGAAACATGTTTAGACAGCTAATCAAAACAAACATTAAGAACAAAAAATTCATCAATATTAAAGTTTAAAAAGAATTACATAGAACACCATGATCGAAATTGAAACATGAGTATACTAGAAAAGCTACATTTAACCCTAATAAAAGATAAAATTAGTCAATCTTACTCACTCATCGTAGCCTTACACTTAAGCCCTAAGAGAAAGATGTTGAGAAACATTTATTATGGATTTATCGGATAACGCTTCTACAAGCAGTATCCCTCTCTTTTCCTCTCTTGTTGTGTTTCTCCCTCCCTACTGAGATAACTACACCAAGACCTAACAAGACTTATCTCATATATTCAAAATATTTTACAATATACTCGAACTGAATTGTCTGAACCCTTATTTATAGTGGTATTGCCTTCAATTCTTGCTAAGCGATCTGTGAATCTCGCTTAGGCATGCCTAAAAATTTAATCCTCAAGAAATTACAACTCATCTACAAGTGGTCTTGATCTCCTTAATCTCGCTTAGCGCACATTTAGCTCACATAGAGAGATAACCCTTTATTTACCTTGAAGTAACTTAACCTTGAAGAATCATGACACATCATACCTCAGTTAGCGTGCCTGCTAGCAAGTTGTAGTGTCTGAATGAGGTTTGCTTGGCAATTTTCTGCCTATTTTTCGCTTAGCGAGGTATGGTCCTCGGTTAGGCCAGCCTTGTGAGTTTTGTCTAATTTTGGTGCTTTCTTGTTCCTTTTTGTCTGTTCTTGATAAATACATAGTCAAAAAATTCACACGAGCATTTTATTGTATTTTCCTCTAATAAATTGGAGGTTTCCATTGATTACTTGCAAAAGAAGTTAATAAGTGCTTATGAATTTTATGTATTTTTAGAACTTATTAACTCTCTGCAACTTTTTTTTTGTTTGCCCTCAAACAAATCAATACAAATGGTTCAGAAAATTTATCATGCAATGATCATGAAAGGTCTTAGGACTTGATCAAGAAGTTTTTGAAATCATTTTGAAGTATACATGATTTTTTTTTCAAATGCAAGTTCATAATTAACATTATAGGAATCCATAAACTATAGTGTGAAGGTAAAAAATTGATTACCAAAGTATGATTAAAACAAGCTTATATTAACAGTCAATTATTCATCAAAATAATTATCTCACAGTGTATCACCCAAATGGGTTAGTGTTGTTGAACATGTCACTTCTTGCACAAGAGTGGGGGGGGGGGGGGGGGGGGGGTTGTGGAGGTTTGAAAACAATAAATTAAAACAAAATCATTTTCTAAATCAGATTTTAAAAACTTTTTTTTATCAAAACTGTTTAAATAAGTAACAAAAAATCAAGGTAAAGAAATTAAAAGGAAAATAAAAGAGTTAATGGAAGAGAAATAGCACAAGAAATTTATAGAGATCTGGTCTTACAGAAATGACTTATTCCTCTCCCTAAGAACTGATCTTGAGAGTACCCACTATGCTTGAGAGATTTTAGAATGTTAAGCCCGCAAACTCGCTTATACAAGGAAATAAATTCTCAGGATAACTTCCAACCAAACAACGAACAAGGAATGAAGTGGTTAGTCTTCACACCAAACAACGGATAAAGTTTCGAGTGGTTCATCTCTATGTTAAATTGAGATTTTGCATAGGCTAGTTCAAACAAGATGGAGTTTTAAGTTGGCTATCCTCTAAACCAAATCAAGGTTTTACATTGGCTTATCACGAACCAAACCAATATCTTTATCGGGCTGATCTTGAACTACTAAACTTTTACATATTCTAAACTCAGAAACTAAGTGAGATTTTATACTAGGTTGATACCAAGAATCATAACTGATAAACAACTTGTCAAGCATCATCACTTGAACAAACACATCAAGCATCATCATTTGAGTAACATACCAAGCACCATTACTTGATAGACAACTTGTCAAGCACCATCACTTGAGAAAACACATCAAGAATCATCACTTGAGTAACATACTAAGCATCATCACTTGATAAATTTTCAAGCACCATCACTTAAAAAATCATATCCTTGAACACCAAGAATGATGAAGACTCATTTAATAAAATTGACAATATCAAAATAAAGTCAACTAGTTTTTGGAGTCTTCATACCTCCAAGGCACATAGATCTATATTTTCCCATTTTTTATGATGGCAACACATCTCTTAGAGGTGTGTTAAAAGGGAAAACAAACAGGTAAAGTTTGGCGTGGTTAAATCTCTGTCACATGAGTAAAGGAGTATACTTTACTCCCTTGAGAGAATATTTATTCCTCTTAAGCATAATCAAAAAGGCGAAAAAAGTTTCTAGAAAGGAATAAAAAGAAGAAAGCATATAATCCACATGATTGCGTAAGCATAAGAAACAAGTTACCTGATAAATTGATGAACATAATCCATAGTGAGGAAAACATTAGAAGAACATAAGACTATACTCCTTTCTACAGATGATAAAGTATGGATTTTAGATCAAATGATGGGTAGGCTTTAGAGGGATTTCTCCCCCTTGATTATTTCTCAAACAAATCTCAGTTATCCTTAACGCGTTCTAAATTGAGAGGCGGTTCTTGAATCTACTTATATCTTGTTGATATTTATTTTAGGAGATAATCATTTCCACTTGGGATATATTTGGACAATCTCTTTTAGGCTCCTTAATTTTTAGGCCTTGGATTGATATTGGGCTCTAGGCATACTTCCTTTGGTATCTTCTTTTCTTCCCATTTTTACCCTTTTTCTTAAAAACACTCTTAACCGAAAGGTTAGTTAACAAATTAAATAACTAGGCATTTCAATAAATCATTCTCCTAGAGGGTTAATTAGAGCTTTTCGATTGTTCAACCTCTATTAACTGTACTACCTCAAACCTCAACAACTGTATAGAATGAGTCAAAGAAATTAAATTTGCTCCTTAATTTCAAGGAGCCAACTACCATTCCTAGAGTAGTTGCTACATACTAGAAAGTCTTGGATCTAGACCAAATATGGATATAAATACCCTAATATTGCAATAGAGAAATGGCAATTTAACTACATTACGAAAATACACACAGACATAGATTCTCACCCTTAGTAAGCTTACTCCAACCTCACAACAAACCTTAAAGTCTTTGACAACCTTTAATCATCATGGGTTGTCACTTTTTTATACATTTAGAAATGCACATCCATGTTTTTGGTAGTGTAATAACCAAAATCATTTAAAACCCCAAGCACTCCAAATTCCTCCTATTTTTTAAACACCTAATGCTAATGTGACTACAAATGGAAATAACCAGTTGAATCAATTTTTAAATCTTTCATTCAAGAATAAAAAATCAAATCTAAGGCCCAATGGGTGAGAATTAAAAGTTTGGAAACCCATATGGGCAGATTGCTACTACATTGAGTTCAAGAATCATTGGAGCTCTTTTTAGCACCATTAAATCACATGCATTTATCTCTGGAACCAAAAGCATTGAAACTTGAAAATGCATCTCCTTAAAGTGTTAAATATGGAACCATGTGCTTGTTTGTACAATCAAGAAGCTCATGTATAGTAAGACTCTAGAAGAAAAGTTTAGCCTTAATGATGTCATGGTTTTAATGATGGCAACACCTAAAGTAGTAACAACAGTTGAAGTCGTTTTGATGATAACAACACCATGAAGTAAATCAATTACTAAAGCTAGTTCAAGCGGTCAAAGATGAAAAAGATGTTTGATTAAGCTACTCTTCCAAATAAATATAAAGAATTAGGGTTTATAATCCCAATGATATCTTTACAACTCTCTGATTATGGTGACTAACTTGAATATATATCAAGCCTCATACAAACGAAGCTTCAATTGAAGTGATTATATGATTGGTATATCTAGCAAAATAACTTGAAGCTTTAGAATGTGAAAGAGACTAAGTGTGAAAGTCCGCCTGGTCGTGTCCGAGTGACCAATATATTTTGTAAGCCTCTGTTTTTAAAATTAAAATCAACAAACATTTTTTAGAGCCTAGCCAATTGACTAGGAAATTGTCAAATTGATTAGAATATTTTTTGTAATGTCTAATCAATTACATAATTGTCCTAATTAATTATATAAGGGATAATCGAGTCTATAATTGATTGTGATAGTTTTGTAGCACCACAAATTTGTATTATTATTTCTTGATCTACTGGCTTTTGTTTCTCTATATTTTTCATTTCTACATATCATGACATTGGCTCTCGAGACATGGGATCAAGGTGTTTCTGTGGCTCCGGGTGTCCTTTTATTCGCAAGAGTTTAAACATCGAACATCAGAGGCATCAACATTTATTTTTCCCAGCAATCGAATGCCTGATTTTATTTTATGCAGTAGGTTATTTTCAGCACATGAGACAGGTCACAAGATATCTCAAGCATTTTCCCAGTTATAATGTCCAAGGGCAAATTTTAGAGGCTTAACAGGGCTCAAAATAGGCGAAAACGGACGAATGTGCAGGATTTCCCTCCAAATGGCGCATTTTGAAAATTTGTGAGTGGTTAATCGATTAACCATAGTAATTTTGCCTGGTAACGTGCATTTTCAATGTTGCCACTTTGGGGTCTATTTTTGATCACTTGTAAATTTGATTTTACACCAGAAGAAGGATCTAGAATCTCTCTAACTTTGGATTAACTTTCAAAATCAATTTAAATTCCCTCCAATTGTCCAATCTTAATCCTGTTCCATTTTCAAAACCTCACTCCTAACCAAGAGCCTATTTAAATGATTTGCTCCAACCTCACCATAAGAATTCACCATAACTTCCAATTTTCAGATTTCACACTCCTCATTCTTGAGAATTCTCTCAAATTCTCTCAACCTTTTTACACTCCAAAACCTCCATTAGAGCTCTTTTCTTTAAGTTCATTGATTCTTCATTGAAATCCTTGAATTCTAGAGCTAAACCTTCTTCATTCATCTCCATTATCTTCAATTCATCTTTGATTTTCGTTTGGATTTGGATATGATTTTGGAAGCAAGATTGAAGTGATTCTTGGATCAATTTTGGCTTGTTTTGCTTGTTCTTCACTTCTACTTCAAGGAAGCTCTTGGATCTTGAAGATTCTTTGGGTTTCTAGCTTGGATATATTAATTTGCAGTGAATCAACACTTACCAAAGCAAATCTCAGCTTTGAAGGTTGGTTAATTCTAGATCCAATTCTGTTTGAGCTTATTTGAATAATCACAATGTAGATCTTCAATTTTTGGTTGATTTTATTGATTTTGATCTTTGTGATTTATGATTTCAATTCTTGATTAAGTTTAATTGATGTTTAATCACTGACTTTTGGTGTTGAGTAAGTGCATAATTGTTACATGATCATTTGGATGATTGCATGAGGAGTTAATTGCTGAAAGTGCTTTTGAATGTTGTTTTTCTGCTTCTAGATCAGTGTTAATCGATTAACCAGCTATAGTACAAAAATGGTTAATCGATTAACCCGTGCAATTTCAGCCATATTGGAGTGGAAAATCAATTAACCAAATTTGTACTGCAAATGGTTAATCGATTAACACTGAACCAGAATGTGATTTTTGGTTGTTTTCAAGCATGCTTTGTTTTCTTTCCACTTTTAATCTTCATGGATTGATATGATGCATTTGTGTGGACTGTTTTTGACTTATTCCATCGTGCTTAAATGTTCGATCTCAATTCTTCAATGTGTAACTTCCAGTTTTTGTTGATACTTAACATGTTCATGTTGCCTACTTGAGGGATGATCATATACCTTAATTGCATGTATCATGTTAATTGATTATCATTGATGATTGCTTTGTTGGTTTCATGATGCATTTTTACACTTGCTTCCAATTTTGTTTTGTCGCATGTTAGTGTGATCGTTTAATCGTTTGATTTGAATTGAAAAGCATGTTGATCTTGTTGATTTTTAATGATGCCATGTTGTTGATCAATTGTGTTTGATTGTTGATGCATGTCCGTACTTACATGATGCTTATTCATGGTTGGTGTTTACTCTTGATTGATTGAATTCAAACATGTCTGCTTGCATTCTAAATTTTGCATGTTTCCTGCCTTTTACCCTTACTTTTGTGCTGAAATAGTAGCTATTAATTGTTGTTGTGTTGTCTTACTAGATTTTATTGTTATTTTATCCTTGTTTTTTTGCTTTGCTTTTGCATGATCCCTTAGGATTCTTATTCCAATTTAATTTTTGATTAAATTTGAAGTAGGATAGACATTAGGAATGCAATCCATGCATGATAACAATTAGGCTAGTTCCTTCTAACCTCAACCTTAGGTCCATCATTTCCATGCTAACATTAAGATAGAATTTTCTTTCTGTCATACCCCGAATTTGTCCTACCTTTGTAAGCTTTCTCTTTCTAAGATGATCTGGTCTTTGACCATATTCTTCTGAGAGTTTAGGGCATATGATCTTGTGCGCGTATTCACCATGACCAATCAATTTGTGCAGATGCATTGATTTCAAGTATGGACAATATTTGTTCTCACATCCAAGTGCTTCAAGATGTGATCAATGAATTTTGGTTTAAGATACCCTAATTTTTTCTGGGCCTTTTAATTTTTCATTTATTTGACTTTATTTTTACTTTGTATATCATAACATGCATTTCATCTCGCATAGTTCTTAAAATGTTACACGGAATAATTTCTCTGATTTACAGACAAACTGCTCAAAATAAATTTCAATGATGTGTAAAATCAGTGGACGGTGTCGCTTCCGCGAAAGTAAGGTGCCGGCAAAACAAAAGAGTCGCCACCTTTCGTTATTTATCCCTCAGAACGGGAAAGCAAACGATCGGAAAAACCTGACGAAAAGGTATAAGACAAGGTCATCGCAACCGGTGTCTGCGTTCGGGAGTCGGTTATGCAAGGGGAAGGTATTAGCACCCCTCACGTACGTCGTACTCGATGGGATCCATGCTTGTTGTGTTTACTGGACGAGTTGGTTTATCTATCTACCTATCAAGGTTGGCTTAAACAGAAAAGAAAAATGACTCGGCAAAGCGTCGCACTTTATGCCTACGTATTCCCATCAGAGAATGAGAAATCAGAGTCAACGTAGTTCGACCAACTACGGGTTACGGGGAAGGTGGCTCGCCAATACGTCAGTATTGTGCCTACGTACTCTCAACAGGTATGAGAGATCAGAGCTTACGTAGTTCGGGATAATACGGATTACGGGAATTCAGATTCATCTGTTTTATCGAGTAGGGTTAAACAGCAGTTCCAGCAGTTAGGGACAAAGCCTGTTTGCGGTGGCGCTGAAGTTTAATGACACTCTTTTCTTCAGAAAAGCTTTCCTTTGAATTATGGGCCCACGGGGCAAAAAGGTTTGAAGTTTGTTTTCTGTCTTTTACGGAAGAACTGTTTTTTATGGTGTCTGCAATTTCAATCGCACTAAAGACTATGACCTGAGAGTGAATGCGTCGCATGTCACCCAAAGGGTGCCATACTAAACATCCGGACTGTTGAAAAGAAACTCTCCAACAATCCTTTCTCAGATAGCTTAAGGCTCGTAACGTACGAAAGAAATCATTCATGATTACTGTATCTTAAGTTGTTTTGAGATGAGAAGAGAACATGCTCAACTAAAGGGGAGACTATCAAGTCCTACTGTTGTCATGCCAAGGATTCATCCTATGGTTGAGGTTTGAAACAGGGAACTCCTAGAAGTTATCATGCATAGGTTTCAACCTAAAGTTCTAATCATCACTTCCTTATCAAAGGAACTGAGATTCCTAAGGGATCATGTCAATGATGAGCAGAAACAGATAAAGCATCAGCTTAAACCAGTAAACAGATATACAGTAAACGACTGTAAAATGCATGCAATGCAAGTGAGGGAGGAAATGTGTGTGGGGCAGCAGCCTCCACAAGCTCATCTCAACCTCAAGCCAGATATGAATAACTGTAATCATACAGAAGAAATGAAATGAAATGCTATCAAGCAAGCTAGAATAAACTGCAATCATACAGAAGAGATGAAATAAAATTCTATCAAGCAAGTTATAAACCACATGGGCAAGGGAGCTAGGCTCTACCAAATACCCGCAAGCAAAGCCATACAGTAAAAATACAAGCAGAGGGAGCAACTCAACCTCTAGTGCAATCATGCTCCTAGCTTAAGTCAGTCTAATCATGGACTTATTCTAATTCATCAAGCAAGTCAAACAGGGCACATCAGCACAGAAAAGAAAACAAACAAGAGAGAAAACAGATCAACAACTCCCTCTTTCAATTCCAAGCTTCAGCTTTTCTGACAGCAATCCAGTCTTCAGACTTCAATCACCCTTCAAGGCTATCATCTTCACTAGCAAGTATCAACTTGCTTCTCTAGGGTTTCAACACCTCAACATAAGTATCAACTTGTTCTCCCTTCTCCAGGCTTCAGCTCCTCAGTTAATTCCACCTTCAGGCTTCACTCTTAACTACAAGTATCAACTTGACTCCTTCAGGCTCTCCAAGCATCAATGTGAGTGTCAACTTATCCTTTATTCCTCAAGCCTCAACTCTACACTCAATCTCAATTGAATCCTCTTCATAAGTATCAACTTAGTCTTCAAGCTTCAGCTCTCTCCTCTTTACCAGTGCCAACTTGGTTTTCTTCTCCTACAAGCTTCACCTTCTCAGAGTAGTCTTCAATCACATGGAAGTGTCAACTTCATCCTTCAATTCTTTTTCAAGCCTCAGCTCTTCACTCAATCTTCATTAGATCTTCAAGTATCAACTTGCTCCTCTTGCTCTTCAAGCTTCAGCTGCAATAGCAATGCTCAAGGAATCATCCTCTTCCATACTCTTCACTGAAGTCCTCATCTTCAAACTCAAGTCCAACATCTTTCAAGATACTCAAACCAAAAGACAATTGATTTAACAGAATGAGTGGAAATGATAAACAACTTATTGACAACCAAAGGAAGCTTGTAAGGGTTCATCATTATGAGAGACTGGTTCCCTCAAAGTTCTACTTCCCAGATATAGCCACTCATCCCTCCAAAGGAGGGATGTGAATATCTTAGAAGGACTTTTAGTCATTGGGAGGAATGGAAGCACAAGATGCTCTCCATATTTTGTGAAATAAGTCATTCTAATTATAAGGCTCTCCCTATGGCTCCTACCTCCTAAATCTTCATCAGACACCTTCAGGCACAAGCAACTCCAAACTCCAAGCAACTTCAAGCAACTTCAAGCAACTTCACCTTGTCTTCAACTTGTCTTCAACTTGTCTTCAATCTCAACCAAAGGCAAACAAAACAAAATCCTAATCTAAGGGGACTAAAGAAGGTTAATCTAGTTGAGTTAGTAAGTTAGGATCACCTAAAACCTAGTACTAAAGTTAATCCTAACTAAAATACTAAAACCAATTGTAAAATCCTAAAAAAATAACTATGGGAACCTAGGTCAATCATGACTCTACCATATTAATTCCAGAGATCAAATCATCAAATAAGACCTAGAAATAAATTCTACACTACAAGGTACTAAACCTAAACCCTAAAAGGAAGCACCTAAAACCTCAATCTAGAAAACACACATATTTTCATCACAAAAATGTGAGAAAAATGCTATGGGAGCATAAATGTCTAATCTAATCACACACAAAAAATCAGGATCAAAATCATCACCACATGATCACAAAAAATTCCAAAAAATTAAGTATCAAACATAACCATTTTAATATCAATTAAAATGTAAAATTTCCATAAAATCAGAAAATGCATGAACTAAAAATATTTTTTTCTAAACAATACTAGACTCAATCATGAATATAATGCAAAAAGAATGGGATTAATTGGATTAGTTTTCAATTTTATATGATTTTTTCAAGAACCATGAACAAAATGAAAAAATAAAAGGAAATCCAAATAAAAAGATAAATGCACGGTGTGGATAGTAACCAGAATCAGTTCATATAATGAATTGGGCCATGGGGGGGGGGTGCTGATATCAATCTTTTCACTAAGCCCAGAACCACAAATAAATGAAACGCTGCGTTCCATTAACTCAGATCCTTCACAAATTGAAATTAAAACGTGGTCGTTGGATGAGGGTCCTAGTCCAAGTCAAACCTTGATCTGATGGCTATCAAGTCATCTTCTCCAATTCAAACCTCTGAAACTCGCGCGCAGCTCCGGCCACCACCGGTGGTGCTCCGGTCACCGTTCCACAACCCTAGTTCAACATAGAGTCCACCATACGCCACGATCCCTTAATGAAACATGTCCCAAATTCCCTCACGAACTCATTCATGCCCTTAATTCTCTCTGAAACCTCAAGATTCACCATAACCAAATCTCAACCGAAAATGGTAACATCCTAGATTGGTCACTAATTCTCAAATTAATGGTCTGAAATCATTCCTACACCGTTCTACAATGCATCTAACACCCTAATTCATCTTGATTCTACCTAATTCATGCTGGAGGAAGAAGTTTACTAACCAGAAAATCTTTGATGAACAGATGCACTAAACCTTCAATTCAAGCTCTCCAACCTTCCAGACATGATCAATGGATCCTTTCCTTGCTTCTGTATGCAATAGAATTGGTTGAAAACTCCTGAATCTTGAAACCCGATGGTGAGTTGCAGGTGATGATATTCAATTTCTCATACACGATTCAGCCATGGATTTGCTTGGGATTTGCTATGGAAACACTCACACACATTCAAGAAAGTTGTTAGGATCAAAAGAAAAGATCAAAATGGTGTGGAATGCTGAAACAAAATTCAAGTTGCAATGAACAATGTGAAGTTGCAAACTCTCTTCTCTCCCTCAATTCTCACCAACCTCTGCATTGGATCACCTCTACTCAATATATAGATGATGTATGGATGATCTAGAACCCTCTAGATCCTTCTAATGAGAGTTTCAATCTCTCATGTCATGAGATTTTCAACCATATGCCATGATATGCATAATTCTGTTTGCAGCTTGAAACCAATCCCATTCTCTTCCAATTTCTCCCCTAGTGACATTTTGAAAGTGTTTAGCTTGCAAAGGGCCTTGGTTATGCCTAGATTCTAGGTTTTGCATATGTTACTTATGATGTAAGTAATCACCTTTCAAAGCAAGTCCACAAATTAGACCTCAAATAAAAAATATGGCTAAACCAATGTTATTAAAATGTTTTCTAGAGTCAAAATGATATATTACATGCCATGGTTTGGATGTGTAGGTCAAAAATATCAATTTCCAACTTTGATTCATTTAACTTATACCCTTATTTTAGGTCATTTTTGCAACTTTGAGCTACAAGCATTTCTAACATCTCATAACCTCTTTAATAGCCTTAAAACATCATTTTGAAAAAGTTTGATGTTGAACATTTTCCCATTTGAAGCTTGGAAATAGGAGTTATGGCCTTATGCTTGAAATGACCTGTAATCTCCAAATGACCAAAATTCCCTTGACTTGTCAAAGCCATAACTTGAGTTCTACAAATCCTATCAAGGACTTCTAGTACTCTATAGAAAGCTAAGAGGATAAGGAACAACATTCATGTTTACCAAAAGTCCATAGGAATCGTCCTTCTTGGGAAAAGGTTTGATGCAAGTTGGGTAACTTTCAAGCCCCAAATTCACATACCTCAGATGACCTGTAACTTGTCAAAGTCATAACTTGAGTTCTACAAATCCTATCAAGGACTTCTAGAACTCAAATTAAAGCTAAGAGCAAGCTCTACAACATTCATGTTTGGGGTAAGATGAGATGACAATTACATCTTGAGCTAAACTGCCTTGAAAATAGGGGTCAAACTAGGGGTTTTTACACTGTCAAGCCTTAGAAACCCTAGCTTGAAACTTCTCAAACTCTTCAATCATGATGAGTTGACCTTGGAATCATCCTTATAACATCTCAATGTATCAATCCATGATCACATGGCCTTTGAATTAGGTCTCAACCTTGTTCAAATCATCAGTTGACCTGGGGTTGACCCAGTCAAACCCTAATTGCACCACTCATGGCTGAGTCTTCTTAATCTTGCACAATGACCTATCTAGGCCTCATGATGGCTTTCAAGACATCTCATAAGCTCCCTCAAGACCTCAAGTCCACATTCTTGGCTTCAGAATCATCTGATGGCTTTCTATAACTCTCAAGTTAGGAGACACACCCTCTTGGTTTCAACCACTCTCTCTGAGTATCTTTTAACTTCTCTGACAAGGATATCAACCCTTGAACACTTGAATAAGCTTCTTACCTAGCTTCAAAGTCTTGTGTAGCTCTTGATTGGTAATCATACCTCTTGATCTCCTGCATACATGTCAATGAAATGCAAATGATAATGCTAATGTGAATGAAATGAAACATAAGCCAGGTAAAGAAATGTTGGGCAAATTTTGGGGTGCAACAGCTGCCCCTATTCAAACGGATTGAACCTGACTGGGTGAGAAGCGAATGGCTCTCAAACAATCAAGGTGCGAGACGGTTGAATACCGACAAACCCGGAAATTTGCCAACTGCACAAGTACACGGTACTCTGATGGGAACAAATCTTCGAAGACTGAAATATTAACTGCACGACAACTAGCTGGGGAATTGGTCACATGGTAACCGGTGATACATGGTCGATCATGCCGTCAGGCATCAGGACTCCTTGGGACTCATCAGGTCAACAATTAAGTTAATCATGCCATCGGGCATTCAAAGAAATTTTCGGGCATCAGCCGGACTTCATCAGTAAGTCGGGAATAGCATTCTCGGTCAATCATGAACCAATTGGGGATATCCAAACTTCTGCCATCAGGCAATCCGCATCAGCTGGGAGAACTGCTTCGTCAATACGGTTGGACTTCAATCATCAAGTCTTCAAGGGAAGTTTCAACTTCGTTGTTCAGAAACCTGCTGGGGATGACACATCTCCGCTGGGGATGCTGGAGAACTATCAAGTAACTCTGCTTCGGGGATCCGGAAATCATTCTGGGTAGGTCATCTCTGCTGAGGAAATCAAGAATCATCTTGAACAAATAACTCCGAGGGGACTTCAAGAATCATCCTGAACCCATAACTCTGCTGGAGATTTCAGGGATCATCCTGAGCAAACACTCTGCCGGGGACTCTAAGCATCAACTTGAGCAGCCAACTCTTTCGACTTTACTGGGGATTTTAAGAATCATCTTAAGCAAACGACTTTGCTGGGGAGAATTCAAGAATCATCTTGAGCAAGCGACTCTGCGGAGGAACACCTGCAAAACAAGAACGGTAACGACCTAGCTCATGTTTCATACGCATATGCTTTGACAACGACGCAATGCTCCACACGGTGGAAATGCTACGCGTTTATGATAAATGCTATGCAATCATGCAAAATGCTACAATCCCGTCAGCAAAATAAATGCTGAAGGGAGAATCCTCCTGCCAAGGAGAAAGAACCACTCTGGCGGAGGAAGGACTCATCCTGCCAAGGAGAAGAAGTCACGCCAATCTCAATCGGACTCCGCATGGGGAAGCAAACTTCAGTTGACTGCTGCAGGGGAACGAAGCTCTACGAGAACCCGGACCTGCTGAGGAAAGCGATGTCAATCGCAGAAATAAACTGCACGGCATTCGCAGCCAGAGCTTTCCTGGAGGTAACGACTCCGGCGGGGAAATACAACATCAGCTATTCAACATTCTACTGGGGACAACCAATCATGGCCTGAACTGCTTTCCAAGGACTCGGCTCTCTTGGGGAACTGCAAACTCGGCTGGAGAAGAAGGGATCACCCTGCTTACTGGGGAGAGTATGACTCTGTGGGGAATTTCAATTCTCCTGGAGACTTCAGTCTGGAACTATCAATTGCTGCACACTTCAGTGACTCAGCTGGGGAGATGACGTTCCTTCAGGATACATCTGATTGGGGAGAGAATCTTCTCTGCCTGGGGAAACACATATCAATGCTCACGATCTCACGTTCAGACTCTGCGGGGAGAGGCTGCTGAACTTTGCTGGAGAAGAAGGAATCATCCTGCTTGGGGACGCACGACGTACTGCCTGGTATATGCTATACCTGCAACAAAACAAACAAATAGACAAGATACCCTTCTCAAAGGGACCTATCAAGGTTATCATCTTGTGCCAATGTTTAAGTAATTCATTGTTTCAACAATCAGCGGCCTAGGCCAGTAAGTTTATGTATGCGCATTTTATCAAAAACATCGGCGTTCTTTTTCGCAAACAAAATAGGTAAATGCTAAACAGACAAACAAAATTGCTGAATAGTATACATTTTATTGATAACGAACCCCTGAATGGGCAAAAAATGTTTTACAACAGATGCAAGCTCCTGGAATGAGGAAGCTGCGCAAATATAAAAACATAAATATACATCAGTATATACACATGTCGACAACGAGGAGTAGACGAACACAATGAGTTGATCCCTCTATGACCCACTCGACTTCGATACTTCTCCGACGCTTCAGCTTCAGAAGAGATTGATTCAGATAAACGGCCCTCAGGTCTTCCGAACCACTAAACAATGAAAGTCCACACGCGGAACGCAGTCATTTGCTTTTTCAAATCCCTAACTTTTGCCTGAACCGCCCTTTCGGGTTTTCGATTCACCAGGATACCCTTTTTTGCCAAAGTCGCCCATCCAGGTTTTCGACTTTGCGGGTGTACATTTTTTTTCAATTTATATCCCTAATTTTTGCCCGAACCCTTTTCCCTTTTTTATGGTTCGCCGAGATGCCCCATTTTTGCCTGGATATTCTTTTTCTTTCCAGCGGGTCATTTTTATGCAAAGTATTTTTTAACTGCGTCCGCGTTCACCGGGGATGCAAAATCTTCGCCATCCATCGTGGATAACAACAAAGCTCCTCCCGAGAAGACCTTGCTGACGACATACGGACCTTCGTAATTGGGAGTCCACTTGCCCTGGTGATCGGAGTGTGGAGGAAGAATCTTCTTCAGGACGAGATCACCCGTCTGAAAGCTTCTAGGACGCACCTTCTTGTCATAAGCTTTCTTCATTCGGCTTTGGTACAAACGACCATGTGCAATCGATGCCAACCTCTTCTCGTCCATCAAGCTGAGTTGGTTTAGTCGGTTCTTAATCCATTCTGCCTCGTCAAGTTTCGCGTCAACCAAAACTCGCAAAGAAGGGATCTCCACTTCTAACGGTAGGACAACTTCCATACCGTACACTAAGGAGAAAGAAGTTGCCCCGGTTGATGTGCGTACCGTTGTACGATAACCGTGCAGTGTAAATGGAAACATCTCGTGCCAATCCTTGTAGGTCACAACCATCTTCTGAACAATCTTCTTTATGTTCTTATTGGCCGCTTCAACGGCGCCATTCATCTTCGGCCGGTAAGGAGATGAGTTGTGGTGTTCAATCTTGAAACTTTGGCACAGCTCCTTCATCATCTTGTTATTCAGATTCGAACCATTATCGGTAATGATCCGCTCGGGAATTCCGTAACGACAGATGATGTCCCTTTTTATGAATTTAGCCACCACCTGCTTGGTCACATTAGCACATGAGGCTGCCTCCACCCACTTGGTGAAGTAGTCGATAGCTACTAGAATGAAGCGATGGCCGTTAGATGCAGTGGGCTCGATCTTGCCTATCATGTCGATGCCCCACATGGAGAATGGCCACGGGGAGGACATGACATTCAACGGGCACGGCGGCACATGAACTTTATCAGCATAAATCTGGCATTTATGACATCTCTTCGCGAATTTAAAGCAATCCGACTCCATCGTCAGCCAGTAATATCCTGCTCTCAGGATCTTTCTCGTCATAGCATGCCCGCCGGCGTGCGTACCAAATGTGCCTTCATGGACTTCTTCCATGAGCATACTCGCCTCTTTCTCATCTACACATCTGAGTAGCACGAGATCGTGGTTTCTTTTATACAAAACTCCATCAGGATTGAGATAAAAATTTCCAGACAGCCTCCTCAGAGTCTTCTTATCCTGGGTTGACGCTCCCGCAGGATACTCCTTAGTCATAAGGAAGGTCTGGATATCATGGAACCATGGCTTGCCGTCGGCGGCTTCCTCGATTGCAAAGAAGAACGCAGGTCTATCAAGACGAGAAAGGACAATTCTTGGAGCTTCATTCCAAAAATTGACTTTATACATCGAAGCCAACGTGGCTAAGGCATCAGCCATCTGGTTTTCGGCCCTGGGCACATGATGGAGTTCCACTCGATCAAAGAACGGAAGCAGCCTTCTGGCATAGTTCATGTACGACACCAAATTCGATTGACGAGTCTCCCACTCCCCTTTAATCTGGTTAATCACAAGCGCCGAGTCACCATATACATCTAGGTTCTTGATTCTCAAATCAATTGCCTCTTCTAGACCCATGATGTATGCTTCGTACTCCGCTTCGTTGTTGGTGACTGGAAACGTCAGTCTCGTAGTAAACGGGATGTGGGATCCATGGGGAGTCGTGATGATCACCCCAATGCCACTTCCATAAGAATTAACCGCCCCGTCAAATATCAATTTCCACTGGGATTTCCTATCTGGGCCCTCGTCGGGCAACGGTTCATCGCAATCTTTCGCTTTGAGAAACATGATATCCTCATCATGGAATTCAAATTTCATAGGCTGATAATCCTCGATCGGCTGTTCGGCCAGGTATTCAGACAATACGCTGCCCTTAATGGCCTTCTGGGAAACGTACTGAATGTCATATTCCGTCAACACCATTTGCCATCTGGCAATCCTGCCCGAAAGCGCTTGCTTCTCAAAGACGTACTTGATCGGATCCATCTTCGAAATTAGCATGGTGGTGTGGTTGAGCATGTACTGTCGTAAACGTTTGGCAGCCCAGGCTAGTGCACAACACGTCTTCTCCAGCATCGAGTAACAAGATTCACAGTCTGTGAACTTTTTACTCAAGTCGTAAATGGCATGCTCCTTTCTGCCCATCTCGTCGTGCTGACCAAGAACACACCCCATACTATTCTCAAGAAATGTCAAGTACATGATTAAGGGCCGTCTGGCCACCGGGGGTATCAAGATTGGAGGTTCCTGCAGATACTGTTTTATCTTGTCGAATGCCTTCTGGCAATCCTCGTTCCAGATAATCGCCTGATCTTTCTTTAGTAGTTTGAACATCGGTTCACACGTGGCCGTAAGCTGAGAGATAAACCTTGCAATGTAGTTTATTCTGCCCAGGAAACCACGAACTTCTTTTTCTGTTTTTGGCACTGGCATTTCTTGTATCGCTTTGATCTTCGCAGGATCAACCTCGATGCCTCTTTCACTCACGATAAACCCCCGTAACTTTCCGGACCGTACTCCGAAAATACACTTGTTAGGATTCAGCCTCAACCTAAACTTCCTAAGCCTCTCAAAAAGCTTCAACAAATTAACCAGATGTCCCTCCTCTGTTTGGGACTTCGCAATCATGTCATCAACATAGACTTCAATCTCATGATGAATCATATCATGAAGCAAAGTGACCATTGCTCGTTGGTAAGTAGCCCCTGCGTTCTTCAGACCGAAAGGCATTACCTCGTAGCAAAATGTTCCCCAAGGTGTGATAAACGTAGTTTTCTCCATGTCCTCCGGCGCCATCTTGATCTGATTGTAACAGGAGAAGCCATCCATGAACGAAAATACGGAGAACTGAGCTGTATTGTCGACCAACACATCAATATGAGGCAGCAGGAAATCATCTTTAGGGCTCGCCCTATTCAAATCCCGGTAATCGACGCACATTCGTACCTTACCGTCCTTCTTCGGTACAGGCACTATGTTGGTGACCCATGGAAGGTAGGTAGTGACCGCTAAGAAGCCAGCATCAAGCTGCTTCTGCACTTCTTATTTGATCTTAACGACCATATCTGGTCGCGTCCTCCTAAGCTTCTTCTTGACGGGAGGACAATCTTCTCGCAACGGCAAGTGGTGGACCACGATGTCAGTATCAAGTCCGGGCATATCTTTGTATGACCAAGCAAAGACGTCACTATACTCTCGAAGCATCTCGACTAATCTCTGCTTGACGTCACTCTGTAACGCAGCCCCTATCCTGACGTTCCTGACTAGTTCTTCAGAACCCAGATTCACGATCTCGATTTCTTCCTCATGAGGCAGAATAACTTTCTCTTCTTGTTTCAACAAGCGGGCCAACTCTTCAGGAAGGTCTTCGTCTTCATCAATCTCTTCTTCGGCTTGATAGATCGGACAATCGAAGTCGAAGTGAGTCGTAGAAGGTCCAGAGTCGATGTCATCTGCTATGTGGATCCTGCAATAACAAGGGTTAAGCTTAAAACAAGGATATGTAGGTTAGCACAAACCCCATTGCCATTTTATTGTTTTTCAAAACAAATATAAAACAGGAATAACAGAGATCACAATATTTGAATACGAAGAAAACGCCTTTTGATTTATTGATAAAATGCATGTACATAATCAAACAAGGCCCTGGCAATAAGACCACTATGCCCCGGGTAGGACATAGGGTTGTACAATGATTGGAAAAAGTAAATCATTACTCTTCGCTTGTCATCTGGATGATATCCTTGACGAACCAGTTGGTAAGGCTCTCGCCTGGCTTGCTTGGCTGGATCCAAGACTCTAGGTCACACTCGCTATCTCCGCTGTCTTCAGACACCGCGTTGACGCTTTCAAATATCACCCCGCCGCTGGTAAACTGGATCGGCCCTTTACCTCGCGACGCGCTGCTAGAAGAGGAGGCTTCAGCTCCAGGAGAGTATCCCAACCCAAACTTGTCTTGCTTGCTAGGTATCTCCAAAATTCGCCCCCAGCCTGGGGTAGATCCGGCTTGGACTACGGCCCGGGCTTCCTTGAAGGAAGAGAGATTCATCTCGGGCTTTTCAGTGACTATAGGAGCTACGTCCTTGACTTTAACAGCTTCGAACGCTTGGCATAGGGTTTCGTGGATTTCCCCATCCATCTCAACATACTTGAAGGACGACAAATAGCTCACCATTATGTCTTCCTCGCCACAAACAGTTACGATGCTACCTCCGACAGCGTACTTGAGCTTCTGGTGCAACGTGGAGGTTACGACACCTGCGGAATGGATCTAAGGTCGGCCTAAGAGACAACTGTAGGCAGGCATGATGTCCATAATGTAAACAACCGCGTCGAATGTTTCCGGACCAACTTGGATTGGCAACGTCACCTCCCCGAAAACATGGCGTTTGGTTCCATCAAACGCTTTCACAACCAGATCACTGGGCGTGCAAATCACTCCGCGAGTATCTAACTTCATTAATGCCTTCTTCGGAAGAACATTGAGCGACGACCCAGTGTCTACCAACACGTGAGACATGATTGTTCCCCTACACTCTATCGAGATGTGCAGGGCACTATTGTGATTCCTTCCCTTCGGCGTCAGCTCCAGGTCAGTGAATCCTAACCCATTTCCAGCATTCACGTGGGCTACGACCTCTTCCAACTGGTTTACCGATATTTCCTGCGGTACATACGCGGCGTTCAACACCTTCAGCAGTGCGTTGCGGTGTGCTTCAGAACACAGCAACAGGTTCAGGATGGAAATCTTCGAGGGTGTTTGATGGAGATGATCCACGATCTTGTAGTCACTCTTTTTAATTAACCTCATAAATTCCTCGGCGTCTTTGACAAGTAAGTCTTTTTCTACCCCACGAGGGATCTCTTCGACGAATTTACTCTTCCCTTTATCAGTTGCATCAGCTCTGTCCGCTTTGTCCGCCACGACCTCAGGTGGTGCAAACACTCTTCCGCTGTGAGTAATTCCGCTAATGCCTGCTAGGTTCTCCACAGACGACCCAAACGGTTCTAGTTCCAACTTCTGTCTGTTGCAGTAGACTTCAGCCCCATAATGCCATGGGACAACATTAGTGCTTTCAAACGGTATTGGCCCAGCTTTGGTGATGGTAATTGTGGGCGGCCTGGGTGCAGAAATAGTTATCGTCTGGCGAGGGATGGTGATGGTGGCAACCTCATCATCTTGCTTCAGCATTACCTCTCCCGATCCGCTTTCGGCCCTCCGGCTAAACTGTAGGATCCCTTCAGTCATCAGACTTTGAATCCCCTCTATCAACTGTTCACATCCATCAGGACTTGTCGCACAGCCCATACACAACTCTCCGCAGCCTGGAAAGAAACCCCTTTTCATCAGCTTAGCTTTAACGAAGCTAAGCGGTGTCTTCAGATCTCTGACGTCGGTCAACAAATCCAAACTCTCGTCTTTAATAATGGCATTTACTCCACCTCCCCTATGATTCGGCATAGGGTTCTTCGTGACGTTTGGCACATTATTCGAGAAGTTGATGATCTTGGCATCCACCATGTCCTGCACCTTGTGCTTGAAGGCTTTGCAATTCTCTATTGTGTGGCCTGGTGCCCCTGAGTGAAACTCACAAGTTGCATTCGCGTCATAACCTGGCGGAGGTGCCCCTGTCAAGGGAGCCAGGGTTCTTTTCTGGATCAACTGTAGCTGAAGCAAAGTCTGTAATAGTTGTGCGTACGACATGGGCGGTGTCTCGAGGTGACGGCTCGACAGAGGTGCCCGATTCTGGTACTTTCGGTACCCTTGTTGATTCGGTTGTTGCTGCTGCTGCTTTGGCTGTTGAACTGCCGGGAAAGTTATACTGGCCACCTGTTGGTGAGGGCCTTTACCCTTCCTTCGAGCATTGGTCACGGTGCTCGTTTCTCCTTCCCATCTTTTGCCACCATAAGGTTTCTTGCTTCCTCCAGCTGAGGACGAATCACCTTGAATTTTCCCCAGTTTGATCCCATTTTCGATGTGCTCACCCGTGATAATGAGATCTGAGAAGGTTCCGGACATACCGCTGACCAATTTCTCATAATAAACCCCTGGGAGGGTGGCTACGAACATCTGCACAAGCTCACGTTCAACCATCGGCGGCTGAACCCTGGCTGCCAATTCACGCCATCGCTGGGCGTATTCCTTGAACCCTTCGTTGTTCCTTTGCGACAGATTCTGCAGTTGGACTCGGTTCGAGGCCAAGTCACTGTTGTATTGGTAGTGGTGCACAAATGCTTCAGCAAGGTCCTTCCACGTGCGCACACTAATAGGTTCCAGACTCATGTACCATTCGAGGGAGGGCCCGAACAGACTGTCCTGAAATAAGTGCATCAGCAACTTCTCGTCCTCAGAATGAGCGGACATTTTCCGGTAATATGATCTCAGGTGGACGCGAGGGCAAGTGGTGCCCTTGTACTTTTCAAAGTAGGGTACCTTGAACTTGGGAGGCACCTTGAAATCAACAATCAGTCCCAACTTAGACATATCAACGCCCAAGGTGTTCTGGTTCTCGATATTTCTCATCTTATCCTCGAGTGCCTTGAACCTTAGACGTGCTTCAGCAGTCAGCTCCCCTTCAACACCTCTCTGAGAGAACACATCGTCTTGACGGTCTTCTAACCACGGCTGAGGCCCAAGCAGATTTCCAACACCCACAGTGCCGTTGCCCAGCCCAACATTGACGTTGGCTTCAAAATTCCCATTACCGACGCCCGTCGTATTACCATTGAGTCCCATGTTAGCTATCACATTACCGTTGGCACTGCCATTCCCCCCGGTCACGGGGACGCCATTCTGAGGAGTTTCGAATGGTGGAGGGGTAGGCACAGTCCCACCATGGAGTACGCCATTGCTATCGACCCTTGAAATCAGAGGCTGAACCAAGGTTCTGAGCTGATCCTGGCCATTGGCGACCGCTTGCATGAGCTCCATGAAGCGGTCCATTCTTTCGCGGAGTTCCTGAACATCAGTTTGCACTTGCTCCATGATTCTGGTTTGATTTGCCTTTGTCGGATAGCGGTGGATAGGTCTCTGATCAATCCTGGAACAACCTGAAACAACCTGAAAACACAAAAGGGTTAGGAAAAACGACAAAGTGCTCGTTATGCAAATGCTTCATGCAATATGCAAACGTGTGTCTGTGCGTTAGGGAGGTATCCCCTGATCCTAGTGCCTGAGTGCCAGTACTGATAATAAGAAGTCTGAGTCCAGTCATGGAAATAACATCTCATATATAAAGAAAGCCCATCAAGGCAGTATACAACATCAGTGAGTACAAGATGAATCAATAGCGTGACCTTAGCCAACAAGCCTGGTGATGGTCAGCATACAACAATGATCAAACAAAAGGAATACAAATAGTCAAGCACAGCCAAGGGCGCGAAACTCTTCTAACAACCCCTTCATTTCCGGATGATCAGGCCGAGTGAGCAACCCTTCGACGAGTAACTCCCTCTGCATAATGGTGTATTGAAGACCTTCGACCGAATCTTCCCATGCTCCTTCGCCGAAACAATCTCCTAACTTCCGCTTCTTGGACTCAAACATCAGTTTGCGCTCCTTCAGGTTAGAAAGAGCCCTGTTGAGCTGACCTTCAGCGGCATATCGGCGAGCGGTTTCTTCATCAAACCTCCTCTCACCAGCCTTCACCTGGGCCTTCAGCTTGGAGATCTGTTGCATCAGCTTATCCTCCCTCCCTTTCCTGTTGGCTAGGGTGGCCTTCCAGTGCTGGTTAAACTTGGATATCCTCCGATACGCTTCATCCAAGTGTTGCTTCTTAGTGGCCAGTACATCGTTGACAACTTTGAAGTCTTGACCCATGCGCTCACGCTCAGCTATCTGCTTAGTCAAATCTGTCCCTAGCTGGTTCACCAGCTCCGTTTGCCTCTTGAAGGAATGAACGGCTTTGTTTCTCTCGCTTCGGAGCTGAGCCAATTCTTTTTCCAGTTCTTCATTTGCCCTTTTCAATTCATCTCGCTCAGCTAACACCTGATTATGCTGCTGAATATGCACGGTGGTAGGCTCTTCAATCACTGGAGGGCTTTCTGGCTTGGCAGGAGGAAACGACATCCCTATAGCATCTGCTCTGGCTCTGATCCACGTCACATACGGAACGTAGGCCTGACTATTGCTTTTTCCCAGCAATGGTTTTCCCCTCTTACTGATACCATTCCAAGCGCGCTGAAGCTTAGATAACGTATCCCCCTCTAGAAGACCAGTGAGGTACAGAGATTCCTGCACCTCTTCATCCTTCGGCGGAGCTCTCAAAGCGTAAGCAAACTGTCGAACCAGCAAAGACGGATTATAGTTTATACAGCCCTTCCTGCCTATCAAAGGCACGTTCGGAAACCCGCTGCAGCTGAAGATAATCTCGGCACCCAACCTATCTCTATCAAACCAGTCAATATCCTCCGCTGATAGACTCATCAAACGCTCGGACCACTCAGCTGTGGCTGCAAACGAAACAAAGGGACCCCTCTTGGGTAGATGACTATCAAGCCATTTATAGAGTAGGGGTACACAGCACGAGACATTCTTGCCCCTTCTGTTCTCGTTTTTGTAGTGGATGGAATGGTAGACATCTCCTATCAAGGTAGGGACTGGATTCCCTGAAGCAAAGATGTGGAAGGCATCGAAGTCTACAAAGTCCGGCATATTGGGGAACAGAATGATGCCATATATGCACAGAGCGAGAATGGCGTTGAACACGACCCAACATCCGTCTTTGGCGCACTGCTGAGCCTTTCCCACTAAGAACTGCAAGGAGAAATCGGGAACCTTGTTCCAACTAGACAATACCAACTCGGAGGCATCCAGATGAAGTGACGGAGCTAGACTAGCCAGATTAGGCTCAACATCCATATGAACAAAAGGCATCTGCCTCTTGATAGGCACACCTAACAAATCAGCATATTCCTCTAGCGTGGGTGCGAGAACAAAATCCTAGAAAGTAAAGCATCTCAACGGAGGGTCGTAGAACTGCAGCAAGGCGTGCAACCCATTCAACTCAAACGCAGAAGGTTTACGAACCAAACTGAGCAATTTGCCGTAGGATTTTCAGAACTCATCTCTCACAGAATCATCTGCTAAAGCAATCAAACCAGTCAGTTGAACAACATCCGGAGCAGGGAGCTTGTAAGCCACGGTCTTCCTCAGAGAACCCATAACAATACAGTAGGAGGCAAGAAATCCTGGATCGGGGGGAAACGGTACCTGCAACACAGACACACGTTAATGAAATGCAAATGAGTATGCAAAGCAATGTAAAATGCAATTATGCAGCAGGAGATCAAGGCAACTGCACTGTGGAGATTCTGTATCAACAAACCATAATGCTGCTCTGTCAAGAACCACCACTATATCTGATAATAAGAAAACCCCGGTATTGAACCACAAATCTGCTCTGTCAAGAATGCACATATCTGATAATGAGATCTTCTGATCTCAATCATAAACCTGCTCTGTCAAGAACAAACATCTGATAATGAGGACCCCTGATACAGGACCATAACTCTGCTCTGTCAAGAACAAACATCTGATAATGAGGACCCCTGATACAGGACCATAACTCTGCTCTGTCAAGAACAAACATCTGATAATGAGGACCCCTGATACAGGACCATAACTCTGCTCTGTCAAGAACAAACATCTGATAATAAGATCCTCTGATCCCAATCAAAAACCTGCTCTGTCAAGAACAATCATATATCTGGTGATGAGAACCTCCGGTACCAACAAAACTGATCCATTATCAAGAAAACCAGGTAGTCTGAAGGATAAAGTTTCCTGCAACAAACCCAACCCTGCTCACAGGTATGGACCTAAACTGACTCAAGTTCGGCATCCTATGCAGTCATCAGCATCACAGACATTCAAGAGGGGTGATACGATACCTAGAAGGTGTGGCATCACCAGCTCATGAAGCGGCCTCACTCGGCTGAATCCCAAATGATCGGTCCCCAGAGTCGACAATCCTCCAAACCAACAACCCCCTCAACCCAAAGGGTTGAAAAAGAAGTCAACCGGGAGAACCTCGTCTGAGCATGGATTTCATGAGACACTAGTGCCTGCCAAGCAAGCACGCGCCCACTAATTTCCACAACTAATGCTATGTTCACTCAAGCCTGGGTCTGGCTTCTCACTCATCAGAATGCCCCTCCCACAACAGCGCAGATAATCATATCATACTGAAAATAAAGTGCGGGAAATAAAATGCGATAAATAAACACAACCCAACAAGTAATCATACAAGCGCTAGGATTGACTCTCGCAGGGGATGTTGGATCCCCAAACTGACTCGCATTCGGGACGTTGGATCCCAGGAAACTATCAAATCCCCAGCAGAGTCGCTAGTTGTCGCTTCCGCGAAAATAAGGTGTCGGCAAAACAGAAGATTCGCCACCTTTCGTTATTTATCCCTCAGAACGGGAAAGGAAACGATCGGAAAAACCTGACGAAAAGGTATAAGACAAGGTCATCGCAACCGGTGTCTGCATTCGGGAGTCGGTTATGCAAGGGGAAGGTATTAGCACCCCTCACGTTCGTCGTACTCGATGGGATCCACGCTTGTTGTGTTTACTGGACGAGTTGGTTTATCTATCTACCTATCAAGGCTGGCTTAAACAGAAAAGAAAAATGACTCGGCAAAGCGTCGCACTTTATGCCTACGTATTCCAATCAGAGAATGAGAAATCAGAGTCAACGTAGTTCGACCAACTACGGGTTACGGGGAAGGTGGCTCTCCAATACGTCAGTATTGTGCCTACGTACTCTCAACAGGTATGAGAGATCAGAGCTTACGTAGTTCGGGATAATACGGATTACGGGAATTCAGATTCATCTATTTTATCGAGTAGGGTTAAACAGCAGTTCCAGCAGTTAGGGACAAAGCCTGTTTGCGGTGGCGCTGAAGTTTAATGACACTCTTTTCTTCAGAAAAGCTTTCCTTTGAATTATGGGCCCACGGGGCAAAAAGGTTTGAAGTTTGTTTTCTGTCTTTTACGGAAGAACTGTTTTTTATGGTGTCTGCAATTTCAATCGCACTAAAGACTATGACCTGAGAGTGAATGCGTCGCATGTCACCTAAAGGGTGCCATACTAAACATGCGGACTGTTGAAAAGAAACTCTCCAACAATCCTTTCTCAGATAGCTTAAGGCTCGTAACGTACGAAAGAAATCATTCATGATTACTGTATCTTAAGTTGTTTTGAGATGAGAAGAGAACATGCTCAACTAAAGGGGAGACTATCAAGTCCTACTGTTGTCATGCCAAGGATTCATCCTATGGTTGAGGTTTGAAACAGGGAACTCCTAGAAGTTATCATGCATAGGTTTCAACCTAAAGTTCTAATCATCACTTCCTTATCAAAGGAACTGAGATTCCTAAGGGATCATGTCAATGATGAGCAGAAACAGATAAAGCATCAGCTTAAACCAGTAAACAGATATACAGTAAACGACTGTAAAATGCATGCAATGCAAGTGAGGGAGGAAATGTGTGTGGGGCAGCAGCCTCCACAAGCTCATCTCAACCTCAAGCCAGATATGAATAACTGTAATCATACAGAAGAAATGAAATGAAATGCTATCAAGCAAGCTAGAATAAACTGCAATCATACAGAAGAGATGAAATAAAATTCTATCAAGCAAGCTATAAACCACATGGGCAAGGGAGCTAGGCTCTACCGAATACCCGCAAGCAAAGCCATACAGTAAAAATACAAGCAGAGGGAGCAACTCAACCTCTAGTGCAATCATGCTCCTAGCTTAAGTCAGTCTAATCATGGACTTATTCTAATGCATCAAGCAAGTCAAACAGGGCACATCAGCACAGAAAAGAAAACAGACAAGAGAGAAAACAGATCAACAACTCCCTCTTTCAATTCTAAGCTTCAACTTTTCTGACAGCAATCCAGTCTTCAGACTTCAATCACCCTTCAAGGCTATCATCTTCACTAGCAAGTATCAACTTGCTTCTCTAGGGTTTCAACACCTCAACATAAGTATCAACTTGTTCTCCCTTCTCCAGGCTTCAGCTCCTCAGTTAATTCCACCTTCTGGCTTCACTCTTAACTACAAGTATCAACTTGACTCCTTCAGGCTCTCCAAGCATCAATGTGAGTGTCAACTTATCCTTTATTCCTCAAGCCTCAACTCTACACTCAATATCAATTGAATCCTCTTCATAAGTATCAACTTAGTCTTCAAGCTTCAACTCTCTCCTCTTTACCAGTGCCAACTTGGTTTTCTTCTCCTACAAGCTTCAGCTTCTCAGAGTAGTCTTCAATCACATGGAAGTGTCAACTTCATCCTTCAATTCTTTTTCAAGCCTCAGCTCTTCACTCAATCTTCATTGGATCTTCAAGTATCAACTTGCTCCTCTTGCTCTTCAAGCTTCAGCTACAATGGCAATGCTCAAGGAATCATCCTCTTCCATACTCTTCAGTGAAGTCCTCATCTTCAAACTCAAGTCCAACATCTTTCAAGATACTCAAACCAAAAGACAATTGATTTAACAGAATGAGTGGAAATGATAAACAACTTATTGACAACCAAAGGAAGCCTGTAAGGGTTCATCATTATGAGAGACTGGTTCCTCAAAGTTCTACTTCCCAGATATAGCCACTCATCCCTCCAAAGGAGGGATGTGAATATCTTAGAAGGACTTTTAGTCATTGGGAGGAATGGAAGCACAAGATGCTCTCCATATTTTGTGAAAGAAGTCATTATAATTATAAGGCTCTCCCTATGGCTCCTACCTCCTAAATCTTCATCAGACACCTTCAGGCACAAGCAACTCCAAACTCCAAGCAACTTCAAGCAACTTCAAGCAACTTCACCTTGTCTTCAACTTGTCTTCAATCTCAACCAAAGGCAAACAAAACAAAATCCTAATCTAAGGGGACTAAAGAAGGTTAATCTAGTTGAGTTAGTAAGTTAGGATCACCTAAAACCTAGTACTAAAGTTAATCCTAACTAAAATACTAAAACCAATTGTAAAATCCTAAAAAAATAACTATGGGAACCTAGGTCAATCATGACTCTACCATATTAATTCCAGAGATCAAATCATCAAATAAGACCTAGAAATAAATTCTACACTACAAGGTACTAAACCTAAACCCTAAAAGGAAGCACCTAAAACCTCAATCTAGAAAACACACATATTTTCATCACAAAAATGTGAGAAAAATGCTATGGGAGCATAAATGTCTAATCTAATCACACACAAAAAATCAGAATCAAAATCATCACCACATGATCACAAAAAATTCCACAAAATTAAGTATCAAACATAACCATTTTAATATCAATTAAAATGTAAAATTCCCATAAAGTCAGAAAATGCATGAACTAAAAATATTTTTTTCTAAAAAATACTAGACTCAATCATGAATATAATGCAAAAAGAATGGGATTAATTGGATTAGTTTTCAATTTTATATGATTTTTTCAAGAACCATGAACAAAATGAAAAAATAAAAGGAAATCCAAATAAAAAGATAAATGCACGGTGTGGATAGTAACCAGAATCAGTTCATATAATGAATTGGTCCATGGGGGGGGGTGCTGATATCAATCTTTTCACTATGCCCAGAACCACAAATAAATGAAACGCTGCGTTCCATTAACTCAGATCCTTCACAAATTGAAATTAAAACGTGGCCGTTGAATGAGGGTCCTAGTCCAAGTCAAACCTTGATCTGATGACTATCAAGTCATCTTCTCCAATTCAAACCTCCGAAACTCGCGCGCAGCTCTGGCCACCACCGGTCACTGTTCCACAACCCTAGTTCAACATAGAGTCCACCATAGGCCACGATCCCTTAATGAAACATGTCCCAAATTCCCTCACGAACTCATTCATGCCCTTAATTCTCTCTGAAACCTCAAGATTCACCATAACCAAATCTCAACCGAAAATGGTAACATCCTAGATTGGTCACTAATTCTCAAATTAATGGTCTGAAATCATTCCTACACCGTTCTACAATGCATCTAACACCCTAATTCATCTTGATTCTACCTAATTCATGCTGGAGGAAGAAGTTTAATAACCTGAAAATCTTTGATGAACAGATGCACTAAACCTTCAATTCAAGCTCTCCAACCTTCCAGACACGATCAATGGATCCTTTCCTTGCTTCTGTATGCAATAGAACTGGTTGAAAACTCCTGAATCTTGAAACCCGATGGTGAGTTGCAGGTGCTGAAATTCAATTGCTCATACACGATTCAGCCATGGATTTGCTTGGGATTTGCTATGGAAACACTCACACACATTCAAGAAAGTTGTTAGGATCAAAAGAAAAGATCAAAATGGTGTGGAATGCTGAAACAGAATTCAAGTTGCAATGAACAATATGAAGTTGCAAACTCTCTTCTCTCCCTCAATTCTCACCAACCTCTGCATTGGATCACCTCTACTCAATATATAGATGATGTATGGATGATCTAGAACCCTCTAGATCCTTCTAATGAGAGTTTCAATCTCTCATGTCATGAGATTTTCAACCATATGCCATGATATGCATAATTCTGTTTGCAGCTTGAAACCAATCCCATTATCTTCCAATTTCTCCCTAGTGACATTTTGAAAGTGTTTAGCTTGCAAAGGGCCTTGGTTATGCCTTAATTCTAGGTTTTGCATATGTTACTTATGATGTAAGTAATCACCTTTCAAAGCAAGTCTACAAATTAGACCTCAAATCAAAAATGTGGATTAACCAATGTTCTTAAAATGTTTTCTAGAGTCAAAATGATATATTACATGCCATTCTTTGGATGTGTAGGTCAAAAATATCAATTTCCAACTTTGATTCATTTAACTTATACCCTTATTTTAGGTCATTTTTGCAACTTTGAGCTACAAGCATTTCCAACATCTCATGACCTCGTTACTAGCCTTAAAACATCATTTTGAACAAGTTTGATGTTGAACATTTTCCCATTTGAAGCTTGGAAATAGTAGTTATGGCCTTATGCTTGAAATGACCTGTAATCTCCAAATGACCAAAATGCCCTTGACTTGTCAAAGCCATAACTTGAGTTCTACAAATACTATCAAGGACTTCTAGTACTCTCTAGAAATCTAATAGGATAAGGAACAACATTCATGTTGACCAAAAGTCCATAGGAATCGTCCTTCTTGGGAAAAAGTTTGATGCAAGTTGGGTAACTTTCAAGCCCTAAATTCACATACCTCAGATGACCTGTAACTTGTCAAAGTCATAACTTGAGTTCTACAAATCCTATCAAGGATTTATAGCACTCAAATTAAAGCTAAGAGCAAGCTCTACAACATTCATGTTGGGGGTAAGATGAGATGACAATCACATCTTGAGCTAAACTGCCTTGAAGATAGGGGTCAAACTAGGGGTTTTTACACTGTCCAGCCTTAGAAACCCTAGCTTGAAACTTATCAAACTCTTCAATCATGATGAGTTGACCTTGGAATAATCCTTATAACATCTCAATGTATCAATCCATGATCACATGGCCTTTGAATTAGGTCTCAACCTTGTTCAAATCATCAGTTGACCTGGGGTTGACCCAGTCAAACCCTAATTGCACCACTCATGGCTGAGTCTTCTTAATCTTGCACAATGACCTATCTAGGCCTCATGATGGCTTTCAAGACATCTCATAAGCTCTCTCAAGACCTCAAGTCCACATTCTTGGCTTCAGAATCATCTGATGGCTTCCCACAACTCTCAAGTTAGGAGACACACCCTCTTGGTTTCAACCACTCTCTCTGAGGATCTTTTAACTTCTCTGACAAGGATATCAACCTTGAACACTTGAATAAGCTTCTTACCTAGCTTCAAATTCTTGTGTAGCTCTTGATTGGTAATCATACCTCTTGATCTCCTGCATACATGTCAATGAAATGCAAATGATAATGCTAATGTGAATGAAATGAAACATAAGCCAGGTAAAGAAATGTTGGGCAAATTTTGGGGTGCAACAGACGGAAACTTTAAAATCGAGCCTGCAAACGTCAATTATATTAATCTACGTTTTGCTTTGTTTAACCTAACGTACTCGAATTAATTTTTTGACTATTTTTCGTCATATTTTGATAAATTTGAGCATTTTAACGGGTCAAAATTTAGTTTTAAATTTGACCAAACATTGTATTTTTTCGAGTCATTTATTTCGCGCTTATCATTTTAATGTACTCGATTCATTTTTCTGAGCACTTGGGTGTTCGACTTTTATTTATTTGGAGTCTGCTTATTTTTACTTTTTTGTCTAAATATTTAGAATAAATAAATAGGATTATTAGTTTTTATTTTAAGCTTATTTTTATTATTTAGTTTAACTAATTATATTATTTGACCTTTAAAATAAATATTAGGGACATCATTGACAGTTTAGATTTAACCCTAATTTGTTCCCTATATATATTGTTGATACTGCTAAATGAAAGGGGGATCGAAAAAAGAGAAAAAATTCATTAGCGGCTATTTCCGAGAGAATTTCACCAGTATACTTCTACATAATATATAAATATCTTTAACTTATATATAGTTTGGTTATACACAATTTTCATATACAAGTTTGGATTATAGTTTTTTCATATATACTATACCGTGGTTTTGTTTTCGATGCATTTCCGCCGCCACTGTTTCTTCAATTAGTATATATTTTGTTACTAACATATATTCACGGTGTCTTTAATAAACATGTATGTGTTTTGTTACTAACTTATATATATTGTCGTACCCTAATTTTTGAACCTAAGATCCTTTTTCTTTGCGCTTTGTGTTGCATAGCATCGTTAAGGGTACGTTTTCGTTTGTACATATGTATCTCGACTGACCATCTTATGCAGGTGCAATATTTTCCAGCACAACTCCTAACAACCAAACACTTCAGAGCTTAACCTTTCTGATCCAGGGATTCTAAGATTTCAAGGTTATCAAAACATCGGTTTAATGACATGATCATGATACGGTCACCGTTCTAGCGTCGAATTCGAAGGAGTGATTGGTCGTGATAGCTTTATTGAATTGAACCAATTTCTTTCAGAACTCGGGAATCAATTTGATTTCAGGAGTTAGGTTGTGCCCATAATTAAAATTGAGTATATTGGAGTCACGTCTAAGTCCTTAAACCCCTTGTTCAGGATTCAAGGCTTTACTCGTGGAGTTTCTTCATGTACAAGTTATGAACCCACGGAGATACAATTTGAAAGTTCACTTTAAGCTAATAAAATTCACTACAAGTTTAAAACATGAGAATTCGGGTTAATAGTTCAAGTTATGAGAACAAGAGAATTCTTACGCAGTATTCATTGAAATCTAATTCCAAATGCAATGTTCACGTCGTTACGAAATTCAAACCCAATCCCAAGACATTGACACTGTTGTTTTTAAATTCAAACTAGTATCTCAAAGGCTAAGAGGATTTGAGTGCGGGATTGCAACTCTAGTAAGTTCAAATCAAGGATCTCATCAAAAGTCATGCTACGATTTCATCTTCATGATATACAAGTTTTATGTATAATTCGAAAGGGTCCATATTCGAGTTCTAAATATATTCAAGTTTTACTCATGGAGGTTCCATGTCATGGATTGGCAACCTGAATTTGTAAGTCCATTAAAGGAGAAGTTTAGCTAGGGATTTCCTATTCTACATTATAATTTCAGAACACCAAGACAATTTAATACCAAATGTGAATCCCGATTGATCCTCCCACAGAAGTACACAAGGTTTGATTCCAATTTAAAAATCAATAAGTTATTATAATGGCCAGATTGAAGGAGCCAAGTGACCAAGTCATTATGATTTGTATAACCAAAATGAAAACAAATTTCGATGAGGACTTAGTTGGCCATGGAAATGCTGATGAGATCCTCTGGTCCCTCTTTGAACAACAACTCTCCAAATCCAAGACCTGCTCGAGATATAAGGAGATATCATTGCTAAGTCAGATCATGAAAACATATAATATAAAATAACATGAAAGTGTTTATTAATTCCCTGCAACGACAAGGCCACTGGTTTTAGACAACTTCAAAATTATTCAATTGTGTGTCTATCACAAATTCATGTTTGCAATCTGTAAGAGGAAGGTATATTTTTCACAAGAAGGGAAGAATTCAAAGTCACAGCAAACATAAGAAAACATGTCTAGTAGAAAGCGGAAACGCTTTTATAACAAAATAAGAATCTTTGAAGCATATCCCAGACATGTCAGTGTAAAAAATGGAAGGTTCTTTATCACACCAACAACAAAAATCAACAGACTATTTTAGCATTGAGATCAGAAGGATCAAGGGAGGGGGAGGACATGCTTATTTTGTTATAAATCTTGAATCGACAAGTTTAAGGGGATAGAATGTTTTTTTGAAAACACCACAAAATCACGGAAGACATGCATGCACGAGTAAGACATTCACACGGTTTGAAGAAAATCACATACACATGAGAGAAATCAAAAGGAGGAGAGATTCGCAAAAAACAGGGGAGGTATAGAAAGACAGAATTAACTCGCACCTGAACAAACCACTTCATTGTAAGCATTCTGATTCATCCCCTCTTGTGCTCTGTTTATCTGTTATTACAGTAGCAGTTGAGATCATTTCTTTTTCCCTTCTTTCGAGTCAGAGGCTCGAGTTCAGATGGAAGCCCACTATTTTCCCGCGACATAATGGTAGACGTACGCACGAGGGTCACCGCGAACCCCTAAATCATCGTCACCAAGATCACCTTTGAAGCCGTTGTCCAGGTCGTTCATGGGTTGTCATTAGTGATCCCTTCTTTAGTCACCACTTCAATGTGTATTCTCTTCTTTGATGAATTTCTGAGCGGATTTCTCGAGAGAGCTTTGAAGAGGAAGATCGCGAAGTGGAAGGCAAAACCAGCCGCGGAGCTCTGTTCCATTTACCTCATTTGTTTTTTGTTTTGACTTAGTTTCGTTTGGGCTAAAAGTTCAGGCCCGTTTGTCGCTACTGCGAAAATCGGCGCCGGCTGAACAGAAGAGTCGCCACCGTGCGTTATTTATCCCACGGGAGGGAAAGGAAACGCTCAGAGTAAACCTCGCACAACACGGGAAAGGTATGGTCGTCGCAACCAAAACCTGGGTTCGGGAGTCGGTTACGCAAGGGGAAGGTATTAGCACCCCTCACGTCCGTCGTACTCGACGGGATCCACGCTTGTTTTCGGGTATGGATTGTTATTCTATCTACTCTAAAGGTCAGGGGTTAAAAAGAAAAGAGAATGAAAATAAAATGACTCGGCAAAGTATCGCACTTTATGCCTACGTATTCTCGCCTGGAACGAGAAATCAGAGTCAACGTAGTTCGCCTACCTACGGGAAAGGAGGGGAAGGTTGCTCGCTAGGATATCGCATCCTATGCCTACGTACTTTCATACAGCATGAAAGATCAGAGCAAACGTAGTTCGGGCCACGTACGACACAAGCTTGCCTTGGTTGATTTTTATTCCTTCTGAAAAAGGTTTTTCCGATTACTGGTCCAAGCGGACAAAAATGACGTTTTGATGAGTTCACATTCTTTTACGGAAGAAGTGTCTTTTATTGTGTTTGAAATCTTTATGTGTTTTTCTGTTTGTTTTGAGAAAGAAAGAGACAGAACTCTAACCTACGGTTGCGAAGGGAAACAAACTAACTTAATGTTATCATGCATGGGTTAAGACCTAGTGTCTATCATGTTCCTCTCTTGCGCGGAGAGAAACAGAGATCCTACGGGATAAGCAGAAACAGAAACAATACCAGATATATACAGTAAAGCAGTAAAATGCATGGGTGCAACAGTACAAGCGAGGCAAGGGAGTCCCACTCAACCTCGAACCTAGAAAACAATAGGCAAAAGTGAACAGACTTCACTTCCAACCCAGCAGGGTAAACAGCAAACAATACAGTCCAGAAAACCAATCAATACATCAGAAATGAAATACAACAGCAAAAGAAACAGCATCAACAACTCTGAATCAACATCTAGCTTCAAGTAATCTCCAATCAGCTATAGGCTTCAATAAGCATCAATCTCCATCTTCATGGCCTTCAGGCAAGGGCTTTGATCATCAGTCTTCTATCTGCAATGGCTTTTCTTCAAGTTCAAACCTCCAGGATGAGGGATCAGTCACAAGAGTGAATTGGGTGTTAAGCAATCAGTTGACTACCAAGGGTGGTGAACAGACTGCTTCTAACACAAAAGACATTTTCTCTCAAGAGTTCTATCTCTTAGACACTATCACCAAGCCTTCCAAAGGAAGGGGTGAGTGTCTTAGAGAGACTCTGAATCATAGAGAAGAATGGATGCAGACAAGGCAATCCATGTTTGAGAAACAAACTTTCTAACCTAGAGCTCTGCCTAGCTCCTAAACCCTAGTTCCTCAGCATCTGCTAGCAAGAATCTTCTCTTCAACTCTGGAAGTTGATCTCCAACATCTGGATCTCCAATGGCTTCATCTTCACAAGTCTTCAGCTCTCCCAAGTTCCCAGACAATCCCAATACCCAAGCAAGCAAGCAAGCAATAATCCCCAGAGGGCACACCACACCAGTCAATCAGACATACACAGAGTATTAATAGCAGTAGGGGAATCCTGACTTTTTCTAAGGGATCTAATAACTACCCATAGCCCCTATAGTCCCATAACTAATCTAGTTAAACCCTAAGTCCTAAGGGAAATGAATTGATTCTCCTAAGTCATCACCTAAAAACCCTAATTTGTTCATGTTGTTCAAGCCTACATTAAGCACCTAAAATTAATTTCTAAAAATGGGAACTAAATTGTTTCTACAAGTTCAATGTCTCATCTAAGCAACCTAAAAAGAATGAACAAAAAATATGAAAGCATCTAGTAGAACAAAAATTAACAAAATCATGCATGAAATGACACTATTTAAAATGCTATTTATTTGGAAAATATGGGAAAAATATCAAATAAAAAATAAAATGCAATTTTTATTTTTTATAATTTTCTAGACATTTTAATGAAAATGATGTAAAAAGAATGAATTAAAAATGATTTTTTATCTATTTATTATGAATTTTTTAAAATGAATGAAAAAAAATGAAAAGAAAATAATAAAGAAAAAGAAAGAAATAGCCAGGGGGTGAGAATAGCAGGATATTCACGTTCAGATTGAACTGGGCTCAGTACTGGGGGGTGGGGATATCACTAAAACACTTAGGCCCGCCCGTAAATGAAACGGTGCGTTTAGGGCACCACTCTCAACTCCCTCCAAAACGCAGAATTGAATGAGAGCCACACGATGGGCTCTTTGGTCAATGGTCCAACAAGCAATGGACGATCACGATTGTATCTCCTACCTTGGTTCATGAGAACTTAGGGTTTCCTCCATGAAAACTCCATGCACGCACCACTTTCAACCTCTCGGTTCTCTCTCCACAGTGCACGAAACATCACGATCCAAACATGAAAAATACTCTAAATCTCTCCCTCTATACGTCTATACCATTAGTTCATTCCAAATCTCGATGAATCATTCAAAACCGATCGAGACAAGCTCTTGACTCCATGAAAATACTCTGGTATGCATCATCAAGATTCTTAATCAAACCTATACTAATCTTAACTACACTTCACGTAGATCATTCTGCACTAACAACCTAAGATTATTATGGCCTATCCTAAGAGTTCTAAGTCAAACCAGTTCTAACAACCTGCTATGAATTATCACTAAACTACTCCTAATTAACCAGAAATGCTCTACTAACATCCTACAGCATTATTATACTAACAAACTAATGCTAAACCAACTAAATCGAGCAATGGCAGAGAAAATGCACCTGATGCAAAATCTTGTGGATGATGATGAAATTCGTGGATCTGAGAGCCTTGATGCTTGGATATGGATCTACTCTTGCTATATTTGATTCTGTATGCAACACCTTGATGAATTTGGCCTTGGATCTTGAGTTCCAATGGAAATTGCAGTTTGAATGTGTTGATGAAAGTGCACGAAATTGATCAATATCCACCAAATCTTTGATTCAATTCTGATCCATGATGATGGTGAAATGTAGGAGGATCAATGTTGATGAGAATTGATGCTGAATTTGTGAGGATTGAAGTGAACTTGCAATTTGGAGAATGAGAGAACTTTGGGAAATTTTTGGTGAAAAATGAATCCAACCCCTTGCTCAATTCTGATTTCATGAATATATAGGGCTCAATGGAAACTTCTAGATCCATCTTACAACTTCCCTTGCCTTCCAACTTTGATTGATTTTTGCAATGTTTCTTCAAATGCAAGTAACCATAAATAACTTTTCTTTTTCCTTCTAAACTCAAAAAAGTGCTTGAACCATTGTCTCTAAAATGTCTTTTGGACCCAAAATCATATAATGGAAGTCCCCATTTGGACTTATAAATCTCTCAAACCATTTTTCACTTTGTCTTTATTTAAGTTATAAGCCATTTTAGTTCAAATTTGACCAATTATGCAACTTCATGTTATGAGCTTTTCCAACAATTTGTGACCTTCTTTCTAGACTCAAAATGTCATTTGGAGCAAGTTTGATGTTGTAAGTTTTTCCATTTGAGGCCTCCTTGTATGAGTTTTGGACATAGGTTAAAATGACCTGTAATTCACAAATGACCAAAATACCCCTTTGCTTGCCAAGACCATAAGTTGAGTTCCACACATCATATGAAGGCATGCCACACCATTTCTAGAAAGCTAAAACAATGAGGAACAATTCTTATGTTGACCAGAAATTCATTTGAAATCTCCTTGAGGGTAAAACTAGCTTGAAGCCAAGTCACTTTCACAGACAAAATTTCAGATACCTCAGATGACCTGTAACTTGCAAGGACCATAACTTGAGTTCTATAAATCTCCTTAATGTATTCCACCACTCAAATTAAAGGTATTGAGATCTTCTACAAGTTTAATGTTGGCCAAGGATCCATTTGAAGCTTGAATTTTGACTTATATTGCTTGGAAATTTGACCTAAACTAGGGGATTTTACACAGAAACCCTAATTTAGAAGCTCCTCTTCTCCTTGATTTCTCTTGAATTCTTCTTGGCATATCTCCATATCCTTCTTTATATGTCCAATGATGAACCCCACATCTCTCCACTAGACTTGAATGCCCTTAAATCAGTCAATTGACCTAGGGTTGACCTAGGGTTGACCCAGATGAAACCCTAGTTGACTGCCTTCAGCTATAGCTCTTGTGCTCTCATCAATGACTTGTCTCCTCCTTTAAATGACTTTCTAAGTCTCTCACAATGTC